>CATKWJ010000010.1:0-426859 GCA_949825065.1 Odontocerum albicorne | reverse complement strand
ACTTTACTTCATTCTAGGTGAGTATGTCCGCAAGCTTATACTTCATTAAAGGTGGGCACGTCTGCACACTAATTCAAAATTATAGGTGAGTATGTCTGCACACTTATACTTCATTATAGGTGAGCATATCTGCACACTTATACTACATTATAAGTTAGTATGTTTGCACACTTATGCTTCATTATAGGTGACTATGTCTGCACAACTTTACTTTATTATAGGTAAGTATGTCTGCAAACTAATACTTCGATATAGGTGAGTATGTCTGCACACTTATATTACATTATAGGTGAGTATGTCTGCACAGTTATACTACATTATAGGTGAGTATGTATGCACAACTATATTATATTATAGGTGAGTATGTCCTCACATTTATACTCCATTAAAAGTGGGCATGTCCGCACACTAATAATTCATTATAGGTGAGTATGTCTGCACAATTATACTTCTATATAGGCGAGTATGTCTGCACACTTATAATGCATTATAGGTGAGTATGAATGCACAACTATACTACATTACAGATGAGTATGTCTACACACTTATACTAAATTATAGGTGAGTACGTCTGCTTACTAATACTTAGTTATAGGACAGTATGTCTGCACACTTATACTACATTGTAGCTGAGTATATATGCACAACTTTTCTTCATTATAGGTGAGTATGTCTGAACAATTCAACATCATTATAGGTGAGTATGTCTGCACACTTATACTTTATTAAAGGTGAGTATGTATGCACAACTTTACTACATAATAGTTGAGTATGTCTGCACACTTACACTCCATTTTAGGTGAGTATGTCTGCAAACTTATACTTCATTATATGTGAGCATGTCTGCACACTTAAACTTCATTACAGGTGAGTATGTATAAACAACTATACTACATTAGTATAGTTGTTTATACATACTCTATGAGTATGTCCGCACATTTATACTTCATTATAAGTGGGCATGTCTGCACACTAATACTTCATTATAGTTCAGTATGTCTGCACACTTATACTTCATTATAGGCGAGTATGTCTGCACACTTATAATGCATTATAGGTGAGTATGTATGCACAACTTTACTACATTATAGGTGAGTATGTCAGCGCACTTATACTTCATTATAGGTGAGAATGTATGCACAACTATACTACATTATAGGTGAGTATGTATGCACAACTATACAACATTAAAGGTGAATATTGTCCGCACATTTATACTTCATTAAAAGTGGGCATGTCTGCACACTTCTCACTAGGTGAGTATGTTTGCACAACTATACTACATTACAGATGAGTATGTCTACACACTTATACTAAATTATAGGTGAGTACGTCTGCTTTCTAATACTTAGTTATAGGAGAGTATGTCTGCACACTTATATTCATTGTAGCTGAGTATATATGCACAACTTTTCTTCATTATAGGTGAGTATGTCTGCACACTAATACTACATTATACGTGAATATATCTGCACACTTATACTTCCTTATAGGTAAGTATGTATGCAAAACTATACTGCATTATAGATGAGTATGTCAACATACTTATACTTAATTATAGGTGAGTACGTCTGCTTACTAATACTTAGTTATAGGAGAGTATGTCTGCACACTTATACTACATTATAGCTGAGTATATATGCACAACTTTTCTTCATTATAGGTGAGTATGTCTGAACACTTGTACATCATTATAGGTGAGTATGTCTGCACACTTATACTTCATTATAGGTGAGTATGTCTGCACACTTATACTACATTACAGGTGAGTATGTATGCACAACTATACTACATTATAGGTGAGTATGTATGCACAACTATACTACATTATAGGTGAGTATGTCTGCACACTTATACTTCAATATAGGTGAGTATGTATGAACAACTTTACTACATTCTAGGTGAGTATGTCCGCAAGCTTAAACTTCATTAAAGGTGGGCACGTCTGCACACTAATACAAAATTATAGGTGAGTATGTCTGCACACTTATACTTCATTATAGGTGAGCATATCTGCACACTTATACTACATTATAAGTTAGTATGTTTGCACACTTATGCTTCATTATAGGTGACTCTGTCTGCACAACTTTACTTTATTATAGGTAAGTATGTCTGCAAACTAATACTTCGATATAGGTGAGTATGTCTGCACACTTATATTACATTATAGGTGAGTATGTCTGCACAGTTATACTACATTATAGGTGAGTATGTATGCACAACTATATTACATTATAGGTGAGTATGTCCTCACATTTATACTCCATTAAAAGTGGGCATGTCCGCACACTAATAATTCATTATAGGTGAGTATGTCTGCACAATTATACTTCTATATAGGCGAGTATGTCTGCACACTTATAATGCATTATAGGTGAGTATGAATGCACAACTATACTACATTACAGATGAGTATGTCTACACACTTATACTATATTATAGGTGAGTACGTCTGCTTACTAATACTTAGTTATAGGACAGTATGTCTGCACACTTATACTACATTGTAGCTGAGTATATATGCACAACTTTTCTTCATTATAGGTGAGTATGTCTGAACAATTCAACATCATTATAGGTGAGTATGTCTGCAAACTTATACTTCATTATAGGCGAGTATGTCTGCACACTTATACTTTATTAAAGGTGAGTATGTATGCACAACTTTACTACATAATAGTTGAGTATGTCTGCACACTTACACTCCATTTTAGGTGAGTATGTCTGCAAACTTATACTTCATTATATGTGAGCATGTCTGCACACTTATACTTCATTACAGGTGAGTATGTATAAACAACTATACTACATTATAGGTGAGTATGTCCGCACATTTATACTTCATTATAAGTGGGCATGTCTGCACACTAATACTTCATTATAGTTCAGTATGTCTGCACACTTATACTTCATTATAGGCGAGTATGTCTGCACACTTATAATGCATTATAGGTGAGTATGTATGCACAACTTTACTACATTATAGGTGAGTATGTCCGCGCACTTATACTTCATTATAGGTGAGAATGTATGCACAACTATACTACATTATAGGTGAGTATGTATGCACAACTATACAACATTAAAGGTGAATATTGTCCGCACATTTATACTTCATTAAAAGTGGGCATGTCTGCACACTTCTCACTAGGTGAGTATGTTTGCACAACTATACTACATTACAGATGAGTATGTCTACACACTTATACTAAATTATAGGTGAGTAGGTCTGCTTTCTAATACTTAGTTATAGGAGAGTATGTCTGCACACTTATACTACATTGTAGCTGAGTATATATGCACAACTTTTCTTCATTATAGGTGAGTATGTCTGAACACTTCAACATCATTATAGGTGAGTATGTCTGCAAACTTATACTTCATTATAGGCGAGTATGTCTGCAAACTTATACTTCGACATAGGTGAGTATGTCTGCACACTTATACAATATTACAGGTTAGTATGTCTGCACACTTATACTTAATTATAGGTGAGTATGTATGCACAACTATACTTCATTATAGGTGAGTATGTTCGCACATTTATAATTCAATAAAGGTGGAAATGTCGGCACACTAATACTTCCTCAAAGGTGAGTATGTCTGCACACTCATACTTCATTATGGGCGAGTATGTCTGCACACTTATAATGCATTATAGGTGAGTATGTCTGCACACTTATACTTCAGCATAGGTGAGTATGTAGCACAACTATACTTCATTATAGGTGAGTATGTCTGCACACTTAATCTTCATGATAGGTGAGTATGTCTGCAAACTTTTTCCACATTAAAGGTTTGCATGTCTGCACACTTATACTTCATTCTGGGTGAGTATGTCTGCATACTTATACTTCATTATAGATGAGTATGTCTGCACACTGATACTACATTATACGTGAATATATCTGCACACTTCTACTTCCTTATAGGTAAGTATGAATGCAAAACTATACTGCATTATAGATGAGTATGTCAACACACTTATACTAAATTATAGGTGAGTACGTCTGCTTACTAATACTTAGTTATAGGAGAGTATATCTGCACACTTATACTACATTATAGCTGAGTATATATGCACAACTTTTCTTCATAATAGGTGAGTATGTCTGAACACTTGTACATCAGTATAGGTGAGTATGTCTGCACACTTATACTTTATTATAGGTAAGTATGTATGCACAACTATACTACATAATAGTTGAGTATGTCTTACACTTATACTTCATCATAGGTGAGTATGTCTGCACACTTATATTTTATTATATTAAATTATAGGTGAGAATGTATGCACAACTTATCTACATTATAGGTGAGTATGTATGCACAACTATACTGCTTTATAGGTGAGCATGTTTGCACACTTATACTACATTAAAGGTGAGTATATCTGCACACTTATATTACATTATAGGTGAGTATGTCTGCACACTTATAGAACAGTATTGGTGAGTATATCTGCACACTTACACTTCATTATAGGTGAATATGTCTGCACACTTGTACTTTATTATAGGTGAGTATGTCCGCCCACTTATATTTCATTATAGGTGAGTATGTTTGCACACTTATACTATATTGTATATGAGTATGTATGCACAACTATAGTACATTATAGGTCAGTATTTCTGCACACTTATACTACATTATAGGAGATTATTTATGCACAAATATACTACATTATAGGTGAGTATGTCCACACACTTATACTTTATTAAAGGGGGGCATGTCTGCACACTAATATAATATTATAGGTGAGTGTGTCTGCACACTTATACTTCATTAGAGGTGAGCATGTCTGCACACTTATACTTCATTATAGGTGAGTACGTCTGCAAACTTATGGAACATTAAAGGTGAATTTGTCTGCACAACTATACTCTTATTATAGGTAAGAATGTCTGCTTACTTATACTACATTATAGGTGAGTATGTATCCACACTTATACTACATTAAATATGAGTATGTTTGCACACCTATACTACATTATAGATGTGTATGTCTGAACACTTATACTTCATTATAGGTGAGTATGTCTGCATACTTATACTACATTATAGGTGAGTATGTATGCACAACTATACTTCTTTATAGGTGAATATGTCTGCACACTCATACTTCATTATGGGTGAATATATCTGCACACTTATACAACATTATAGGCGAGTATGTATGAACACTTACACTACATTTTACGTGAGTATATCTGCACACTTATATTTCATTATAGTTAAGTAAGTATGCAAATCTATACTGCATTATAGAGTCTGTCTGCACACTTATACTACATTATAGGTGAGTATGTCTGCACACTTGTTCTTCATTATAAGTGAGTATGTCTGAACACTTTTATTTCATTATAGGTGAGTATGTATGCACTTACTATACTGCATTATAGGTGAGTATGTCTACTCACTTATACTACATTATATGTGAGAGTACGTATGCACAACTGTACTTCATTATAGGTGAGTATGTCTGTCTGCATACTTGTTCTTCATTATAGGTGAGTATGTCTGCAGACTAATACTTTATTAGAGGTGAGTATGAAAGCACAACTATACTTCATAATATGTGAGTATGTCGGCACATTTACACTTCATTGTAAGTGAGTATGTCAGCACACTTATACTTCATTATATGTGAGCATGTCTGCACACTTATACTACATTATAGATGAGTATGTCTGCACACTTTTACTTCATTATAGGTGAGTATGTCTGCACACTTATACTACATTATAGGTGAGTATGTATGTACACTTATACTTCAGAATATGTGAGTATGTCGGCACATTAACACTTCATTGTAAGTAAGTATGTCAGCACACTAATACTTCATTATATATGAGCATGTCTGCACACTAATACTACATTATAGATGAGTATGTCTGCACACTAATACTACATTATAGGTGAGTATATCTTTACACTTATGCTACATTATAGGTGAGTTTGTATGCACAACTATACTTCATTATAGGTAAGCAAGTATGCTCAACTTTTCTGCATTATATGTGAGTCTGTCTGCACACTTGTACTACATTATAGGTGAGAATGTCTGCACACTTATACTTCATTGTAGGTGAGTATGTCTGAACACTTCTACTTCATAATAGGTGAGTATGTGTTCTCAAATATACTGCATTATAGATGGAGTATGTCTATTAACTTATACTGCATTAAAGGTGAGTAGGTCTGCACACTTATACTTCATTATAGGTGAGTATGTCTGCATACTTATACAACATTATAGGTGAGTATGTATGCACCACTTAACTTCAGTATTGGTGAGTATGTCTGCACACTTATACCACATTATAGGTTAGCATGTCTGCACACTTATACTTCATAATGAGTGAGTATGTCTGCACACTTATACTACATTATAAGTAAGTATGTATGCACACTTATGCTTAATTATAGGTGAGTATGTCTGCACAACTATACTTTATTATAGGTTAGTATGTCTGCAAACTTATTCTTAGATATAGGTGATTATGTCTGCACACTTATACAACATTATAGGTGAGTATGTCTGCACACTTATACTCCATTATAGGTGAGTATGTATGCACAACTATACTACATTATAGGTGAGTATGTCTGCACACCCATACTATATTATAGGTGAGTATGTCTGCACACTTATACTTCATCATAGCTGAGTATGTCTGCACACTTAAACAACATTATAGTCGAGTATTTCTGCACACTTATACAACATTATAGGTGAGTATGTATGCACAATTATACTGCATTAAAGGTCAGTATGTCTGCACACTTATACTACATTATAGGAGAGTATGTATGCAAAACTATACTTCGTTATAGGTGAGTATGTCCGCGCACTTATACTTCATTATAGGTAAGTGTGTATGCACAACTATACTACATTATAGGTGAGTATGTATGCACAGCTATACTACATTATAGGTGAGTATTGTCCGCACATTTATACTTCATTAAAGGTGAGCATGTCTGCACACTAATACTTCATTTAAGTTGAGTATTTCTGCACACTTATACTACATTATAGGTGAGTATGTATGCACAACTATACTTCATTATAGGTGAGTATGTATGCACAACTATACTTTATTATAGATGAGTATGTCTGCACACTTATACAACAACATAGGTGAGTATGTATGAACAACTTAACTACATTCTAGGTGAGTATGTCCGCAAGCTTATACTTTATTAAAGGTGGGCATGTCTGCACCACACTAATACAACATTATTGGTGAGTATGTCTGCACACTTATACTTCATTATAGGTGAGCATGTCTGCACACTTATACTACATTATAAGTTAGTATGTCTGCACACTTTTGCTTCATTATAGGTGAGTTTGTCTGCACAACTATACTTTATTATAGGTAAGTATGTCTGCAAACTTATACTTCGATATAGGTGAGTATGTCTTCACACTTATACTACATTATAGGTAAGTTTGTCTGCACACTTATACTTAATTATAGGTGAGTATGTATGCACAACTATACTACATTATAGGTGAGTATGTTCACACATTTATACTTCAATAAAGGTGGACATGTCGGCCTACTTATACTTCCTTAAAGGTGAGTATGTCTGCACACTAATACATCATTATAGGCGAGTATGTCTGCACACTTATAATGCGTTATAGGTGAGTAATTCTGCACACTTATAATGCATTATAGGTGAGGTTGTATGCACAACTATACTTGATTATAGGTGAGTATGTCTGCACACTTATACTTCATTATAGGTGAGTATGTCTGCACACTTTTTCCATATTAAAGGTTTGCATGTCTGCACACTTATACTTCATTATGCGTGAGTATGTCTGCACACTTATACTTCATTATAGGTGAGTATGTCTGCACACTTATACTTAATTATACGTGAGTATATCTGCACACTTATACTTCCTTATAGGTAAGTATGTATGCAAAACTATACTGCATTATAGATGAGTATGTCTACACACTTATACTAAATTATAGGTGAGAACGTCTGCTTACTAATACTTAGTTATAGCAGAGTATGTCTGCACACTTATACTACATTATAGCTGAGTATATTGCACAACTTTTCTTCATTATAGGTGAGTATGTCTAAACACTTATACTTTATTATAGGTGAGTATGTATGCACAACTATACTACATAATAGTTGAGTAAATCTGCCCACCTACACTCCATTATAGGTGAGTATGTCTGCTCACTTATACTTCATTATATGTGAGCATGTCTGCACACTTATACTACAATATAGGTGAGTATGTATGCACAACTATACTACATTATAGGTGAGTATGTCCGCACATTTATACTTCATTAAAAGTGGGCATGTCTGCACACTAATACTACAATATAGGTGAGTATGTATGAACAACTTTACTACATTCTAGGTAAATATGTCCGCAAGCTTATACTTCATTAAAGGTGGGCATGTCTGCACACTAATACAAAATTAAAGGTGAGTATGTGTGCACACTATGCTTCATTATAGGTGAGCATGTCTGCACACTTATACTACATTATAAGTTAGTATGTCTGCACACTTATGCTTCATTATAGGTGAGTTTGTCTGCTCAACTATACTTTATTATAGGTAAGTATGTCTGCAAACTTATACTTCGATATAGGTGAGTATGTCTGCACACTTATATTACATTATAGGTAAGTATGTCTGCACACTTATACTACATTATAGGTGAGTATGTATGCACAACAATACTTCAATATAGGTGAGTATGTCCGCGCACTTATACTTCATTATAGGTGAGTATATATGCACAACTATACTACATTATAAGTGAGTATGTATGCACAACTATACTACATTATAGGTGAGTATTGTCCGCACATTTATACTCCATTAAAAGTGGGCATGTCTGCACACTAATACTTCATTATAGGTGAGTATGTCTGCACACTTATACTTCATTATAGGAAAGTATGTCTGCACACTTATAATGCATCATAGGTCAGTTTGTATGCACAACTATACTTCATTATAGATGAGTATGTCTGCACACTTATACTACAATATAGGTGAGTATGTATGCACAACTAAACTACATTATAGGTGAGTATGTCCGCAAGCTTATACTTCATTTAAGATAAGCATGTCTGCACCACACTTATACAACATTATAGGTGAGTATGTCTGCACACTTATACTTCATTATAGGTGAGTATGTCTGCACACTTATACTACATTATAAGTTAGTATGTCTGCACACTTATACTTCATTATAGGTGAGTATGTCTGCACAACTATACTTTATTATAGGTAAGTATGTCTGCAAACTTATACTTCGATATAGGTGAGTATGTCTGCACACTAATACTACATTAAAGGTAAGTATGTCTGCACACTTATACTTAATTATAGGTGAGTATGTGTGCACAACTATACTACATTATAGGTGAGTATGTTCACACATTTATACTTCAATAAAGGTAGACATGTCGGCACACTAATACTTTCTTAAAGGTGAGTATGTCTGCACACTAATACTTCATTATAGGTGAGCATGTCTGCACACTTATACTACATTATAAGTTAGTATGTCTGCACACTTATTCTTCATTATTGGTGAGTATGTCTGCACACTTAGAGAACAGTATTGGTGAGTATATATGCACACTTACACTTCATTATAGGTGAATATGTCTGCACACTTATACTATATTATAGGTGAGTATGTCCGCCCACTTATATTACATTATAGGTGAGTATGTCTGCACACTTATACTACATTGTATATGAGTATGTATGCACAACTATACTACATTATAGGTCAGTATTTCTGCACACTTATACTACATTATAGGAGATTATGTAAGCACAAATATACAACATTATAGATGAGTATGTCCGCACACTTATACTTTATTAAAGGGGGGCATGTCTGCACACTTATATTGTATTATAGGTGAGTGCGTCTGCACACTTATACTTCATTATAGGTGAGCATGTCTGCACACTTATACTTCATTATAGGTGAGTACGTCTGCAAACTTATGGAACATTATAGGTGAGTTTGTCTGCACAACTATCCTTTATTATAGGTTAGAATGTCTGCACACTTATACTTCATTATAGGTGAGTATGTATCCACACTTATACTTCATTAAAGATGAGTATGTTTGCACACCTATACTTCATTATAGGTGAGTATGTCTGCACACTTATACTTCATTATAGGTGAGTATGTCTCCACACTTATACTACATAATAGGTGAGTATGTATGCACAACTTTACTTCATTATAGGTGAGTATGTCTGCACACTCATACTTCATTATGGGTGAATATGTCTGCACACTTATACTACATTATAGGCGAGTATGTATGAACACTAACACTACATTATACGTGAGTATATCTGCACACTTATACTTCATTACAGGTAAGTAAGTATGCAAATCTATCCCGCATTATAGGTGAGTCTGTCTGCACACTTATACTTCATTAATGGTGAGAAGGTCCGCACAGTCTTACTTCATTATAAGTGAGTATGTCTGCACACTTTTATTTCATTATAGGGTAGTATATATGCACTAACTATACTACATTATAGATGAGTATGTCTACTCACTTTTACTACATTATATGTGAGTGTATGTATGCACAACTATACTTCATTATAGGTGACCATGTCTGTCTGCACAATTGTACTTAATTATAGGTGAGTATGTCCGCACACTTATACTTTATTATAGTCGAGTATGTTTGAACAACTATAGATCATAATATGTGAGTATGTCTGCACACTTACACTTCATTGTGAGTATGTCAGCACACTTATACTTCATTATATGTAAGCATGTCTGCACACTTATACTACATTATAGATGAGTATGTCTGAACACTATTACTACATTATAGGTGAGTATGTCTGCACACTTATACTACATTATAGGTGAGTATGTATGCACAACTATACTTCATAATATGTGAGTATGTCAGCACACTTACACTTCATTGTAAGTGAGTAAGTCAGCACACTTATACTTCATTATATGTGAGCATGTCTGCTCACTTATACTACATTATAGATGAGTATGTCTGCACACCATTACTACATTATAGGTGAGTATGTCTGCACACTTATACTTCATTATAGGTGAGTATATCTTCACACTTATACTACATTTTAGGTGAGAATGTATGCACAACTATACTTCATTATAGGTTAGCAAGTATGCACAACTTTGCTGCATTATATGTGAGTGTGTCTGCACACTTGTACTATATTATAGGTGAGAATGTCTGCAAACTTGTACTTTATTGTAGGTGAGTATGTCTGAACACTTGTACTTTATAATAGTTAAGTATGTGCGCTCAACTATACTGCATTACAGAGTGAGTATGTCTACACACTTATACTGCATTAAATGTAAGTAGGTCTGCACACTTATACCTCATTATAGGTGAGTATGTCTGTATACTTATACTTTATTATAGGTGAGTATGTCTGCACACTTATACTTCATAATGAGTGTGTATGTCTGCACACTACAACTACATTATAAGTTAGTATGTCTGCACACTTATGCTTCATTATAGGTGAGTATGTCTGCACAACTATACTTTATTATAGGTAAGTATGTCTGCAAACTTATACTTCGATATAGGTGAGTATGTCTGCACACTTATAATTCATTATAGGTGAGTATGTCTGCACACTTTTTCTACATTAAAGGTCAGTATGTATGCACAACTATACTACATTATAGGTGAGTCTGTCTGCACACCCATTCTATTTTATAGGTGAGTATGTCTGCACACTTATACTTCATCATAGCTGAGTATGTCTGCACACTTATACAACATTACAGTCGAGTATGTTTGCACACTTATACAACATTATAGGTGAGTATGTATGCAAAACTATACTACATTAAAGGTCAGTATGGCTGCACACTTATACTACATCATGGGAGAGTATGCATGCAAAACTATACTACGTTAAAGGTGAGTATGTCCGCGCACTTATACTTCATTATAGGTGAGTATGTATGCACAACTATACTACATTATTGGTGATTATGTATGCACAACTATACTACATTATAGGTGAGTATTGTCCGCACATTTATACTTCATTAAAGGTGGGCATGTCTGCACACTTATACTTCATTATAGGTGAGTATGTCTGCACACTTATACTACATTATAGGTGAGTATGTATGCACAACTATACTCCATTATAGGTGAGAATGTATGCACAACTATACTTCATTATAGGTGAGTATGTCTGCACACTTATACTACAATATAGGTGAGTATGTATGAAAAACTTTTCTACATTCTAGGTGAGTATGTCCGCAAGCTTATACTTCATTAAAGGTGGGCATGTCTGCACACTTATACAACATTATAGGTGAGTATTTCTGCACACTTATACTTCATTATAGGTGAGCATGTCTGCACACTTAAACTACATTATAAGTAAGTTTGTCTGCACACTTATGCTTCATTATAAAAGAGTAGTTCGGCGTTAGCCAAACTGGAAAGAATAGGATATATGGGAATTCTACTCACGGTTGATGATGTTCGGTGATGGCGCGGATAACGGGATTCGGATCTAACAAGAGGTAACCCGTCGTGCACTTCTCGAGAGTGGTCGCGGTAAGTCACAGGTAACTCGGCCCAGGTTTCGGCGATGGAGAGCGCGCCAGCGACTTGCTGGCCCGGGTTTGAGGTCTTCTCCCGGCGATGGTCTATGAACAAGTGGACGAGAAAACGACGTTCTGCTGTCACGGTAATATCGACAGCCGGCGACAATAATACCATCCAACGTTGGTGACAATAACACCGCGCGGGGCCAGTCGTGGCGATAGGGGACCCGACATGACAGGGCCGGCCCAACAAGACGATACTTCGCGTCACGCATCGGCGTGATCAGAGAGTATGTTTGCAAAACTATACTACGTTATAGGTGAGTATGTCCGCGCACTAACACTTCATTATAGGTGAGTATGTATGCACAACTATACTACATTAAAGGTGAGTATGTCTGCACACTTATACTACATTATAGGTAAGTATGTATGCACAACTTTACTACATTATAGGTGAGTATGTCCGCAAGCTTGTACTTCATTAAAGGTGGGCATGTCTGCACCACACTTATACAATATTATAGGTGAGTATGTCTATACATTTATACTGCATTATAGGTGAGTATGTCTGAACACTTATACATTTTAATAGGTGAGTATGTCTGCACATTTATTCAACAATATAGGTGAGTTTGTATCCACACTTATTCTGTATTATAGATGAGTATGTCTGCACACTTATTCTACATTATAGGTGAGAATGTCTACACACTTATTCTTAAATAAAGGTGAGTATGTCTCCACACTGATACTTTAATATAGATGAGTATGTCTGCACACTTATGATACATTATAGATGAGTAGCTTATACTTCATAAAGGTGAGCATGTCTGCACCACACTAATACAATATTATAGGTGAGTATGTCTGCACATTTATACTGCATTATAGGTGAGCATGTCTGCACACTTATACATTTTTATAGGTGAGTATGTCTTCACATTTATTCAACAATATATGTGAGTTTGTATCCACACTTATACTATATTAAAGATGAGTATGTCTGCACACTTATTCTACATTATAGGTGAGATTGTCTGCACACTTATTCTCAAATATAGGTGAGTATGTCTCCACGCTGATACTACAATATAGATGAGTATGTCTGCACACTTATACTTCATTATAGGTGAGTATATCTGCACACTTATACTACATTATAGGTGAGTATATCTGCACACTTATAGAACAGTATTGGTGAGTATATCTGCACACTTACACTTCATTATAGGTGAATATGTCTGCACACTTAAACTATATGACAGGTGAGTATGTCCGCCCATTTATATTACATTATAGGTGAGTATGTCTGCACACTTATACTACATTGTTCATGAGTATGTATGCACAACTATACTACATTATTGGTCAGTATTTCTGCACACTTATACTACATTATAGGAGAATATGTATGCACAAATATACTACATTATAGGTGAGTATGTCCGCACATTTATACTTTATTAAAGAGGGGCATGTCTGCACACTAATATTTTATTATAGGTGAGTGTGTCTGCACACTTATACTTCATTATAGGTGAGCATGTCTGCACACTTATACTTCATTAAAGGTGAGTACGTCTGCAAACTTATGGAACATTATAGGTGAGTTTGTCTGCACAACTATACTTAATTATAGGTAAGAATGTCTGCACACTTATACTTCATTATAGGTAAGTATGTGTCCACACTTATACTACATTAAAGATGATTATGTTTGCACAACTATACTATATTATAGGTGAGTATGTCTGCACACTTATACTTCATTAAAGGTGAGTATGTCTACACACTTATACTACATTATAGGTGAGTATGTATGCTCAACTATACTTAATTACAGGTGAGTATGTCTGCACACTCATACTTCATTATGGGTGAATATGTCTGCACACTTATACAACATTATAGGCGAGTATGTATGAACACTAACACTACATTATACGTGAGTATATCTCTACACTTATACTTCATTGTAGGTAAGTAAGTATGCAAATCTATACTGCATTATAGGTGAGTCTGTCTGCACACTTAAACTACATTATATGTGAGCATGTCTGCACTAAATTACAGGTGAGTATGTGTGCACAACTATACTTCATTATAGGTGAGAATGTCCGTACATTTATACTTCATTATAAGTGGGCATGTCTGCACACTAATACTTCATTACAGGTGAGTATGTCTGCACACTTATACTTCATTATAGGCGAGTATGTCTGCACACTTATAATGCATTATAGGTGAGTATGTATGCACAACTAAACTACATTATAGGTGAGTATGTCTGCACTCTTATACTACAATATAGGTGAGTATTTATGCACAACTTTACTTCATTCTAGGTGAGTATGTCCGCAAGCTTATACTTCATTAAAGGTGGGCATGTCTGCACCACGCTAATACAATATTATAGGTGAGTATGTCTGCACATTTAAACTGCATTATAGGTGAGCATGTCTGCACACTTATACATTTTTAAAGGTCAGTATGTCTGCACATTTATACAACAATAAAGGTGGGTTTATATCCCCACTTATATTATATTATAGATGAGTATGTCTGCACACTTATTCTACATTATAGGTGAGAATGTCTGTACACCTATTCTTAAATATAGGTGAGTATGTCTCCACAGTGATACTACAATATAGATGAGTATGTCTGCACACTTATGATACATAATAGGTGAGTATGTATGCACACTTATACTACATTAAAAGTGAGCATGTCGGCACACTTATACAACATCATAAGTGAGTATGTCTGCACACTTATACTTCATCATAGGTGAGTATGTCTGCACACTTATATTTTATTATATTAAATTATAGGTGAGAATGTATGCACAACTAATCTACATTTTAGGTGAGTATGTATGCACAACTATACTGTTTTATAGGTGAGCATGTCTGCACACTTGTACTACATTATAGGTGAGTATATCTGCACACTTATACTACATTATAGGTGAGTATGTCTGCACACTTAAAGAACTGTATTGGTGAGTATATCTGCACACTTACACTTCATTATAGGTGAATATGTCTGCACACTTATACTTTATTATAGGTGAGTATGTCCGCCCACTTATATTACATTATAGGTGAGTATGTCTGCACACTTCTACTACATTGTATATGAGTATGTATGCACAACTAAACTTCATGTTAGGTCAGTATTTCTGCACACTTATACTACATTATAGGAGATTATTTATGCACAAATATACTACATTATAGGTAAATATGTCCGCACACTTATACTTTATTACAGGGGGGCATGTCTGCACACTAATATTATATTATAGGTGAGTGTGTCTGCACGCTTATACTTCATTATAGGTGAGCATGTCTGCACACTTATACTTCATTATAGGTGAGTACGTCTGCACACTTATGGAACATTATAGGTGAGATTGTCTGCACAACTATACTTTATTATAGGTAAGAATGTCTGCTCACTTATACATCATTATAGGTGAGTATGTATCCACACTTATACTACATTAAAGATGAGTATGCTTGCACACCATTATTACATTATAGGTGAGTATGATTCCACACTTATACTACATTATAGGTGAGTATGTATGCACAACTATACTTCATTATAGGTGAGTATGTCTGCACACTCAAACTTCATTATAGGTGAATATGTCTGCACACTTATACAACATTATAGGCGAGTATGTATGAACACTTACACTATATTTTACGTGAGTATATCTGCACACTTATATTTTATTATAGGTAAGTAAGTATGCAAATCTATACTGCATTATAGGTGAGTCTGTCTGCACACTTATACTATATTATAGGTGAGTATGTCTGCACACTTGTACTTCCTTACAAGTGAGTATGTCTGCACACTTTTATTTCATTATAGGTGAGTATGTATGCACTAACTATACTTCATTAAAGATGAGTATGTCTTCTCACTTATACTACATTATATGTGAGTGTACGTATGCACAATTATACTTCATTATAGGTGAGTATGTCTGTCTGCACACTTGAACTTCATTATAGGTGAGTATGTCTGCTCACTTATACTTTATTTTGAAGTATGTATGCACAACTATACTTCATAATATGTGAGTATGTCTGCACACTTACACTTAATTCTAAGTGAGTATGTCAGCACACTTATATTTTATTATATGTGAGCATGTCTGCACACTTATACTACATTATAGATGAGTATGTCTGCACACTATAACTACATTATAGGTGAGTATGTCTGCACACTTATACTACATTATAGGTGAGTATGTATGCAGAACTATACTTCATAATATGTGAGTATGTCTGCACACTTACACTTCATTGTAAGTGAGTATGTCAGCACACTTATACTTCATTATATGTGAGCATGTGTGCACACTTATACTACATAATAGATGAGTATGTCTGCACACTTATACTACATTATAGGTGAGTATATCTTTACACTTATACTACATTATAGGTGAGTTTGTATGCAACTCTATACTTCATTATAGGTAAGCAAGTATGCACAAGGTTTCTGCATTATATGTTAGTCTGTCTACACATTTGTACTACATTATAGGTGAGAATGTCTGCACACTTGTACTTCATTGTTGGTAAGTATGTCTGAACACTTCTACTTTATAATAGGTGAGTATGTGTGCTCAACTATACTGCAGTATAGATGTAGTATGTCTACACACTTATACAGCATTAAAGGTGAGTAGGTCTGCACACTTATACTTCATATAGGTGAGTATGTCTGCATACTTATACAACATTATAGGTGAGTATGTATGCCCAACTATACTTCATTATTTGTGAGTTTTTCTGCACACTTATACCACATTATAGGTTAGCATGTCTGCACACTTATACTTAATAATGAGTGAGTATGTCTGCACACTTATACTTCATTATAAGTAAGTATGTATGCACACTTATGGTTCATTATAGGTGAGTATGTCTGCACAACTATACTTTATTATAGGTAAGTATGTCTGCAAACTTATACTTCGATATAGGTGAGTATGTCTGCACACTTATAATACATTATAGTTGAGGATGTCTGCACACTTATACTCCATTATAGGTGAGTATGTATGCACAACTATACTACATTATAGGTGAGTATGTCTGCACACCCATACTATATTATAGGTGAGTATGTCTGCACACTTATACTTCATCATAGCTGAGTATGTCTGCACTCTTATACAACATTACAGTCGAGTATGTCTGCACACTTATACAACATTATAGGTGAGTATGTATGCACAACTATACTTCATTAAAGGTCAGTATGTCTGCACACTTATACTACATCATAGGAGAGTATGTATTCAAAACTATACTACGTTATAGGTGAGTATGTCCGCGCACTTATACTTCATTATAGGTGAGTATGCACAACTATACTACATTATAGGTGAGCATATATGCACAACTATACTACATTATAGGTGAGTATTGTCCGCACATTTATACTTCATTAAAGGTGGGCATGTCTGCACACTTATACTTCATTTTAGGTGAGTATGTCTGCTTACTTATACTACATTATAGGTAAGTATGTATGCACAACTATTCTACATTATAGGTGAGTATGTTTGCACATATATACTACATTATAGGTCAGTATTTCTGCACACTTATACTACATTATAGGAGATTATGTATACTCAAATATACTACATTATAGGTGAGTATGTCCGCACACTTATACTTTATTAAAGAGGGGCATGTCTGCACACTAATATTATATTATAGGTGAGTGTGTCCGCACACTTATACTTCATTATAGGTGAGCATGTCTTCACACTTATACTTCATTATAGGTGAGTACGTCTGCAAACTTATGGAACATTATAGGTAAGTTTGTCTGCACAACTATACTTTATTATAATTAAGAATGTCTGCACACTTATACTTCATTATAGGTGAGTATGTGTCCACACTTATACTTCATTAAAAATGAGTATGTTTGCAAACCTATTTTCATTATAGGTGAGTATGTCTGCACACTTATACTTCATTATAGGTGAGTATGTCTCCACACTTATACTTCATTATAGGTGAGTATGTATGCACAACCATACTTCATTATAGGTGAGTATGTCTACACACTCATACTTCATTATGGGTAAATTTGTCTGCACACTTATACTACATTATAGGCGAGTATGTATGAACACTAACACTTCATTATACGTGAGTATATCTGCACACTTATACTTCATTATAGGTAAGTAAGTATGCAAATCTATACTGCATTATAGGTGAGTCTGTCTGCACACTTAAACTTCATTATATGTGAGCATGTATGCACACTTATACTACATTACAGGTTAGTATGTGTGCACAACTATACTTCATTATAGGTGAGTATGTCCGCACATTTATACTTCATTAAAAGTGGGCATGTCTGCACACTAATACTTCATTACAGGTGAGTATGTCTGCACACTTATACCTCATTATAGGCGAGTATGTCTGCACACTTATAATGCATTATAGGTGAGTATGTATGCACAACTTTTCTTCATTATAGGTGAGTATGTCTGCACACTTAAACTACAATATAGGTGAGTATGTATGCACAACTTTACTACATTCTAGGTGAGTATGTCCGCAAGCTTATACTCTATTAAAGGTGGGCATTTCTGCACCACACTAATACCATATTATAGGTGAGTATGTCTGCACATTTATACTGCATTATAGGTGAGCATGTCTGCACACTTATACATTTTCATAGGTGAGTATGTCTGCACATTTATACAACAATAAAGGTGAGTTTATATCCACACTTATACTATATTATAGATGAGTATGTCTGCACACTTATTCTACATTATAGGTGAGAATGTCTGCACACTTATTCTTAAATATAGGTGAGTTTGTCTCCACACTGATACTACAATATAGATGAGTATGGCTGCACATTTATGATACATTATAGGTGAGTATGTATGCATACTAATACTACATTAAAACTGAGCATGTCGGCACACTTATACAACATCATAAGTGAGTATATCTGCACACTTATACTTCATTATAGGTGAGTATGTCTGCACACTTATATTTTATTATATTAAATTATAGGGGAGAATGTATGCACAACTAATCTTCATTATGAGTGAGTATGTATGCACAACTATACTGTTTTATAGGTTAACATGTCTGCACACTTATACTACATTATAGGTGAGTATATCCGAACACTTATACTACATTATAGGTGAGTATGTCTGCACACTTATAGAACTGTATTGTTGAGTATATCTGCACACTTACACTTCATTATAGGTGAATATGTCTGCACACTTGTACTATATTATAGGTGAGTATGTCCGCCCACTTATATTACATTATAGGTGAGTATGTCTGCACATTTCTACTACATTGTATATGAGTAAGTATGCACAACTATACTTCATTATAGGTCAGTATTTCTGCACACTTATACTACATTATAGGAGATTATTTATGCACAAATATACTACATTATAGGTGAGTATGTCCGCACACTTATACTTTATTAAAGGGGGGCATGTCTGCACACTAATATTATATTATAGGTGAGTGTGTCTGCACGCTTATACTTCATTATAGGTGAGGATGTATCCACACTTATACTTGATTAAAGATGAGTATGCTTGCACACCTATACTACATTATAGGTGAGTATGTCTGCACACTTTTACTTTATTATAGGTGAGTATGTCTTCACACTTATACTACATTATAGGTGAGTATATATGCACAACTATACTTCATTATAGGTGAGTATGTCTACACACTCAAACTTCATTATGGGTGAATATGTCTGCACACTTATACAACATTATAAGCGAGTATGTATGAACACTAACACTACATTTTACGTGAGTATATCTGCACACTTATATATACTGCATTAAAGGTGAGTATGTCTGCACACTTATACTTCATTAAAGGTGCGTATGTCTGCATACTTATACAACATTATAGGTGAGTATGTATGCACAACTATACTTCATTATTTGTGAGTATGTCTGCACACTTATACCACATTATAGGTAAGCATGTCTGCACACTTATACTTCATAATGAGTGAGTATGTCTGCACACTTGTACTACATTATAAGTAAGTATGTCTGCACACTTATGCTTCATTATAGGTGCGTATGTCTGCACAACTATACTTTATTATATGGTTTCAGGTAAGTATGTCTGCAAACTTATACTTCGATATAGGTGAGTATGTCTGCACACTTATACAGCATTATTGGATAGTATGTCTGCACACTTATACTTTATTATAGGTAAGTATGTATGCACAACTATACTACATTATAGGTAAGTATGTTCGCACATTTATACTTCAATAAAGGTGGACATGTCTGCACACTTATACTTCCTTAAAGGTGAGTATGTCTGCACACTAATACTTCATTAATGGCGAGTATGTCTGCACACTTATTATGCATTATAGGTAAGTATGTCTGCACACTTATAATGCATTATAGGTGAGGTTGTATTCACAACTATACTTCATTATAGGTGAGTATGTCTGCACACTTATACTTCATTATAGGTAAGTATGTCTGCACACTTTTTCCACATTAAAGGTTTGCATGTCTGCACACTTATACTTCATTATGGGTGAGTATGTCTGCACACTTATACTTCATTATAGGTGAGTATGTCTGCACACTTATACTACATTATACGTGAGTATATCTGCACACTTATACTTCCTTATAGGTAAGTATGTATGCAAAACTATACTGTATTATAGGTGAGCATGTCTGCACACTTATACAACATTATGGGTGAGTATATCGGCACACTTATAATACATTATAGGTAAGTATGTCGGCACACTTACACAACATTAAAGATGAGTATGTCTGCACACCCATACTTTATTATAGGTGAGTATGTCTGCACACTTATACTTCATCATAGCAAAGTATGTCTGCACACTTATACAACATTATAGGTGAGTATGTATGCACAACTTAACTCCATTATAGGTCAGTATGTCTGCACACTTATACTTCATTAAAGGAGAGTACGTATGCAAAACTATACTACATTATAGGTGCGTATGTCCGCGCACTTATACTTCATTATAGGTAAGTATGTATGCACAACTATATTTCATTAAAGATGAGTATGTCTGCACACTTTTACTACATTATAGGTGAGTATGTGTGCACAATTATACTATATTATAGGTGAGTATGTCCGCACATTTATACTTCATTAAAGGTGGGCATGTCTGCATACTAATACTTCATTATAGGTGAGTATGTCTGCACACTTATACTACATTATAGGTGAGCATGTATGCACAATTTTACTACATTATAGGTGAGTATGTATGCACAACTATACTACATTATAGGTGAGTATGTCTGCACACTTATACTACAATATAGGTGAGTTTGTGGGCACACATATAATACATTATAGGGAGGTATGTCGGCACACTTACACAACTATATAGGTGAAAATGTCTGCACACCCATACTTTATTATTGGTGAGTATGTCTGCACACTTATACTTCATCATGGCTGAGTATGTTTGCACAATTTTACAACATAACAGTCGAGTATGTCTGCACACTTATACAACATTATAGGTGAGAATGTGTGCACATCTATACTACATTAAAGGTCAGTATGTCTGAACACTAATACTACATTATAGGAGAGTATGTATGCGAAACTATACTACGTTAAAGATGAGTATGTCCGCGCACTTACACTTCATTATAGGTGAGTATGTATGCACAACTAAACTTCATTATAGGTGAGTATGTCTGCACACTTATACTACATAATAGGTGAGTATGTATGCACAACTATACTACATTATAGGTGAGTATCTCCGCACATTTATACTTCATTAAATGTGGGCATGTCTGCACACTAATACTTCATTATAGGTGAGTATGTCTGCACACTTTTACTACATTATAGACGAGTATGTATTCACAACTATACTACATTATAGGTGAGTATGTATGCACAACTATACTACATTATAGGTGAGTATGTCTGCACACTTATACTACAATATAGGTGAGTATGTATGCACAGCTTTACTACATTCTAGGTGAGTATGTCCGCAAGGTTATACTTCATTAAGTGTGGGCATGTCTGCACCACACTAAGACAATATTATATGTGAGAATGTCTGCACATTTATACTGCATTATAGGTGAGCATGTCTGCACACTTATACATTTTTATAGGTGAGTATGTCTGCACATTTATACAACAATATAGGTGAGTTTGTATCCACACTTATACTATATAAAAGATGAGTATGTCTGCATACTTATTCTACATTATAGGTGAGAATCTCTGCACACTTATTCTTAAATATAGATGAGTATGTCGTCACACTGATACTA
Source organism: Odontocerum albicorne (assembly GCA_949825065.1). NCBI lineage: Eukaryota > Metazoa > Arthropoda > Insecta > Trichoptera > Odontoceridae > Odontocerum > Odontocerum albicorne. The sequence continues at coordinate 403,823 of CATKWJ010000010.1, read as the reverse complement.
TAATGTAGATGAGTATGTCTGCACACTTATGATACATTATAGGTGAGTATGTCTGCACACTTATACTACATTAAAAGTGAGCATGTCGGCACACTTATACAACATCATAAGTGAGTATGTCTGCACACTGAAACTTCATCACAGGTGAGTATGTCTGCACACTTATATTTTATTATATAAAATTATAGGTGAGAATGTATGCACAACTTTACTTCATTATAGGTGAGTATGTCCGCACATTTATACTTCATTAAAAGTGGGCATGTCTGCACACTAATACTTCATTATAGGTGAGTATGTCTGCACACTTATACTTCATTATAGGCGAGTATATCTGCACACTTATAATGCATTATAGGTGAGTATGTATGCACAACTATACTACATTGTAGGTGAGTATGTCTGCACACTTATACTACAATATAGGTGAGTATGTATGCACAACATTCTAGGTGAGTATGTCCGCAAGCTTATACTTCATTAAAGGTAAGCATGTTTGCACACTTATACAACATTATAGATGAGTATGTCTGCACACTTATACTTCATTATAGGTGAGCATGTATGCACACTTAAACTACATTATAAGTACGTATGTCTGCACACTTATGCTTCATTAAAGGTGAGTATGTCTGCACAACTTTTCTTTATTATAGGTAAGTATGTCTGCAAATTTATATTTCGATATAGGTGAGTATGTCTGCACACTTATACTACATTATAGGTGAGTATGTCAGCACACTTATACTACATTATAGGTGAGTATGTATGCACAACTATACTAAATTATAGGTGAGTATGTCCGCACATTTATACTTCATTAAAAGTGGGCATGTCTGCACACTAATACTTCATTATAGGTGAGTATGTCTGCACACTTATACTTCATTATAGGCGAGTATGTCCGCACACTTATAATGCATTATAGGTGAGTATGTATGCACAACTATACTACATTATAGGTGAGTATGTCTGCACACTTATACTACAATATAGGTGAGTATGTATGCACAACATTCTAGGTGAGTATGTCCGCAAGCTTATACTTCATTAAAGGTAAGCATGTTTGCACACTTATTCAACATTATAGGTGAGTATGTCTGCACACTTATACTTCATTATAGGTGAGCATGTCTGCACACTTAAACTACATTATAAGTAAGTATGTCTGCACATTTATGCTTCATTATAAGAGAGTAGTTCGGCGTTAGCCAAACTGGAAAGAATAGGATATAAGGGAATTCTACTCACGGTTGATGATGTTCGGTGATGGCGCGGATAACGGGATTCGGAGGTCTCGGCTAACAACAGGTAACCCGTCGTGCACTTCTCGAGAGTGGTCGCGGTTAGTCACAGGTAACTTGGCCCAGGTTTCGGCGATGGAGAGCGCGCCGGCGACTTGCTGGCCCGGGTTTGAGGTCTTCTCCCGGCGATGGTCTATGAACAAGTGGACGAGAAAACGACGTTCTCCTGTCACGGTAATATCGACAGCTGGCGACAATAATACCATCCAACGTTGGTGACAATAACACCGCGCGGGGCCAGTCGCGGCGATAGGGGGACCCGACATGACAGGGCCGGCCCAACAAGACGATACTTCGCTTCACGCATCGGCGTGATCATCCTGGGGCGCCGGGAGGACCTCCCACGGGAACCGGGCCAGCTTTGCAACCGGCCTTCTCAATTGTCCACTGGCTGTGCTTAGGTCCATCACACGTGTCACTCCATCGCTGCCTGGTATGGTGCGGGTGATGCGTCCGAGTCGCCACTTCAGTGCCGGCAGGTTGTCCTCCTTGATCAGGACGTGCTCTCCGATTTGAGGAGAGGAGGATGGTGAAAGCCATTTGGAGCGGGTTTGAAGGGTGTGGAGGTAGGAGTTAAGGACAGCCTCGATTCGTGTTAAGAGTGTGGTAAATTTTTCAAAGGTCAGGTGCTGATCACCTACGATTCCATAAAGTAACTGTTTTGTGGAATTTTCCGCGGTTTCATGGAGACCGCCAAATGATGGAGCTGAAGGTGGGTTGAGTAACCACGTGATGCGCTGAGTAGTAAAATTGTGAGTGATTTTATCTCTATTGACTGAAAGAAATCTCTGTACCTCCATGATCTGATTCCTAGCACCCACATAATTTGTACCACAATCGGATCGGATGAAAACAGGCACACCGCGACGGGAAACGAACCGTTGTAATGCTGCGAAAAAGGCGTCCGTGCTGAATGAAGAGACTGGCTCCAGGTGAACCGCCTTTGTGGAAAGCCACACAAAGACGCAGAAGTAGGCCTTCACAAGTTTTGCGTCTCTCAAAGTGCCGGACTTTATCAAGAAAGGGCCAGCAAAATCCGCAGAGACTTGAGAGAACACCGGCTGAGTTTGGGCTGGGTTGCTTTTGAGTTGAAGGGCATGAGTTGGGAGAGCCGCGAGTATGGGCTGAGTTTGGGCTGAGTCGCTTTTGAGTTGAAGCACATGAGTTGGGAGAGCCGCAAGTATGGGCTGAGTTTGGGCTGAGTCGCTTTTGAGTTGAAGCGCATGAGTTGGGAGAGCCACGCGTATGGGCTGAGTTTGGGCAGAGTCGCTTTTGAGTTGAAGCGCATGAGTTGGGAGAGCCGCAAGTATGCATAGGTCCCAGTAATGCAAAGTCAAAGATCGTGCCGAAGGCTATAGGCCTGCCGGGCCCCAAAGAGACCTTAGCACCATCCAAAACCTGGCCAAGAACATCAGAGCCGAGTAGAAGGTCGACTTGAGCCGGCACATTAAAACCCTCATCTGCTAGGGGAATTTTAGGTGTGTCCATCATATGACTTATATGTGGAACTTTGCCCAATGGTAAATAACCAGTAACACTCTTTAAAACATGAGCTGTAGCCGTAATCGTAGGTTTGTCATTGTGTGTAGGCTTAAAATCAATTTGAATCGATGCCTTTGAGTTTTGTATGTATTGATTTCCGACTCCCGCAATTTTGAGTGATGTGCGCTGAAAGGGCAGATGCAAAATTTGAGCCATGTGGTGAGTTATGAGCGTCACCATGGATCCGCAATCCAGAAGTGCTCTTGCTTTGTGAAAATGCCCATTGACATCTGCAATCTCTAGCGACACCGTTGGTAATAATATTGGAGAGTTATTTGGTGTCTCAAGCTCGGGCTGAGCTGAGCTGTTGGTGAGTGTTTCATGTTCCTGGTGTTCTGTTTTAGTTGGTAGTCATAATTGTGGGTCTTGCTGATTATTTTTTTGGGTTGGCGGCGGAGACCTATATCCTGTTTGTGACGAGCGCTGTGGAGATTCACGGGCTGATAGCCGCCGAGGCCGCTCTCGGGGTGACAATGGCCGAAAGTGGGCTGATGATTGCGTCGAAGATGACGTACCAGGGTGGTGAAGGGAAGTGTGATGCCTGTCACTCTTGCACTCCCGGCACGACCCCGTAGTTTCGCAATCATTTGCATTATGAGGTCCGAGGCAGCGTCGACAACGACCGCTCGCCGTGATAAAATCCCAACGACCTTGAACGGGCTGATTTTGATCATTTGGGCACGCCATTAGTCTGTGGCCCCTGGTGTCGCACCAAGGGCAGAAAGGACGGTCGGTCGTTGGGGTTGTGGTGGATGTTTGGGCCAAGTAAGCTGGTTGAGGAGACCGAATGGACCGAAATTGCTGTCTATGTGGAGTACGAGCACGCTGCAGGGTGGATGACCGTCCGCCTGAGCCATAAAGGAGTGGTGAGGGCTGGTGAATGGGCTGATTAGATGTGTTGGCTCTTTCTGTTTCAACACAACGTGCATGTTCTTCAAGAAACGTGATTAAATGTTGAAGGGTAGGCAGACGTTCATCCGACCCGTGCCTACGTTCGAATAAAGAGCGGAGTTCACCTTTCAGTTTTCGTACCAGTATGGATACGAAAACGTAATCACACTCTTTAATGGGCAGATTTAAATTTTGTAGTGCTGATTGAGCTGAAACGAGGGGGTTTAAGAACAGCTGACGGATATCTGAGCGGGATGTGATAGTGGGAAGCTCCAATATGACATCCACAAACCGGTCGATGAGTACCCTGCGGTTTTCATAGCGCTTAGTCAGAATGGCTAAGGCCACCGCATAGCCCTCATTGGTGATCTTTAGGTGAGATATCATGCTAAGAGCCTCTCCACTAAGACTCGAAAAAAGGTAATGGAGCTTCACTGCATCGGAAAGATTGCCGATTTGGTCCGTCAAGCTCTTAAAAATGGCAATGAATGACGGCCAATCTTCCAATTTTGAAGAAAATTTAGGAAGCTCAATTTTGGGCAGAACGGAAGCGGGTATAGAAGATGTTGAGGGCTGAGAAGCCGATGCAGTCGGTTGTGAAGTGAAACTTGCTTTGGCGACAAGCATATCTGTGTAAGCATCGCATGCTGCACGATAGTTGTTGGTATATTGGGTCTCCGTCTTATCATCGAGATCGGTGGAATCCAATATCTGGTAATACACGTCATCCAGCCTACTTTTGACCTCATCTGATTTAGAGAAGCGCCCCTCAAAGTCAGCAACGGAATACTTCGAGAAGTCACCTGAATTTATGGCAGATGCAATGTCTCTTAGTTGCGTTATTGCTCTGTGGCTCTCACGAAACTTTGCGACTTGTGATTTTGACGGCATTTTGAAATAAAAAGATAATGCTTTTATAATGATTTTGAGAATTTAAAAGATCAAGCACAATGAATAGACGAAGGGATAGTGAATAAGAAGAAGAAGTTATTATTGTCACGATGATAAATGAAGTTTAGATTTGAGATTTAGCAGCAATTTGAAAAGAAAATAATATTTTTGTAATAATTTTGAGAATATAAAAGATGAAGCACAATGAATAGACGAAGAGATAGTGAATAAGAAGAAGAAGTTATTATTGGCACGATGATAAATGAAGTTTAGATTTGAGATTTAGCAGCAATTTGAAAAGAAAATAATATTTTTGTAATAATTTTGAGAATTTAAAAGATGAAGCACAATGAATAGACGAAGAGATAGTGAATAAGAAGAAGAAGTTATTATTGGCACGGTGAGAAATGAAGTTGATTTGAGATTTAGCAGCAATTTGAAAAGAAAATAATATTTTTGTAACAATTTTGAGACCTTAAAAGATGAAGCACAATGAATAGACGAAGGGATAGTGAATAAGAAGAAGAAGTTATTATTGGCACGATGATAAATGAAGTTAAGATTTGAGATTAAGCAGCAATTTGAAAAGAAAATAATATTTTTGTAATAATTTTGAGAATTTAAAAGATGAAGCACAATGAATAGACGAAGAGATAGTGAATAAGAAGAAGAAGCCATCATTGGCACGATGATAAATGAAGTTTAGATTTGAGATTTAGCAGCCATTTGAAAAGAAAATTATATTTTTGTGATAATTTTGAGAATTTAAAAGATGAAGCACAATAAATAGACGAAGAGATAGTGAATAAGAAGAAGAAGCCATCATTGGCACGATGATAAATGAAGTATATATTTGAGATTTAGCAGCAATTTGAAAAGAAAATAATATTTTTGTAATAATTTTGAGAATTTTAAAAGATGAAGCACAATGAATAGACGAAGAGATAGTGAATAAGAAGAAGAAGTTATTATTGGCACGATGATAAATGAAGTTAAGATTTGAGATTTAGCAGCAATTCGAAAAGAAAATAATACTGGAAAAATATTAAAAAACTTAATATTTTATAATTTACAATACTAAATAGTTCATGTTCAAGAACTGTGATGCTTCCCCCAAAGATATTTGGATAACATCGAATAAATGTTGCAGCAATAATGTTTCCTGTTAATTTTTAAAATATACCGATGGTAATTCGGTTTAAAAATAGACAAAACATGTCACTTATTTGAATATAACTCGGTGATTTAAATATTCTTTGAATTGAGTAAAATTAATATGTACCCGCAATAATTTATTAAGTTTGAAATGAATAATGGATTATTAGAATTTACAAACAACATGATACACGAATACTACACCTGCATATTCGCTTTGTGATGACACAAACTTTGAGGAATTTTTTTTTTTCTTTGAAGGGAGAAATGTTTTTGACTTTGAAATGATTTTGAATCGGATTATTAAAAGACGGCTGTAAATGATTTAGCTTGAGATAGGTTCAGTGGACTGTTTTTTCACGGCTATGGTTACGGATCGGAAGGACCATATAGTTCGGCGTTAGCCAAACTGGAAAGAATAGGATATAAGGGAATTCTACTCACGGTTGATGATGTTCGGTGATGGCGCGGATAACGGGATTCGGAGGTCTCGGCTAACAACAGGTAACCCGTCGTGCACTTATCGAGAGTGGTCGCGGTTAGTCACAGGTTACTCGGCCCAGGTTTCGGCGATGGAGAGCGCGCCGGCGACTTGCTGGCCCGGGTTTGAGATCTTCTCCCGGCGATGGTCTATGAACAAGTGGACGAGAAAACGACGTTCTCCTGTCACGGTAATATCGACAGCCGGCGACAATAATACCATCCAACGTTGGTGACAATAACACCGCGCGGGGCCAGTCGCGGCGATAGGGGGACCCGACATGACAGGGCCGGCCCAACAAGACGATACTTCGCGTCACGCATCGGCGTGATCAGAGAGTATGTTTGCAAAACTATACGACGTTATAGGTGAGTATGTCCGCGCACTGACACTTCATTATAGGTGAGTATGTATGCACACCTATACTACATTAAAGGTGAGTATGTCTGCACACTTATACTACATTACAGGTGAGTATGTATGCACAACTTTACTACATTATAGGTGACCACAACTTTACTACATTATGGTTTACTACATTATAGGTGACCGCACATTTATACTTCATTAAAGGTGGGCATGTCTGCACACTAATACTTCATTATAGGTGAGTATGTCTGCACACTTACAATTCATTATAGGCGAGTATGTCTGCACACTTATAATGCATTATAGGTGAGTATGTATGCACAACTATACTACATTATAGGTGAGTATGTCTGCACACTTATACTACAATATAGGTGAGTATGTATGCACAACTTTACTACATTCAAGGTGAGTATGCCCGCAAGCTTATATTTCATTAAAGGTGGGCATGTCTGCACCACACAAATACAACATTATAGGTGAGTATGTCTGCACATTTATACTGCATTATAGGTGAGCATGTCTGCACACTTATACATTTTTATAGGTGAGTATGTCTGCACATTTATACAACAATATAGGTGAGTTTGTATCCACACTTATACTTACATTATAGATGAGTATGTCTGCACAATAATACTTTATTATAGGTGAGAATGTCTGCACACTTATTCTTAAATATAGGTGAGTATGTCTCCACACTAATACTTCAATATAGATGCGTATGTCTGCACACTTATGATCCATTATAGGTATAAGTGTGCAGATATATATACTCACCTTTAATGTAGTATAGTTATGCATACGTACTCACCTATAATGCATTATAAGTGTGCAGACATACTCGCCTATAATGAAGTATAAGTGTGCAGACCTACTCAGCTGTAATGAAGTATTAGTGTGCAGACATGCCCACTTTTAATGAAATATAAATGTGCAGACATACTCATCTATAATGTAGTATAGTTGTGCACACATACTCACCTGTAATGTATACTTATACTACATTATAGGTGAGCACCTCTGCACACTTACACCATATTATAGGAGAGTTTGTCTGCACTTTTATGCTTTATTATAGGTGAGTTTGTTGGCATAACTATACTATATTATATTGTAGGTAAGCATGTCTGCACACTTAACTTCGATATAGGTGATTATGTATCCACAACTATACTGCATTATAGGTGAGCATGTCTGCACACATATACTTATTTTTAGGTACGTATGTGTGCACACTTATACTTCCTAATAGGTGAATACGTATGCACACTTACACTTCATTTAAGTTGAGGCTGCACACTTATACTACATTAAAGGTGAGTTTGTCTGCACACTTATATTACATTATAGGCGAGTATGTATGCACACTTATAATTCCTTTTAGATAATTATGTATGCACACTTACAAGAAATTAAGGGTGAGTATGTCTGCACACTTAAACTTCATAATAAGTGAGTGTATCCATACACTTATACTTCATTATAGGCAACTATGTCTGCACACTTATACTTCATTACCGGTGAGTATATATGCACACTTGTTCTTCATTATAGGTGAGTACGTCTGCACACTTATACTACATTATAGGCGAGTATATCTGCACACTTATACTTCATTTAAGGTGAGTCTGTATGCAAAACTATACTGCATTATAGGTGAGTCTGTCTGCACACTTAAACTACATTATATGTGAGCATGTCTGCACACTTATCCTACATTACAGGTGAGTATGTGTGCACAACTATACTTCATTATAGGTGAGTATGTCCGTACATTTATACTTCATTATAAGTGGGCATGTCTGCACACTAATACTTCATTACAGGTGAGTATGTCTGCACACTTATACTTCATTATAGGCGAGTATGTCTGCACACTTATAATGCATTATAGGTGAGTATGTATGCACAACTATACTACATTATAGGTGAGTATGTCTGCACACTTATACTACAATATAGGTGAGTATGTACGCACAACTTTACTACATTCTAGGTGAGTATGTCCGCAAGATTATACTTCATAAAAGGTGGGCATGTCTGCACCACACTAATACAATATTATGGGTGAGTATGTCTGCACATTTTAACTGCATTATAGGTGAGCATGTTTGCACACTTATAAATTTTTATAGGTGAGTATGTCTGCACATTTATACAACAATAAAGGTGAGGTTATATCCACACTTATACTATATTATAGATGAGTATGTCTGCACACTTATTCTACATTATAGGTGAGAATGTCTGTACACTTAATCTTAAATATATGTGAGTATGTCTCCACACTGATACTACAATATAGATGAGTATGTCTGCACACTTATGATACATTATAGGTGAGTATGTATGCACACTTATACTACATTAAAAGTGAGCATGTCGGCACACTTATACAACATCATAAGTGAGTATGTCTGCACACTTATACTTCATCATCGGTGAGTATGTCTGCACACTCATATTTTATTATATTACATTATAGGTGAGAATGTATGCACAACTAATCTACATAATAGGTGAGTATGTATGCACAACTATACTGTTTTATAGGTGAGCATGTCTGCACACTTATACTACATAATAGGTGAGTATATCTGCACACTTATACTACATTATAGGTGAGTATGTCTGCACACTTATAGAACTGTATTGGTGAGTATATCTGCACACTTACACTTCATTATAGGTGAATATGTCTGCACACTTATACTTTATTATAGGTGAGTATGTCCGCCCACTTATATTACATTATAGGTGAGTATGTCTGCACACTTCTACTACATTGTATATGAGTATGTATGCAAAACAAAACTTGATTATAGGTCAGTATTTCTGCACACTTATACTTCATTATAGGAGATTATTTATGCACAAATATACTACATTATAGGTAAATATGTCCGCACACTTATACTTCATTACAGGGGAGCATGTCTGCACACTAATATTATATTATAGGTGAGTGTGTCTGCACGCTTATACTTCATTATAGGTGAGCATGTCTGCACACTTATACTTCATTATAGGTGAGTACGTCTGCACACTTATGGAACATTATAGGTAAGTTTGTCTGCACAACTATACTTTATTATAGGTAAGAATGTCTGCTCACTTATATTTCATTATAGGTGAGAATGTATCCACACTTTTACTACATTAAAGATGAGTATGCTTGCACACCTATACTACATTATAGGTGAGTATGTCTCCACACTTATACTACATTATAGGTGAGTATGTATGCACAACTATACTTCATTATAGGTGAGTATGTCTGCACACTCAAACTTCATTGTAGGTGAATATGTCTGCACACTTATACATCATTATAGGCGAGTATGTATGAACACTTACACATCATTTTACGTGAGTATATCTGCACACTTATATTTCATTATAGGTAAGTAAGTATGCAAATCTATACTGCATTATAGGTGAGTCTGTCTGCACACTTATACTACATTATAGGTGAGTATGTCTGCACACTTGTACTTCATTATAAGTGAGTATGTCTGCACACATTTATTTCATTATAGGTGAGTATGTATGCACTAACTATACTGCATTATAGATGAGTATGTCTTCTCACTTATACTTCATTATATGTGAGTGTACGTATGCACAATTAAACTTCATTATAGGTGAGTATGTCTGTCTGCACACTTGAACTTCATTATAGGTGAGTATGTCTGTACACTTATACTTTATTATAGGTAAGTATGTATGCACAACTATACTTCATAATATGTGAGTATGTCTGCACACTTACACTTCATTCTAAGTGAGTATGTCAGCACACTTATATTTTATTATATGTGAGCATGTCTGCACACTTATACTACACTAAAGATGTGTATGTCTGCACACTATTACTACATTATAGGTGAGTATGTCTGCACACATATACTACATTATAGGTGAGTATGTATGCACAACTATACTTCATAATATGTGAGTATGTCTGCACACTTACACTTCATTGTAAGTGAGTATGTCAGCACACTTATACTTCATTATATGTGAGCATGTCTGCACACTTATACTACATTATAGATGAGTATGTCTGCACACTTATACTACATTATCGGTGAGTATATCTTTACACTTATACTACATTATAGGTGAGTTTGTACGCACAAATATACTTCATTATAGGTAAGCAAGTATCCACAATTTTTCTGCATTATATGTGAGTCTGTCTGCACACTTGTACTACATTATAGGTGAGAATGTCTTCACACTTGTACTTCATTGTAGGTGAGTATGTCTGAACACTTATACTTTATAAAAGGTAAGTATGTGTGCTCAACTATACTGCATTAAAGATGGAGTATGTCTACACACTTATACTGCATTAAAGGTGAGTAGGTCTGCACACTTATACTTCATTATAGGAGAGTATGTCTGCATACTTATACAACATTATAGGCGAATATGTATGCACAACTAGACTTCATTATTTGTGAGTATGTCTGCACACTCATACTTTATTATGGGTGAATATGTCTGCACACTTATACTTCATTATAGGCGAGTATGTATGAACACTAACACGTCATTATACGTGAGTATATCTGCACACTTATACTTCATTATAGGTAAGTAAGTATGCAAATCCATACTGCATTATAGGTGAGTCTGTCTGCACACTTATACTACATTATAGGTGAGTATGTCTGCACACTCTGACTTCATCATAAGTGAGTATGTCTGCACACTTTTATTTCATTATATAGGTGAGTATATATGCACTTACTATAGTGCATTATAGATGAGTATGTCTACTCACTTATACTACATTATATGTGAGTGTATGTATGCACAACTATACTTCATTATAGGTGAGTGTGTCTGTCTGCACACTTGTATTTAATTATAGGTGAGTATGTCTGCACACTTATACTTTATTATAGTTGAGTATGTATGCACAATTATACTTCATAATATGTGAGTGTCTGCACACTTACACTTCATTGTAAGTGAGTATGTCAGCACACTTATACTTCATTATATGTGAGCATGTCTGCACACTTATACTTCATTATAGATGAGTATGTCTGCACACTATTACTTCATTATAGGTGAGTATGTCTGCACACTTATACTACATTATAGGTGAGTATGTATGCACAACTATTAGTTCGGCGTTAGCAAAACTGGAAAGAATAGGATATAAAGGGAATTCTACTCACGGTTGTGGTGTAAGTTCGGCGTTGGCGTGGATAACAGGATTCGGAGTTCTCGGCTAACAACAGGTAACCCGTCATGCACTTCTCGATAGTGGTCGCGGTTAGTCACAGGTAACTCGGCCCAGGTATCGGCGATGAAGAGCGCGCCGGCGACTGGCTAGCCCGGATTTGAGGTCTTCTCCCGGCGATGGTCTATGAACAAGTGCGAGAAAGCGGCGTTCTCCTGTCGCCGGTAATATCGGTGGATGGTGACAATAATACTATCCAGCGTTTGTGAGAATTACACCACACTGGGCCAGTCGCGGTGAAAGGGGGGCCCATCATGACGGGGCCGCAGCAACGATAGGGCGACCCAACAAGACGATACTTCGCGTCACGCATCGGCGTGATCATCCTGGGGCGCCGGGCGTCATCGGCGTGATCATCCACCGCACGTGTCACTCCATCGCTGCCTGGTATGGTGCAGGTGATGCGTCCGAGTCGCCACTTCAGTGCCGGCAGGTTGTCCTCCTTGATCAGGACGAGCTCTCCTATTTGAGGAGAGGAGGATGGTGAAAGCCATTTGGAGCGGGTTTGAAGGGTGTGGAGGTAGGAGTTAAGGACAGCCTCGATTCGTGTTATGAGTGTGGTAAATTCCTCAAAGGTCAGGTGCTGATCACCTGCGATTCTATAAAGTAATTGTTTTGTGGATTTTACCGCGGTTTCATGGAGACCGCCAAATGATGGAGCTGAAGGTGGGTTGAGCAACCACGTGATGTGCTGAGTAGTGAGTTTGTGAGTGATTCCATCTTCATTGACTGAAAGAAATCTCTGTACCTCCATGAGCTGATTCCTAGCACCCACATAATTTGTGCCACAATTGGATCGGATGAGAACAGGCACACCGCGACGGGAAACGAACCGCTGCAATGCTGCGAAAAAGGCGTCCGTGCTGAGTGAAGAGACTGGCTCCAGGTGAACCGCCTTTGTGGAAAGGCACACAAAGATGCAGAAGTAGGCCTTCACAAGTTTTGCGCTTCTCAAAGTGCTGGATTTTATCAAGAAAGGGCCAGCAAAATCCGCAGAGACTTGAGAGAACACCGGCTGAGTTTGGGCTGGGTTGCTTTTGAGTTGAAGCGCATGAGTTGGGGGAGCCGCAAGTATGGGCTGAGTTTGAGCTGAGTCGCTTTTGAGTTGAAGCGCATGAGTTGGGAGAGCCGCAATTACGGGCTGAGTTTGGGCTGAGTCGCTTTTGAGTTGAAGCGCATGAGTTGGGAGAGCCGCAAGTACGGGCTGAGTTTGGGCTGAGTCGCTTTTGAGTTGAAGCGCATGAGTTGGGAGAGCCGCAAGTACGGGCTGAGTTTGGGCTGAGTCGCTTTTGAGTTGAAGCGCATGAGTTGGGAGAGCCGCAAGTACGGGCTGAGTTTGGGCTGAGTCGCTTTTGAGTTGAAGCGCATGAGTTGGGAGAGCCGCAAGTACGGGCTGAGTTTGGGCTGAGTCGCTTTTGAGTTGAAGCGCATGAGTTGGGAGAGCCGCAAGTACGGGCTGAGTTTGGGCTGAGTCGCTTTTGAGTTGAAGCGCATGAGTTGGGAGAGCCGCAAGTACGGGCTGAGTTTGGGCTGTGTCGCTTTTGAGTTGAAGCGCATGAGTTGGGAGAGCCGCAAGTATGGGCTGAATTTGGGTGTGATGCTGGTGCAATATTTTGGTCTTGAATGGGTCCCAGTAATGTAAAGTCAAAGATCGTGCCGAAGGCTATAAGCCTGCCGGGCCCCAAAGAGACCTTAGTACCATTCAAAACCTGGCCAAGAACTGGCTGATTATTTTTTCGGGTTGGCGGCGGAGACCTATATCCTGTTTGTGACGAGCGCTGTGGAGATTCACGGGCTGATAGCCGCCGAGCTCGCTCTCGGGGTGACAATGGCCGAAAGTGGGCTGATGATTGCGTCGAAGATGACGTACCAGGGTGGTGAAGGGAAGTGTGATGCCTGTCACTCTTGCACTCCCGGCACGACCCCGTAGTTTCGCAATCATTTGCATTATGAGGTCCGAGGCAGCGTCGACAACGACCGCTCGCCGTGATAAAATCCCAACGACCTTGAACGGGCTGATTTTGATCATTTGGGCACGCCATTAGTCTGTGGCCCCTGGTGTTGCACCAAGGGCAGAAAGGACGGTCGGTCGTTGGGGTTGTGGTGGATGTTTGGGCCAAGTAAGCTGGTTGAGGAGACCGAATGGACCGAAATTGCTGTGTTGGCTCTTTCTGTTTTAACACAACGTGCATGTTCTTCAAGAAAAGTGATTAAATGTTGAAGGGTAGGCAGACGTTCATCCGACCCGTGCCTACGTTCGAATAAAGAGCGGAGTTCACCTTTCAGTTTTCGTACCAGTATGGATATGAAAACGTAATCACACTCTTTAATGAACAGATTTAAATTTTGTAGAGCTGATTGAGCAGAAACGAGGGGGTTTAGGAACAGCTGACGGATATCTGAGCGGGATGTGATAGTGGGAAGCTCCAATATGACATCCACAAACCGGTCGATGAGTACCCTGCGGTTTTCATAGCGCTTATTCAGAATGGCTAAGGCCACCGCATAGCCCTCATTGGTGATCTTTAGGTGAGATATCATGCTAAGAGCCTCTCCACTAAGACTCGAAAAAAGGTAATGGACCTTCACTGCATCGGTAAGATTGCCGATTTGGTCCGTCAAGCTTAAAAATGGCAATGAATGACGGCCAATCTTCCAATTTTGAAGAAAATTTAGGAAGCTCAATTTTGGGCAGAACGGAAGCGGGTATAGAAGATGTTGAGGGCTGAGAAGCCGATGCAGTCGGTTGTGAAGTGAAACTTGCTTTGGCGACAAGCATATCTGTGTAAGCATCGCATGCTGCACGATAGTTGTCGGTATATTGGGTCTCCGTCTTATCATCGAGATCGGTGGAATCCAATATTTGGTAATACACGTCATCCAGCCTACTTTTGACCTCATCTGATTTAGAGAAGCGCCCCTCAAAATCAGCAACGGAATACTTTGAGAAGTCACCTGAATTTATGGCAGATGCAATGTCTCTTAGTTGCGCTATTGCTCTGTGGCTCTCACGAAACTTCGCGGCTTGTGATTTTGACGGCATTTTGAAAGAAAAAGGTAATGCTTTTGTAATGTGTAATAATTTTTGTAATAATTTTAAGATTTTAAAAATGAAGCACAATGAGTATACTAAGAAATAGTGAATAAGGAGAAGAAGTTATTATTGGCACGATGATAAATGAAGTTTATATTTGAGATCCAGCAGCAATTTGAAAAGAAAATAATATTTTTGTAATAATTTTGAGAATTTAAAAATGAAGCACAATGAGTAGACGAAGAAATAGTGAATAAGGAGAAGAAGTTATTATTGGCACGATGATAAATGAAGTTTATATTTGAGATCCAGCAGCAATTTGAAAAGAAAATAATATTTTTGTAATAATTTTGAGAATTAAAAAATGAGGCACAATGAGTAGACGAAGAAATAGTGAATAAGGAGAAGAAGTTATTATTGGCACGATGATAAATGAAGTTTATATTTGAGATCCAGCAGCAATTTGAAAAGAAAATAATATTTTTGTAATAATTTTGAGAATTAAAAAATGAGGCACAATGAGTAGACGAAGAAATAGTGAATAAGGAGAAGAAGTTATTATTGGCACGATGATAAATGAAGTTTATATTTGAGATCCAGCAGCAATTTGAAAAGAAAATAATATTTTTGTAATAATTTTGAGAATTTAAAAATGAAGCACAATGAGTAGACGAAGAAATAGTGAATAAGGAGAAGAAGTTATTATTGGCACGATGATAAATGAAGTTTATATTTGAGATCCAGCAGCAATTTGAAAAGAAAATAATATTTTTGTAATAATTTTGAGAATTAAAAAATGAGGCACAATGAGTAGACGAAGAAATAGTGAATAAGGAGAAGAAGTTATTATTGGCACGATGATAAATGAAGTTTATATTTGAGATCCAGCAGCAATTTGAAAAGAAAATAATATTTTTGTAATAATTTTGAGAATTAAAAAATGAGGCACAATGAGTAGACGAAGAAATAGTGAATAAGGAGAAGAAGTTATTATTGGCACGATGATAAATGAAGTTTAGATTTGAGATCCAGCAGCAATTTGAAAAGAAAATAATAATTTTGAGAATTTAAAAAAAGAAGCACAATGAGTAGACGAAGAAATAGTGAATAAGAAGAAGACCCCTTCATTGGCACGATGATAAATGAAGTTTATATTTGAGATCCAGCAGCAATTTGAAAAGAAAATAATATTGGAAAAATATTAAAAAACTTAATATTTTATAATTTACAATAATAAATAGTTCATGGTCAAGAACTGTGATGCTTCCCCCAAAGATGTTTGGATAACATCGAATAAATGTTAGTCGACCCAGCTTGCAGCAATAATGTTTCCTGTTAATTTTTAAAATATACCGATGGTAATTCGGTTTAAAAAAAGACAAAACATGTCACTTATTTGAATATAACTCGGTGATTTAAATATTCTTTGAATTGAATAAAATTAATATGTACCCGCAATAATTTATTTAGTTTGAAATGAATAATGGATTATTAGAATTTACAAACAACATGATACACGAATACTACACCTGCATATTCGCTTTGTGATGACACAAACTTTGAGGAATTTTTTTTTTTTTTTGAAGGGAGAAATGTTTTTGACTTTGAAATGATTTTGAATCGGATTATTAAAAGGCGGCTGTAATTGATTAAGCTTGAGATAGGTTCAGTGGACTGTTTTTTTACGGCTATGGTTACGGATCGGAAGGACCATATAGTTCGGCGTTAGCCAAACTGGAAACAATAGGATATAAAAGGAATTCTACTCACGGTTGTGGTGTAAGTTCGGCGTTGGCGTGGATAACAGGATTAAGAGTTCTCGCCTAACAACAGGTAACTCGTCATGCACTTCTCGATAGTGGTCGCGGTTAGTCACAGGTAACTCGGCCCAGGTTTCGGCGATGAAGAGCGCGCCGGCGACTGGCTAGCCCGGATTTGAGGTCTTCTCCCGGCGATGGTCTATGAACAAGTGCGAGAAAGCGGCGTTCTCCTGTCGCCGGTAATATCGGTGGATGGTGACAATAATACTATCCAGCGTATGTGAGAATTACACCACACTGGGCCAGTCGCGGCGAAAGGGGGGCCCATCATGACGGGGCCGCAGCAACGATAGGGCGACCCAACAAGACGATACTTCGCGTCACGCATCGGCGTGATCAACTATACTTCATAATATGTGAGTATGTCGGCACACTTACACTTCATTATAAGTGAGTATGTCAGCACACTTATACTTCATTATGTGTGAGCATGTCTGAACACTTATACTACATTATAGATGAGTATGTCTGAACACTTCTACTTTATAATAGGTGAGTATGTGTGCTCAACTATACTGCATTATAGAGTGAGTATGTCTACACACTTATACTGCATTAAAGGTAAGTAAGTCTGCACACTTATACCTCATTATAGGTGAGTATGTCTGCATACTTATACTACATTATAGGTGAGTATGTATGCACAACTATAATTCATTATTAGTGAGTATGTCTGCACACTTATACCACATTAACGGTAAGCATGTCTGCACATTTATACTTCATAATGAGTGAGTATGTCTGCACACTTATACTACATTATAAGTTAGTATGTCTGCACACTTATGCTTCATTATAGGTGAGTATGTATGCACAACTTTACTTCATTATAGGTGAGTATATCTGCACACCCATTCTTTATTATAGGTGAGTATGTCTGCACACTTATACTTCATCATAGCTGAGTATGTCTGCACACTTATACAACATTACAGTCGAGTATATGTATGTATGCACAACTATACTACATTAAAGGTCAGTATGTCAGCACACTTATACTACATCATAGGAGAGTATGCATGCAAAACTATACTTCGTTAAAGGTGAGAATGTCCGCGCACTTATACTTCATTAAAGGTGAGTATGTATGCACAACTATACTACATTAGAGGTGATTATGTATGCACATTTATACTACATTATAGGTGAGTATGTCTGCACACTTATACTACATTATAGGCAAACTTATACTTTGATATAGGTGAGTACGTCTGCACACTTATACTACATTATAGGTGAGTATGTCTGCACACTTATACTACATTAAAGGTTAGTATGTATGCACAACTTTACTTCATTATAGGTGAGTATGTCTGCACACCCATTCTTTATTATAGGTGAGTATGTCTGCACACTTATACTTCATCATAGCTGAGTATGTCTGCACACTTATACAACATTACAGTCGAGTATGTCTGCAAACTTATACAACATTATAGGTGAGTATGTATGCACAACTATACTACATTAAAGGTCAGTATGTCAGCACACTTATACTACATCATAGGAGAGTATGCATGCAAAACTATACTTCGTTAAAGGTGAGAATGTCCGCGCACTTATACTTCATTAAAGGTGAGTATGTATGCACAACTATACTACATTAGAGGTGATTATGTATGCACATTTATACTACATTATAGGTGAGTATGTCTGCACACTTATACTACATTATAGGTGAGTATGTCTGCAGACTTATAATACATTATAGGTGAGTATGTATGCACAACTATACAACATTATAGGTGAGTATGTATGCACAACTATACTACATTATAGGTGAGTATGTCTGCACACTTATATATCAATATTAGTGAGTACGTATGAACAACTAAACGTCATTCTAGGTGAGTATGTCCGCAAGCTTATACTTCATTAAAGGTGGGCATGTCTGCACCACAATAAAACAACATTATAGGTGAGTATGTCTGCACATTTATACTGCATTATAGGTGAGCATGTCTGCACACTTATACATGTTTATAGGTGAGAGTGTCTGCACATTTATACAACAATATAGGTGAGTTTGTATCCACACTTATACTACATCATAGATGAGTATGTCTGCACACTTATACTACATTATAGGTGAGAATGTCTGCACACTTATTCTTGAATATAGGTGAGTATGTCTCCACACTGATACTACAATATAGATGAGTATGTCTGCACACTTCTGATACATTATAGTTGAGTATGTCTGCACACTTATACTACATTATAAGTGAGCATGTCGGCACACTTATACAACATCATAAGTGAGTATGTCTGCACACTTATACTTTATCATAGGTGAGTATGTCTGCACACTTATATTTTATTATATTAAACTCTAGGTGAGAATGTATGCACAACTAATCTTCATTATAGGTGAGTATGTATGCACAACTATACTGCATTATAGGAAGAGCATGTCTGCACACTTATACAACATTATAGGTGAGTATATCAGCACACTTATAATACATTAAAGGTAAGTATGTCGGCACACTTACACAACATTATAGGTGAGTATATCTGCACACCCATACTTTATTTTAGGTGAGTATGTCTGCACACTTATACAACATAACAGTCGAGTATGTCTGCACCCTTATACAACATTATAAATGAGTATGTATGCAAAACTTTACTACATTAAAGGTCAGTATGTCTGCACACTTATACTACATCATAGGAGAGTATGTATGCAAAACTATACTACGTTATAGGTGAGTATGTCCGCGCACTTATACTTCATTATAGGTGAGTATGTATGCACAACTATACTACATTATAGGTGAGTATATATGCACAACTATACTACATTCTAGGTAAGTATGTCCGCAAGCTTATTCTTCATTAAAGGTGGGCATGTCTGCACACTAATACAACATTTTAGGTGAGCATGTCTGCACACTATGCTTCATTATAGGTGAGCATGTCTGCACACTTAAACTACATTATAAATTAGTATGTCTGCACACTTATGCTTCATAATGAGTGAGTATGTCTGCACACTAATACTACATTATAAGTAAGTATGTCTGCACACTTATGCATCATTAAAGGTGAGTGTGTCTGCACACTTATACTTCATTATAGGCGAGTATGTCTGCACACTTATAATGCATTATAGGTGAGTATGTATGCACAACTATACTACATTATAGGTGAGTATGTCTGGACACTTATACTACAATATAGGTGAGTATGTATGTACAACTCTACTACATTCTAGGTGAGTATGTCCGCAAGCTTATACTTCATTAAAGGTGGGCATGTCTGCACCACACTAATACAATATTATAGGTGAGTATGTCTGCACATTTATACTGCATTATAGGTGAGTATGTCTGCACACTTATACATTTTTATAGGTGAGTATGTCTTCACATTTATTCAACAATATAGGTGAGTTTGTATCCACACTTATACTATATTATAGATGAGTATATCTGCACACTTATTCTTCATTATAGGTGAGAATGTCTGCACACTTATTCTCAAATAAAGGTGAGTATGTCTCCACACTGATCCTACAATATAGATAAATATGTCTGCACACTTATGATACATTATAGATGAGTATGTCTGCACACTTATTCTACATTAAAAGTGAACATGTCGGCACACTGTAAGTGAGTCTGCACATCATAAGTGAGTATGTCTGCACACTTATACTTCATCAAAGGTGAGTATGTCTGCACATTTATATTTTATTATATTAAATTATAGGTGAGAATGTATGCACAAGTAATCTACATTATAGAGGAGTATGTATGCACAACTATACTGCTTTATAAGTGAGCATGTCTGCACACTTATACTCCATTATAGGTGAGTATATCTGCACACTTATTCTACATTATTGGTGAGTATGTCTGCACACTTATAGAACAGTACTGGTGAGTATATATGCACATTTACATTTCATTATAGGTGAATATGTCAGCACACTTATACTTTATTATAGGTGAGTATGTCCGCCCACTTATATTACATTATAGGTGAGTATGTCTGCACACTTATACTACATTGTATATGAGTATGTATGCACAACTATACTACATTAAAGGTCAGTATTTCTGCACACTTATACTACATTAAAGGAGATTTGGTATGCACAAATATACTACATTATAGGTGAGTATGTCCGCACACTTATACTTTATTAAAGGGGGGCATGTCTGCACACTTATATTATATTATAGGTGAGTGTGTCTGCACACTTATACTTCATTATAGATGAGCATGTCTGCACACTTATACTTCATTATAGGTGAGTACGTCTGCAAACTTATGGATCATTTTAGGTGAGTTTGTCTGCACAACTATACTTTATTATAGGTAAGAATGTCTGCTCACTTATACTTCATTATAGGTGAGTATGTATCCACACTTATACTTCATTCAAGATGAGTATGTTTGCACACCTATACTTCATTATAGGTGAGTATGTCTGCACACTTATATTTCATTATAGGTGAGTATGTCTCCACACTTAAACTACATTATAGGTGAGTATGTATGCACAACTATACTTCATTATAGGTGAGTATGTCTGCACACTCATACTTCATTATGGGTGAATATGTCTGCACACTTATACTACATTATAGGCGAGTATGTATGAACACTTACACGTCATTATACGTGAGTATATCTGCACACTTATATTTCATTATAGGTTAGTAAGTATGCAAATCTATACTGCATTATAGGTGAGTCTGTCTGCACACTTATACTACATTATAGGTGAGTATGTCTGCACACTCTTACTTCATTATAAGTGAGTATGTCTGCACACTTTTATTTCATTATATAGGTGAGTATATATGCACTAACTATAGTGCATTATAGATGAGTATGTCTACTCACTTATACTATATTATATGTGAGTGTTTGTATGCACAACTATACTTCATTATAGGTGAGTATGTCTGTCTGCACACTTGTACTTAATTATAGGTGAGTATGTCTGCATACTTATACTTTATTATAGTTGAGTATGTATGCACAATTATACTTCATAATATGTGAGTATGTCTGCACACTCACACTTCATTGTAAGTGAGTATGTCAGCACACTTATACTTCATTATATGTGAGCATGTTTGCACACTTATACTTCATTATAGATGAGTATGTCTGCACACTATTACTACATTATAGGTGAGTATGTCTACACACTTATACTACATTATAGGTGAGTATGTATGCACAACTATACTTCATAATATGTGAGTATGTCTGCACACTTACACTTTATTGTAAGTGAGTATGTCAGCACACTTATACTTCATTATATGTGAGCATGTCTGCACACTTATACTACATTATAGATGAGTATGTCTGAACACTTTTACTTTATAATAGGTGAGTATGTGTGCTCAACTATACTGCATTATAGATGGCGTATGTCTACTAACTTATACTGCATTAAAGGTGAGTAGGTCTGCACACTTATACTTCATTATAGGTGAGTATGTCTGCATACTTATACTACATTATAGGTGAGTATGTATGCACATTTATACTTCAATATTTGTAAGTATGTCTGCACACTTATACCACATTATAGGTTAGCATGTCTGCACACTTCTACTTCATAAAGAGTGGTGTATGTCTGCACACTTATACTACACTATAAGTTAGTATGTCTATGTATGTCTACACACTTATACTGCATTAAAGGTAAGTAGGTCTGCACACTTATACCTCATTATAGGTGAGTATGTCTGCATACTTATACTACATTATAGGTGAGTATGTATGCACAACTATAATTCATTATTTGTGAGTATGTCTGCACACTTATACCACATTATAGGTTAGCATGTCTGCACATTTATACTTCATAATGAGTGAGTATGTCTGCAAACTTATACTACATTATAAGTTAGTATGTCTGCACACTTATGCTTCATTATAGGTGAGTATGTCTGCACAACTATACTTTATTATAGGTTAGTATGTCTGCAAACTTATACTTTGATGTAGGTGAGTATGTCTGCACACTTATACTACATTATAGGTGAGTATGTCTGCACACTTATACTACATTAAAGGTGAGTATGTATGCAAAACTATACTTCATTATAGGTGAGTATGTCTGCACACCCATTCCTAATTATAGGTGAGTATGTCTGCACACTTATACTTTATCATAGCTGAGTATGTCTGCACGTTTATACAACATTACAGTCGAGTATGTCTGCATACTTATACAACATTATAGGTGAGTATGTATGCACAACTATACTACATTAAATGTCAGTATGTCAGCACACTTATACTACATCAAAGGAGAGTATGCATGCAAAACTATACTTCGTTAAAGGTGAGTATGTCCGCGCACTTATACTTCATTATAGGTGAGTATGTATGCACAATTATACTACATTATAGGTGATTATGTATGCACATTTATACAACATTATAGGTGAGTATGTCTGCACACTTATACTACATTATAGGTGAGTATGTATGCACAACTATACAACATTATAGGTGAGTATGTATGCACAACTATACTACATTATAGGTGAGTATGTCTGCACACTTATATATCAATATTGGTGAGTATGTATGAACAAATAAACGTCATTCTAGGTGAGTATGTCCGCAAGCTTATACTTCATTAAAGGTGGGCATGTCTGCACACTCATACAACATTATAGGTGAGAATGTCTGCACACTTTTACTTCATTTTAAGTAAGCATGTCTGCACACTTAAACTTCATTATTAGTTAGTATGTCTGCACACTTATGCTTCATTATAGGTGAGTTTGGTCTGCACAACTTTACTTTATTATAAGTAAGTATGTCTGCAAACTTATACTTCGATATAGGTGAGTATGTCTGCACACTTATACTACAATATAGGTGAGTATGTATGCACAACTATACTAGATAATAGGTGAGTATGTCCGCACATTTATACTTCATTATAAGTGGGCATGTCTGCACACTAATACTTCATTATAGTTCAGTATGTCTGCACACTTATACTTCATTATAGGCGAGTATGTCTGCACACTTATAATGCATTATAGGTGTGTATGTATGCACAACTATACTACATTATAGGTGAGTATGTATGCACAACTTAACTACATTCTAGGTGAGTATGTCCGCAAGCTTATACTTCATTAAAGGTGGGCATGTCTGCACCACACTAATACAATATTATATATGAGTATGTCTACTCACTTATACTACATTATATTTGAAAGTATGTATGCACAACTTTACTTCATTATAAGTGAGTATGTCTGTCTGCACACTTGTACTTCATTATAGAAGAGTATGTCTGCACACTTATACTTTATTATAGGTGAGTATGTATGCTCAACTATACTGCATTATAGATGGCGTATGTCTACTAACTTATACTGCATTAAAGGTGAGTAGGTCTGCACACTTATACTTCATTATATGTGAGCATGTCTGCACACTTATACTACATTATAGATGAGTATGTCTGCACACTATAACTACATTATAGGTGAGTATGGCTGCACACTTATACTACATTATAGGTGAGTATGTATGCACAACTATACTTCATAATATGTGAGTATGTCTGCACACTTACACTTCATTGTAAGTGAGTATGTCAGCACACTTATGTTTTATTATATAAAATTATAGGTGAGAATGTATGCACAACTAATCTACATTATAGGTGAGTATGTATGCACAACTATACTGCTTTATAGGTGAGCATGTCTGCACACTTATACTACATTAAAGGTGAGTATATCTGCACACTTATACTACATTATAGGTGAGTATGTCTGCACACTTATAGAACAGTATTGGTGAGTATATCTGCACACTTACACTTCATTGTAGGCGAATATGTCTGCACACTTATACTATATTATAGGTGAGTATGTCCGCCCACTTATATTACATTATAGGTGAGTATGTCAAAACACTTCTACTTTATAATAGGTGAGTGTGTGTGCTCAACTATACTGCATTATAGATGGCGTATGTCTACTAACTTATACTGCATTAAAGGTGAGTAGGTCTGCACACTTATACTTCATTATAGGTGAGTATGTCTGCATACTTATACTACATTATAGGTGAGTATGTATGCACATTTATACTTCATTATTTGTAAGTATGTCTGCACACTTATACCACATTATAGGTTAGCATGTCTGCACACTTCTACTTCATAAAGAGTGGTGTATGTCTGCACACTTATACTACACTATAAGTTAGTATGTCTGCACACTTAAACTACATTGTAGCTGAGTATATATGCACAATTTTTCTTCATTATAGGTGAGTATATCTGAACACTTCTACATCATGATAGGTGAGTATGTCTGCACACTTATACTTTATTATAGGTGAGTATGTATGCTCAACTTTACTATATAATAGTTGAGTATGTCTGCACACTTACACTCCATTATAGGTGAGTATGTCTGCAAACTTATACTTCATTATATGTGAGCATGTCTGCACACTTATACTACATTACAGTTGAGTATGTATGCACAACTATACTACATTATAGGTAAGTATGTCCGCACATTTATACTTCATTATAAGTGGGCATGTCTGCACACTAATACTTCATTATAGTTCAGTATGTCTGCACACTTATACTTCATTATAGGCGAGTATGTCTGCACACTTATAATGCATTATAGGTGAGTATGTATGCACAACTATACTATATTATAGGCGAGTATGTCCGCGCACTTATACTTCATTATAGGTGAGAATGTATGCACAACTATACTACATTATAGGTGTGTATGTATGCACAACTAAACAACATTATAGGTGAATATTGTCCGCACATTCATACTCCATTAAAAGTGGGCATGTCTGCACACTTATACTTCATTATAGGTGAGTATGTCTGCACACTTATACTTCATTATAGGCGAGAATGTCTGCAAACTCATACTTCGATAAAGGTGAGTATGTCTAAACACTTATACTACATTATAGGTGAGTATGTCTGCACACTTATACTGCAATATAGGTGAGTATGTATGAACAACTTTACTACATTCTAGGTGAGTATGTCCGCAAGCTTATACTTCATTAAAGGTGGGCATGTCTGCACACTATTACAACATTATAGGTGAGTATGTCTGCACACTATGCTTCATTATAGGTGAGCATGACTGCACACTTATACTGCATTATAAGTTAGTAGGTCTGCTCACTTATGCTTCATTATAGGTGAGTATGTCTGCACAACTATACTTTATTATAGGTAAGTATGTCTGCAAACTTATACTTCGATATAGGTGAGTATGTCTGCACACTTATATTACATTGAAGGTGAGTGTGTCTGCACACTTATACTACATTAAAGGTGAGTATGTATGCACAACTATACTACATTATAGGTGAGTATGTATGCACAACTTTTTTACATTCTAGGTGAGTATGTCCGCAAGCTTATACTTCATTAAAGGTGGGCATGTCTGCACCACACTAATACAATATTATAGGTGAGTATGTCTGTTCACTTATACTTCATTATAGGTGAGCATGTCTGCACACTTATACTACATTATAAGTTAGTATGTCTGCAAACTTATGCTTCATTATAGGTGAGTATGTCTGCACAACTATACTTTATTATAGGTGAGTATGTCTGCAAACTTATACTTCGATATAGGTGAGTATGTCTGCACACTTATACTACATTATAGGTAAGTATGTCTGCACACTTATACTAAATTATAGGTGAGTATGTATGCACAACTATACTACATTAGAGGTGAGTATGTTCGCACATTTATACTTCAATAAAGGTGGACATGTCGGCACACTAATACTTCCTTAAAGGTGAGTATGTCTGCACACTAATACATCATTATAGGCGAGTATGTCTGCACACTTATAATGCATTATAGGTAAGTATGTCTGCAAACTTATAATGCATTATAGGTGAGGTTGTATGCAAAACTATACTTCTTTATAGGTGAGTATGTCTGCACACTTATACTTCTTTGTAGGTGAGTATGTATGCACAACTATACTACATTATAGGTGAGTATGTCCGCACAATTATTCTTCATTAAAAGTGGGTATGTCTGCACACTAATACTTCATTATAGGTGAGTATGTCTGCACACTTATACTTTATTATAGGCGAGTATGTCTGCACACTTATAATGCATAATAGGTGAGTATGTATGCACAACTATACTACATTATAAGTGGATATGTCTGCACACTTATACAACAATATAGGTGAGTATGTCTGCACACTTGTACTTCATTATAAGTGAGTATGTCTGCACACTTTTATTTCATTATAGGTGAGTATGTATGCACTTACTATACTGCATTATAGATGAGTATGTCTACTCACTTATACTACATTATATGTGAGTGTACGTATGCACAACTGTACTTCATTATAGGTGAGTATATCTGTCCGCATACTTGTACTTCATTATAGGTGAGTATGTCTGCACACTTATACTACATTATAGGTGAGTATGTATGCACACTTATACTTCATAATATGTGAGTATGTCGGCACATTTACACTTCATTGTAAGTGAGTATGTCAGCACACTTATGTTTTTATATAAAATTATAGGTGAGAATGTATGCACAACTAATCTACATTATAGGTGAGTATGTATGCACAACTATACTGCTTTATAGGTGAGCATGTCTGCACACTTATACTACATTAAAGGTGAGTATATCTGCTCACTTATACTACATTATAGGTGAGTATGTCTGCACACTTATAGAACAGTATTGGTGAGTATATCTGCACACTTACACTTCATTGTAGGTGAATATGTCTGCACACTTATACTATATTATAGGTGAGTATGTCCACCCACTTATATTACATTATAGGTGAGTATGTCAAAACACTTCTACTTTATAATAGGTGAGTATGTGTGCACAACTATACTGCATTATAGATGGCGTATGTCTTCTTACTTATACTGCATTAAAGGTGAGTAGGTCTGCACACTTATACTTCATTATAGGTGAGTATGTCTGCATACTTATACTACATTATAGGTGAGTATGTATGCACATTTATACTTCATTATTTGTAAGTATGTCTGCACACTTATACCACATTATAGGTTAGCATGTCTGCACACTTCTACTTCATAAAGAGTGGTGTATGTCTGCACACTTATACTACACTATAAGTTAGTATGTCTGCACACTTAAACTACATTGTAGCTGAGTATATATGCACAATTTTTCTTCATTATAGGTGAGTATATCTGAACACTTCTACATCATGATAGGTGAGTATGTCTGCACACTTATACTTTATTATAGGTGAGTATGTATGCACAACTATACTTCATAATAGTTGAGTATGTCTGCACACTTACACTCCATTATAGGTGAGTATGTCTGCAAACTTATACTTCATTATATGTGAGCATGTCTGCACACTTATACTACATTACAGTTGAGTATGTATGCACAACTATACTACATTATAGGTAAGTATGTCCGCACATTTATACTTCATTATAAGTGGGCATGTCTGCACACTAATACTTCATTATAGTTCAGTATGTCTGCACACTTATACTTCATTATAGGCGAGTATGTCTGCACACTTATAATGCATTATAGGTGAGTATGTATGCACAACTATACTATATTATAGGCGAGTATGTCCGCGCACTTATACTTCATTATAGGTGAGAATGTATGCACAACTATACTACATTATAGGTGTGTATGTATGCACAACTAAACAACATTATAGGTGAATATTGTCCGCACATTCATACTCCATTAAAAGTGGGCATGTCTGCACACTTATACTTCATTATAGGTGAGTATGTCTGCACACTTATACTTCATTATAGGCGAGAATGTCTGCAAACTCATACTTCGATAAAGGTGAGTATGTCTGAACACTTATACTACATTATAGGTAAGTATGTCTGCACACTTATACTGCAATATAGGTGAGTATGTATGAACAACTTTACTACATTCTAGGTGAGTATGTCCGCAAGCTTATACTTCATTAAAGGTGGGCATGTCTGCACACTAATACAACATTATAGGTGAGTATGTCTGCACACTATGCTTCATTATAGGTGAGCATGTCTGCACACTTATACTGCATTATAAGTTAGTAGGTCTGCTCACTTATGCTTCATTATAGGTGAGTATGTCTGCACAACTATACTTTATTATAGGTAAGTATGTCTGCAAACTTATACTTCGATATAGGTGAGTATGTCTGCACACTTATATTACATTGAAGGTGAGTGTGTCTGCACACTTATACAAAATTAAAGGTAAGTATGTATGCACAACTATACTACATTATAGGTGAGTATGTATGCACAACTTTTTTACATTCTAGGTGAGTATGTCCGCAAGCTTATACTTCATTAAAGGTGGGCATGTCTGCACCACACTAATACAATATTATAGGTGAGTATGTCTGTACACTTATACTTCATTATAGGTGAGCATGTCTGCACACTTATACTACATTATAAGTTAGTATGTCTGCAAACTTATGCTTCATTATAGGTGAGTATATCTGCACAACTATACTTTATTATAGGTGAGAATGTCTGCAAACTTATACTTCGATATAGGTGAGTATGTCTGCACACTTATACTACATTATAGGTAAGTATGTCTGCACACTTATACTAAATTATAGGTGAGTATGTATGCACAACTATACTACATTAGAGGTGAGTATGTTCGCACATTTATACTTCAATAAAGGTGGACATGTCGGCACACTAATACTTCCTTAAAGGTGAGTATGTCTGCACACTAATACATCATTATAGGCGAGTATGTCTGCACACTTATAATGCATTATAGGTAAGTATGTCTGCAAACTTATAATGCATTATAGGTGAGGTTGTATGCAAAACTATACTTCTTTATAGGTGAGTATGTCTGCACACTTATACTTCTTTGTAGGTGAGTATGTATGCACAATATACTACATTATAGGTGAGTATGTCCGCACAATTATTCTTCATTAAAAGTGGGTATGTCTGCACACTAATACTTCATTATAGGTGAGTATGTCTGCACACTTATACTTTATTATAGGCGAGTATGTCTGCACACTTATAATGCATAATAGGTGAGTATGTATGCACAACTATACTACATTATAAGTGGATATGTCTGCACACTTATACAACAATATAGGTGAGTATGTCTGCACACTTGTACTTCATTATAAGTGAGTATGTCTGCACACTTTTATTTCATTATAGGTGAGTATGTATGCACTAACTATACTGCATTATAGATGAGTATGTCTACTCACTTATACTACATTATATGTGAGTGTACGTATGCACAACTGTACTTCATTATAGGTGAGTATATCTGTCCGCATACTTGTACTTCATTATAGGTGAGTATGTCTGCACACTTATACTACATTATAAGTGAGTATGTATGCACACTTATACTTCATAATATGTGAGTATGTCGGCACATTTACACTTCATTGTAAGTGAGTATGTCAGCACACTTATACTTCATTATATGTGAGCATGTCTGCATACTTATACTACATTATAGATGAGTATGTCTGCACACTTTTACTACATTAAAGGTGAGTATGTCTGCACACTTATACTACATTATAGGTGAGTATGTATGCACACTTATACTTCATAATATGTGAGTATGTCGGCACATTTACACTTCATTGTAAGTGAGTATGTCAGCACACATATACTTCATTATATGTGAGCATGGCTGCACACTTATACTACATTATAGATGAGTATGTCTGGACACTTATACTACATTATAGGTGAGTATCTCTTTGCACTTATACTACATTATAGGTGAGTTTGTATGCACAACTATACTTCATTATAGGTTAGCAAGTATGCACAACTTTTGTGCATTATATGTGAGTCTGTCTGCACATTTAAACTACATTATAGGTGAGAATGTCTGCACACTTGTACTTCATTGTAGGTGAGTATGTCTGAACACTTCTACTTTATAATAGGTGAGTATGTGTGCTCAACTAAACTGCATTATAGATGGAGTATGTCTATAAACTTATACTGCATTAAAGGTGAGTAGGTCTGCACACTAATACTTCATTATAGGTGAGTATGTATGCACAACTATACTACATTATAGGTGAGTATGTATGCTCCACTATACTTCATTATTGGTGAGTATGTCTGCACACTTATACCACATTATAGGTTAGCATGTCTGCACATTTATACTTCATAATGAGTGAGTATGTCTGCACACTTATGCTTTATTATAGGTGAGTGTGTCTGCACAACTATACTTTATTATAGGTAAGTATGTCTGCAAACTTTTTCTTAGATATAGGTGATTATGTCAGCACACTTATACTACATTATAGGTGAGTATGTCTGCACACTTATACTCCATTATAGGTGAGTATGTATGCACAACTATACTACATTATAGGTGAGTATGCTTGCACACCCATACTTTATTATAGGTGAGTATGTCTGCACACTTATACTTCATCATAGCTGTGTATGTCTGCACACTTATACAACATTATAGTCGAGTATTTCTGCACACTTATACAACATTATAGGTGAGTATGTATGCACCATTATACTACATTAAAAGTCAGTATGTCTGCACACTTATACTACATCATAGGAGAATATGTATGCAAAACTAACTACGTTATAGGTGAGTATGTCCGCACATTTATACTTCATTAAAAGTGGGCATGTCTGCACACTAATACTTCATTATAGGTGAGTATGTCTGCACACTTATACCTCATTATAGGCGAGTATGTCTGCACACTTATAATGCATAATAAGTGAGTATGTATGCACAACTATACTACATTATAAGTGAGTATGTCTGCACATTTATACTACAATATTGGTGAGTAAGTCTGCACACTTGTACTTCATTATAAGTGAGTATGTCTGCACACTTTTATTTCATTATAGGTGAGTATGTATGCACTAACTATACTGCATTATAGATGAGTATGTCTACTCACTTATACTACATTATATGTGAGTGTACGTATGCACAACTGTACTTCATTATAGGTGAGTATGTTTGTCTGCATACTTGTACTTCATTATAGGTGAGTATGTCTGCACACTTATACTTTATTAGAGGTGAGTATGTATGCACAACTATACTTCATAATATGTGAGTATGTCGGCACATTTACACTTCATTGTAAGTGAGTATGTCAGCACACTTATACTTCATTATATGTGAGCATGTCTGCACACTTATACTACATTATAGATGAGTATGTCTGCACACTTTAACTACATTATAGGTGAGTATATCTTTACACTTGTACTACATTATAGGTGAGTTTGTATGCACAACTATACTTCATTGTAGGTAAGCAAGTATGCACAACTTTCTGCATTATATGTGAGTCTGTCTGCACATTTGTACTACATTATAGGTGAGAATGTCGGCACACTTGTACTTCATTGTAGGTGAGTATGTCTGAACACTTGTACTTTTTAATAGGTGAGTATGTGTGCTCAACTATTCTGCATTTTAGATGGACTATGTCTATAAACTTATACTGCATTAAAGGTGAGTAGGTCAGCACACTTATACTTCATTATAGGTGAGTATGTCTGCATACTTATACAACATTATAGGTGAGTATGTATGCACCACTATACTTCATTATTGGTGAGTATGTCTGCACACTTATACCTCATTATAATTAAGCATGTCTGCACACTTATACTTCATAATGAGTGAGTATGTCTGCACACTTATACTACATTATAAGTTAGTATGTCTGCACACTTATGCTTAATTATAGGTGAGTATGTCTGCACAACTATACTTTATTATAGGTAAGTATGTCTGCAAACTTATTCTTAGATATAGGTGATTATGTCTGCACACTTATACTACATTATAGGTGAGTATGTCTGCACACTTATACTCCATTATAGGTGAGTTTGTAAGCACAACTATACTTCATTATAGGTGAGTATGTCTGCACACCCATACTATATTATAGGTGAGTATGTCTGCACACTTATACTTCATCATAGCTGAGTATGTCTGCACACTTATACAACATTATTGTCGAGTATTTCTGCATACTTATACAACATTATAGGTGAGTATGTATGCACCATTATACTACATTAAAGGTCAGTATGTCTGCACACTTATACTACATCATAGGAGAGTATGTATGCAAAACTATACTACGTTATAGGTGAGTATGTCCGCACATTTATACTTCATTAAAAGTGGGCATGTCTGCACACTAATACTTCATTATAGGTGAGTATGTCTGCACACTTATACTTCATTATAGGCGAGTATGTCTGCACACTTATAATGCATAATAGGTGAGTATGTATGCACAACTATACTACATTATAAGTGAGTATGTCTGCACACTTATACTACAATATTGGTGAGTATGTCTGCACACTTGTACTTCATTATAAGTGAGTATGTCTGCACACTTTTATTTCATTATAGGTGAGTATGTATGCACTTACTATACTGCATTATAGATGAGTATGTCTACTCACTTATACTACATTATATGTGAGTGTACGTATGCACAACTGTACTTCATTATAGGTGAGTATATCTGTCCGCATACTTGTACTTCATTATAGGTGAGTATGTCTGCACACTTATACTACATTATAGGTGAGTATGTATGCACACTTATACTTCATAATATGTGAGTATGTCGGCACATTTACACTTCATTGTAAGTGAGTATGGGGTTCTAATGGGTAATAGGGCTACGATGGAGTATACTTTGCTGGAAAGTGTACCTCTACAAAATATCGTAATGCGCCATGTTGCAATACCACCAGCAACACTACTACCAAGTCCAATTCATTAGCGTCCTCGAGTGGTCTTTTGGCTCCGCGAACCCTGGGCAATGTGGCCACTGACATTAACATCAGTGTCATAGCAGATAATGAATGGGCAAATGGCGAGTCTCCGGCGCCACAAAACCGGATCCCCCCAGCTAAGGGAAGGTGACCCCTACAGAAAAACCCATCAGAGAAGGCAACGGGAAACCACTCTGATTATCTTTTCCCAGGCAATTCACTATGGCGAGGAACAAGACAGATGTCCTGGCTGCGGAATGTGAGGGAGTGCACCGGCATCCGGAGTGCAGAGGGACTGTTCCGGGCGGCTCAGGACCGAGACGGATTCGCCGAAGTGATCGCCAACGTTGGGGGGACCCGACAGGGCACTTAGAAGAAGAAGAAGTAAGTGAGTATGTCAGCACACTTATACTTCATTATATGTGAGCATGTCTGCATACTTATACTACATTATAGATGAGTATGTCTGCACACTTTTACTACATTATAGGTGAGTATGTCTGCACACTTATACTACATTATAGGTGAGTATGTATGCACACTTATACTTCATAATATGTGAGTATGTCGGCACATTTACACTTCATTGTAAGTGGGTATGTCAGCACACTTATACTTCATTATATGTGAGCATGGCTGCACACTTATACTACATTATAGATGAGTATGTCTGGACACTTATACTACATTATAGGTGAGTATATCTTTGCACTTATACTACATTATAGGTGAGTTTGTATGCACAACTATACTTCATTATAGGTTAGCAAGTATGCACAACTTTTGTGCATTATATGTGAGTCTGTCTGCACATTTAAACTACATTATAGGTGAGAATGTCTGCACACTTGTACTTCATTGTAGGTGAGTATGTCTGAACACTTCTACTTTATAATAGGTGAGTATGTGTGCTCAACTAAACTGCATTATAGATGGAGTATGTCTATAAACTTATACTGCATTAAAGGTGAGTAGGTCTGCACACTAATACTTCATTATAGGTGAGTATGTATGCACAACTATACTACATTATAGGTGAGTATGTATGCACCACTATACTTCATTATTGGTGAGTATGTCTGCACACTTATACCACATTATAGGTTAGCATGTCTGCACACTTATACTTCATAATGAGTAAGTATGACTGCACACTTATGCTTTATTATAGGTGAGTGTGTCTGCACAACTATACTTTATTATAGGTAAGTATGTCTGCAAACTTTTTCTTAGATATAGGTGATTATGTCAGCACACTTATACTACATTATAGGTGAGTATGTCTGCACACTTATACTCCATTATAGGTGAGTATGTATGCACAACTATACTACATTATAGGTGAGTATGCTTGCACACCCATACTTTATTATAGGTGAGTATGTCTGCACACTTATACTTCATCATAGCTGTGTATGTCTGCACACTTATACAACATTATAGTCGAGTATTTCTGCACACTTATACAACATTATAGGTGAGTATGTATGCACCATTATACTACATTAAAAGTCAGTATGTCTGCACACTTATACTACATCATAGGAGAGTATGTATGCAAAACTATACTACGTTATAGGTGAGTATGTCCGCACATTTATACTTCATTAAAAGTGGGCATGTCTGCACACTAATACTTCATTATAGGTGAGTATGTCTGCACACTTATACTTCATTATAGGCGAGTATGTCTGCACACTTATAATGCATAATAGGTGAGTATGTATGCTCAACTATACTACATTATAAGTGAGTATGTCTGCACACTTATACTACAATATTGGTGAGTATGTCTGCACACTTGTACTTCATTATAAGTGAGTATGTCTGCACACTTTTATTTCATTATAGGTGAGTATGTATGCACTAACTATACTGCATTATAGATGAGTATGTCTACTCACTTATACTACATTATATGTGAGTGTGCGTATGCACAACTGTACTTCATTATAGGTGAGTATGTCTGTCTGCATACTTGTACTTCATTATAGGTGAGTATGTCTGCACACTTATACTTTATTAGAGTTGAGTATGTATGCACAACTATACTTCATAACATGTGAGTATGTCGGCACATTTACACTTCATTGTAAGTGAGTATGTCAGCACACTTATACTTCATTATATGTGAGCATGTCTGCACACTTATACTACATTATAGATGAGTATGTCTGCACACTTTTACTACATTATAGGTGAGTATGTCTGCACACTTATACTACATTATAGGTGAGTATGTATGCACACTTATACTTCATAATATGTGAGTATGTCGGCACATTTACACTTCATTGTAAGTGAGTATGTCAGCACACTTATACTTCATTATATGTGAGCATGTCTGCAAACTTATACTACATTATATATGAGTATGTCTGCAAACTTATACTACATTATAGGTGAGTATATCTTTACACTTATACTACATTATAGGTGAGTTTGTATGCACAACTAACCTTCATTATAGGTAAGCAAGTATGCACATCTTTTCTGCATTATATGTGAGTCTGTCTGCACATTTGTACTACATTATAGGTGAGAATGTCTGCACACTTGTACTTCATTGTAGGTGAGTATGTCTTAACACTTCTACTTTATAAAAGGTGAGTATGTGTGCTCAACTATACTGCATTATAGATGGAGTATGTCTATAAACTTATACTGCATTAAAGGTGAGTAGGTCTGCACACTTATACTTCATTATAGGTGAGTATGTCGGCATACTTATACAACATTATAGGTGAGTATGTATGCACCACTATACTTCATTATTGGTGAGTATGTCTGCACACTTATACCTCATTATAATTAAGCATGTCTGCACACTTATACTTCATAATGAGTGAGTATGTCTGCACACTTATACTACATTATAAGTAAGTATGTCTGCACACTTATGCTTAATTATAGGTGAGTATGTCTGCACAACTATACTTTATTATAGGTAAGTATGTCTGCAAACTTTTTCTTTGATATAGGTGATTATGTCGGCACACTTATATTACATTATAGGTGAGTATGTCTGCACACTTATACTCCATTATAGGTGAGTATGTATGCACAACTATACTAAATTATATGTGAGTATGTCTGCACACCCATACTATATTATAGGTGAGTATGTCTGCACACTTATACTTCATCATAGCTGTGTATGTCTGCACACTTATACAACATTATAGTCGAGTATTTCTGCACACTTATACAACACTATAGGTGAGTATGTATGCACCATTATACTACATTAAAGGTCAGTATGTCTGCACACTTATACTACATCATAGGAGAGTATGTATGCAAAACTTACTACGTTATAGGTGAGTATGTCCGCACATTTATACTTCATTAAAAGTGGGCATGTCTGCACACTAATACTTCATTATAGGTGAGTATGTCTGCACACTTATACTTCATTATAGGCGTGTATGTCTGCACACTTATAATGCATAATAGGTGAGTATGTGTGCACAACTATACAACATTATAAGTGAGTATGTCTGCACACTTATACTACAATATAGGTGAGTATGTCTGCACACTTGTACTTCATTATAAGTGAGTATGTCTGCACACTTTTATTTCATTATAGGTGAGTATGTATGCACTAACTATACTGCATTATTGATGAGTAAGTCTACTCACTTATACTACATTATATGTGAGTAAACGTATGCACAACTGTACTTCATTATAGGTGAGTATGTTTGTCTGCATACTTGAACTTCATTATAGGTGAGTATGTCTGCACACTTATACTTTATTAGAGGTGAGTATGTATGCACAACTATACTTCATAATATGTGAGTATGTCGGCACATTTACACTTCATTGTAAGTGAGTATGTCAGCACACTTATACTTCATTATATGTGAGCATGTCTGCACACTTATACTACATTATAGATGAGTATGTCTGCAAACTTTAACTACATAATAGGTGAGTATATCTTTACACTTATACTACATTATAGGTGAGTTTGTATGCACAACTATACTTCATTGTAGGTAAGCAAGTATGCACAACTTTTCTGCATTATATGTGAGTCTGTCTGCACATTTGTACTACATTATAGGTGAGAACGCTTGCACACTTGTACTTCATTGTAGGTGAGTATGTCTGAACACTTGTACTTTATAATAGGTGAGTATGTGTGCTCAACTATTCTGCATTATAGATGGAGTATGTCTATAAACTTATACTGCATTAAAGGTGAGTAGGTCAGCACACTTATACTTCATTATAGGTGAGTATGTCTGCATACTTATACAACATTATAGGTGAGTATGTATGCACCACTTTACTTCATTATTGGTGAGTATGTCTGCACACTTATACCTCATTATAGGTAAGCATGTCTGCACACTTATACTTCATATTGAGTGAGTATGTCTGCACACTTATACTACATTATAAGTAAGTATGTCTGCACACTAATGCTTAATTAAAGGTGAGTATGTCTGCACAACTATACTTTATTATAGGTAAGTATGTCTGCAAACTTATTCTTAGATATAGGTGATTATGTCTGCACACTTATACTACATTATAGGTGAGTATATGTGCACACTTATACTCCATTATAGGTGACTATGTATGCACAACTATACTTCATTATAGGTGAGTATGTCTGCTTACCGATACTATATTATAGGTGAGTATGTCTGCACACTTATACAACATTATTGTCGAGTATTTCTGCATACTTATACAACATTATAGGTGAGTATGTATGCATAATTATACTTCATTAAAGGTCAGTATGTCTGCCAACTTATACTACACCATAGGAGAGTATGTATGCAAAACTTTACTACGTTATAGGTGAGTATGTCCGCACATTTATACTTCATTAAAAGTGGGCATGTCTGCACACTAATACTTCATTATAGGTGAGTATGTCTGCACACTAATACTTTATTATAGGCGAGTATGTCTGCACACTTATTATGCATAATAGGTGAGTATGTATGCACAACTATACTACATTATAAGTGAGTATGTCTGCACACTTATACTACAATATAGGTGAGTATGTCTGCACACTTTTACTTCATTATAAGTGAGTATGTCTGCACACTTTTATTTCATTATAGGTGAGTATGTATGCACTAACTATACTGCATTATAGATGAGTATGTCTGCTAACTTATACTACATTATATGTGAGTGTACGTATGCACAACTGTACTTCTTTATAGGTGAGTATGTCTGTCTGCATACTTGTACTTCATTATAGGTGAGTATGTCTGCACACTTATACTTTATTAGAGGTGAGTATGTATACACAACTATACTTCATAATATGTGAGTATGTCGGCGCATTTACACTTCATTGTAAGTGAGTATGTCAGCACACTTATACTTCATTATATGTGAGCATGTCTGCACACTTATACTACATTATAGATGAGTATGTCTGCACACTTTTACTACATTATAGGTGAGTATGTCTGCACACTTATACTACATTATAGGTGAGTATGTATGCACACTTATACTTCATAATATGTGAGTATGTCGGCACATTTACACTTCATTGTAAGTGAGTATGTCAGCACACTTATACTTCATTATATGTGAGCATGTCTGCACACTTATACTACATTATAGATGAGTATGTCTGCACACTTATACTACATTATAGGTGAGTATATCTTTACACTTATACTACATTATAGGTGAGTTTGTATGCACAACTATACTTCATTATAGGTTAGCAAGTATGCACAACTTTTCTGCATTATATGTGAGTCTGTCTGCACATTTGTACTACATTATAGGTGAGAATGTCTGCACACTTGTACTTCATTGTAGGTAAGTATGTCTGAACACTTCTACTTTATAATAGGTGAGTATGTGTGCTCAACTATTCTGCATTATAGATGGAGTATGTCTAAAAACTTATACTGCATTAAAGGTGAGTAGGTCAGCACACTTATAATTCATTATAGGTGAGTATGTCTGCATACTTAAACAACATTATTGGTGAGTATGTATGCACCACTATACTTCATTATTGGTGAGTATGTCTGCACACTTATACCTCATTATAGGTTAGCATGTCTGCACACTTATACTTCATAATGAGTGAGTATGTCTGCACACTTATACTACATTATAAGTAAGTATGTCTGCACACTTATGCTTAATTATAGGTCAGTATGTCTGCACAACTATACTTTATTATAGGTAAGTATGTCTGCAAACTTATTCTTAGATATAGGTGATTATGTCTGCACACTTATACTACGTTATAGGTGAGTATGTCTGCACACTTATACTCCATTATAGGTGAGTATGTATGCACAACTATACTTCATTATAGGTGAGTATGTCTGCACACCCATACTTTATTATAGGTGAGTATGCCTGCACACTTATACTTCATCATAGCTGAGTATGTCTGCACACTTATACAACATTAAAGTCGAGTATTTCTGCATACTTATACAACATTATAGGTGAGTATGTATGCACAATTATACTACATTAAAGGTCAGTATGTCTGCACACTTATACTACATCATAGTAGAGTATGTATGCAAAACTATACTACGTTATAGGTGAGTATGTCCGCACATTTATACTTCATTAAAATTGGGCATGTCTGCACACTAATACTTCATTAGAGGTGAGTATGTCTGCACACTAATACTTCATTATAGGCGAGTATGTCTGCACACTTATAATGCATAATAGGTGAGTATGTATGCACAATTATACTACATTATAAGTGAGTATGTCTGCACACTTATACTACAATATAGGTGAGTATGTCTGCACACTTGTACTTCATTATAAGTGAGTATGTCTGCACACTTTTATTTCATTATAGGTGAATATGTATGCACTAACTATACTGCATTATAGATGAGTATGTCTACTCACTTATACTACATTATATGTGAGTGTACGTATGCACAACTGTACTTCTTTATAGGTGAGTATGTCTGTCTGCATACTTGTACTTCATTATAGGTGAGTATGTCTGCACACTTATACTTTATTAGAGGTGAGTATGTATACACAACTATACTTCATAATATGTGAGTATGTCGGCGCATTTACACTTCATTGTAAGTGAGTATGTCAGCACACTTATACTTCATTATATGTGAGCATGTCTGCACACTTATACTACATTATAGATGAGTATGTCTGCACACTTTTACTACATTATAGGTGAGTATGTCTGCACACTTATACTACATTATAGGTGAGTATGTATGCACACTTATACTTCATAATATGTGAGTATGTCGGCACATTTACACTTCATTGTAAGTGAGTATGTCAGCACACTTATACTTCATTATATGTGAGCATGTCTGCACACTTATACTACATTATAGATGAGTATGTCTGCACACTTATACTACATTATAGGTGAGTATATCTTTACACTTATACTACATTATAGGTGAGTTTGTATGCACAACTATACTTCATTATAGGTTAGCAAGTATGCACAACTTTTCTGCATTATATGTGAGTCTGTCTGCACATTTGTACTACATTATAGGTGAGAATGTCTGCACACTTGTACTTCATTGTAGGTAAGTATGTCTGAACACTTCTACTTTATAATAGGTGAGTATGTGTGCTCAACTATTCTGCATTATAGATGGAGTATGTCTAAAAACTTATACTGCATTAAAGGTGAGTAGGTCAGCACACTTATAATTCATTATAGGTGAGTATGTCTGCATACTTAAACAACATTATTGGTGAGTATGTATGCACCACTATACTTCATTATTGGTGAGTATGTCTGCACACTTATACCTCATTATAGGTTAGCATGTCTGCACACTTATACTTCATAATGAGTGAGTATGTCTGCACACTTATACTACATTATAAGTAAGTATGTCTGCACACTTATGCTTAATTATAGGTCAGTATGTCTGCACAACTATACTTTATTATAGGTAAGTATGTCTGCAAACTTATTCTTAGATATAGGTGATTATGTCTGCACACTTATACTACGTTATAGGTGAGTATGTCTGCACACTTATACTCCATTATAGGTGAGTATGTATGCACAACTATACTTCATTATAGGTGAGTATGTCTGCACACCCATACTTTATTATAGGTGAGTATGCCTGCACACTTATACTTCATCATAGCTGAGTATGTCTGCACACTTATACAACATTAAAGTCGAGTATTTCTGCATACTTATACAACATTATAGGTGAGTATGTATGCACAATTATACTACATTAAAGGTCAGTATGTCTGCACACTTATACTACATCATAGTAGAGTATGTATGCAAAACTATACTACGTT
The DNA here is from genome assembly GCA_949825065.1 of Odontocerum albicorne. Lineage (NCBI taxonomy): Eukaryota > Metazoa > Arthropoda > Insecta > Trichoptera > Odontoceridae > Odontocerum > Odontocerum albicorne. The sequence goes on along the minus strand of CATKWJ010000010.1, from coordinate 361,919 downwards.
ATAGGTGAGTATGTCCGCACATTTATACTTCATTAAAATTGGGCATGTCTGCACACTAATACTTCATTAGAGGTGAGTATGTCTGCACACTAATACTTCATTATAGGCGAGTATGTCTGCACACTTATAATGCATAATAGGTGAGTATGTATGCACAATTATACTACATTATAAGTGAGTATGTCTGCACACTTATACTACAATATAGGTGAGTATGTCTGCACACTTGTACTTCATTATAAGTAAGTATGTCTGCACACTTTTATTTCATTATAGGTGAATATGTATGCACTAACTATACTGCATTATAGATGAGTATGTCTACTCACTTATACTACATTATATGTGAGTGTACGTATGCACAACTGTACTTCATTATAGGTGATTATGTCTGTCTGCATACTTGTACTTCATTATAGGTGAGTATGTCTGCACACTTATACTTTATTAGAGGTGAGTATGTATGCACAACTATACTTCATAATATGTGAGTATGTCGGCACATTTACACTTCATTGTAAGTGAGTATGTCAGCACACTTATACTTCATTATATGTGAGCATGTCTGCACACTTATACTTCATTATAGATGAGTATGTCTGCACACTTTTACTACATTATAGGTGAGTATGTCTGCACACTTATACTACATTATAGGTGAGTATGTATGCACACTTATACTTCATAATATGTGAGTATGTCGGCACATTTACACTTCATTGTAAGTGAGTATGTCAGCACACTTATACTTCATTATATGTGAGCATGTCTGCACACTTATACTACATTATAGATGAGTATGTCTGGACACTTATACTACATTATAGGTGAGTATATCTTTACACTTATACTACATTATAGGTGAGTTTGTATGCACAACTTTACTTCATTATAGGTAAGCAAGTATGCACAACTTTTCTGCATTATATGTGAGACTATCTGCACATTTGTACTTCATTGTAGGTGAGTATGTCTGAACACTTTTACTTTATAATAGGTGAGTATGTGTGCTCAACTATACTGCATTATAGATGGAGTATGTCTATAAACTTATACTGCATTAAAGGTGAGTAGGTCTGCACACTTATACTTCATTATAGGTGAGTATGTCTGCATACTTATACAACATTATAGGTGAGTATGTATGCACCACTTTACTTCATTATTGGTTAATATGTCTGCACACTTATACCTCATTATAGGTTAGCATGTCTGCACACTTATACTACATTATAAGTAAGTATGTCTACAAACTTATTCTTAGATATAGGTGATTATGTCTGCACACTTATACTACATTATAGGTGAGTACGTCTGCACACTTATACTCCATTATAGGTGAGTATGTCTGCACACTTATACTTCATCATAGCTGAGTATGTCTGCACACTCATACAACATTATAGTCGAGTATTTCTGCACACTTATACAACATTATAGGTGAGTATGTATGCACAATTATACTACATTAAAGGTCAGTATGTCTGCACACTTATACTACATTATAGGAGAGTATGTATGCAAAACTATACTACGTTATAGGTGAGTATGTCCGCGCACTTATACTTCATTATAGGTGAGAATGTATGCACAACTATACTACATTATAGGTGAGTATGTATGCACAGCTATACTACATTATAGGTGAGTATTGTCCGCACATTTATACTTCATTAAAGGTGAGCATGTCTGCACACTAATACTTCATTTTAGTTGAGTATGTCTGCACACTTATACTACATTATAGGTGAGTATGTATGCACAACTATACTACATTATAGGTGAGTATGTATGCACAACTATACTTCATTATAGGTGAGTATGTCTGCACACTTATACTACAATATAGGTAAGTATGTATGCACAACTTTGCTACACTCTAGGTGCGTATGTCCGCAAGCTTATACTTCATTAAAGGTGGGCATGTCTGCACCACACTAATACAACATTATAGGTGAGTAGACTATACTTCATTATAGGTGAGCTAGACTTATACTTCATTATAGGTGAGCATGTCTGCACACTTAAACTACATTATAAGTTAGTATGTCTGCACACTTATGCTTCATTATAGGTGAGTATGTCTGCACAACTATACTTTATTCTAGGTTAGTTTGTCTGCAAACTTATACTTCGATATAGGTGATTATGTCTGCACACTTATACTACATTATAGGTTAGTATGTCGGCACACTTATACTTAATTATAGGTGAGTATGTATGCACAACTATACTACATTATAGGTGAGTACGTTCACACATTTATACTTCAATAAAGGTGGACATGTCGGCACACTAATACTTCCTTAAAGGTGAGTATGTCTGCACACTAATACAACATTATAGGCGAGTATGTCCGCACACTTATAATGCGTTATAGGTGAGTATGTCTGCACACTTATAATGCATTATAGGTGAGGTTGTATGCACAACTATACTTGATTATAGGTGAGTATGTCTGCACACTAATACTTCATTATAGGTGAGTATGTCTGCACACTTTTCCACATTAAAGGTTTGCATGTCTGCATATTTATACTTCATTATGGGTGAGTATGTCTGCACACTTATACTTCATTATAGGTGAGTATGTCTGCACACTAAAACTACATTATACGTGAGTATATCTGCTCACTTATACTTCCTTATAGGTAAGTATGTATGCAAAAGTATACTGCATTATAGATGAGTATGACTACAGACTTATACTAAATTATAGGTGAGTACGTCTGCTTACTAATACTTAGTTATAGGAGAGTATGTCTGCACACTTGTACATCATTATAGGTGAGTATGTCTGCACACTTATACTTTATTATAGGTGAGTATGTATGCACAACTATACTACATAACAGTTGAGTAAGTCTGCACACTTACACTTTATATAGGTGAGTATGTCTGCACACTTGTACTTCAATATATGTGAGCATGTCTGCACACTTATACTACATTATAGGTGAGTATGTATGCACAACTATACTACATTATAGGTGAGTATGCCCGCACATTGATACTTCATTAAAAGTGGGCATGTCTGCACACTTATACTACAATATAGGTAAGTATGTATGAACAACTTTTCTACATTCTAGGTGAGTATGTCCGCAAGCTTATACTTCATTAAAGGTGGGCATGTCTGCACACTAATACAACATTATAGGTGAGTATGTCTGCACACTATACTTCATTATAGGTGAGCATGTCTGCACACTTATACTGCATTATGAGTTAGTAGGTCTGCTCACTTATGCTTCATTATAGGTGAGTATGTCTGCACAACTATACTTTATTATAGGTAAGTATGTCTGCAAACTTATACTTCGACATAGGTGAGTATGTCTGCACACTTATATTACATTGAAGGTGAGTGTGTCTGCACACTTATACTACATTAAAGGTGAGTATGTATGCACAACTATACTACATTATAGGTGAGTATGTATGCACAACTTTTTTACATTCTAGGTGAGTATGTCCGCAAGCTTATACTTCATTAAAGGTGGGCATGTCTGCACCACACTAATACAATATTATAGGTGAGTATGTCTGTACACTTATACTTCATTATAGGTGAGCATGTCTGCACACTTATACTACATTATAAGTAAGTATGTCTGCAAACTTATGCTTCATTATACGTGTCTGCACAACTATACTTTATTATAGGTGAGTATGTCTGCAAACTTATACTTCGATATAGGTGAGTATGTCTGCACACTTATACTACATTATAGGTAAGTATGTCTGCACACTTATACTAAATTATAGGTGAGTATGTATGCACAACTATACTACATTAGAGGTGAGTATGTTCGCACATTTATACTTCAATAAAGGTGGACATGTCGGCACACTAATACTTCCTTAAAGGTGAGTATGTCTGCACACTAATACATCATTATAGGCGAGTATGTCTGCACACTTATAATGCATTATAGGTAAGTATGTCTGCAAACTTATAATGCATTATAGGTGAGGTTGTATGCAAAACTATACTTCTTTATAGGTGAGTATGTCTGCACACTTATACTTCTTTGTAGGTGAGTATGCATGCACAACTATACTACATTATAGGTGAGTATGTCCGCACAATTATTCTTCATTAAAAGTGGGTATGTCTGCACACTAATACTTCATTATAGGTGAGTATGTCTGCACACTTATACTTTATTATAGGCGAGTATGTCTGCACACTTATAATGCATAATAGGTGAGTATGTATGCACAACTATACTACATTATAAGTGGATATGTCTGCACACTTATACTACATTATAGGTGAGTCTGTCTGCACACTTATACTACATTATAGGTGAGTATGTCTGCACACTTGTACTTCATTATAAGTGAGTACGTCTGCACACTTTTATTTCATTATAGGTGAGTATGTATGCACTAACTATACTGCATTATAGATGAGTATGTCTACTCACTTATACTACATTATATGTGAGTGTACGTATGCACAACTGTACTTCATTATAGGTGAGTATATCTGTCTGCATACTTGTACTTCATTATAGGTGAGTATGTCTGCACACTTATACTACATTATAGGTGAGTATGTATGAACACTTATACTTCATAATATGTGAGTATGTCGGCACATTTACACTTCATTGTAAGTGAGTATGTCAGCACACTTATACTTCATTATATGTGAGCATGTCTGCATACTTATACTACATTATAGATGAGTATGTCTGCACACTTTTACTACATTATAGGTGAGTATGTCTGCACACTTATACTACATTATAGGTGAGTATGTATGCACACTTATACTTCATAATATGTGAGTATGTCGGCACATTTACACTTCATTGTAAGTGAGTATGTCAGCACACTTATACTTCATTATATGTGAGCATGGCTGCACACTTATACTACATTATAGATGAGTATGTCTGGACACTTATACTACATTATAGGTGAGTATATCTTTGCACTTATACTACATTATAGGTGAGTTTGTATGCACAACTATACTTCATTATAGGTTAGCAAGTATGCACAACTTTTGTGCATTATATGTGAGTCTGTCTGCACATTTAAACTACATTATAGGTGAGAATGTCTGCACACTTGTACTTCATTGTAGGTGAGTATGTCTGAACACTTCTACTTTATAATAGGTGAGTATGTGTGCTCAACTAAACTGCATTATAGATGGAGTATGTCTATAAACTTATACTGCATTAAAGGTGAGTATGTCTGCACACAAATACTTCATTATAGGTGAGTATGTATGCACAACTATACTACATTATAGGTGAGTATGTATGCACCACTATACTTCATTATTGGTGAGTATGTCTGCACACTTATACCACATTATAGGTTAGCATGTCTGCACACTTATACTTCATAATGAGTGAGTATGTCTGCACACTTATGCTTTATTATAGGTGAGTGTGTCTGCACAACTATACTTTATTATAGGTAAGTATGTCTGCAAACTTTTTCTTAGATATAGGTGATTATGTCAGCACACTTATACTACATTATAGGTGAGTATGTCTGCACACTTATACTCCATTATAGGTGAGTATGTATGCACAACTATACTACATTATAGGTGAGTATGCTTGCACACCCATACTTTATTATAGGTGAGTATGTCTGCACACTTATACTTCATCATAGCTGTGTATGTCTGCACACTTATACAACATTATAGTCGAGTATTTCTGCACACTTATACAACATTATAGGTGAGTATGTATGCACCATTATACTACATTAAAAGTCAGTATGTCTGCACACTTATACTACATCATAGGAGAATATGTATGCAAAACTAACTACGTTATAGGTGAGTATGTCCGCACATTTATACTTCATTAAAAGTTGGCATGTCTGCACACTAATACTTCATTATAGGTGAGTATGTCTGTACACTTATACTTCATTATAGGCGAGTATGTCTGCACACTTATAATGCATAATAGGTGAGTATGTATGCACAACTATACTACATTATAAGTGAGTATGTCAGCACATTTATACTACAATATTGGTGAGTAACTCTGCACACTTGTACTTCATTGTAAGTGAGTATGTCTGCACACTTTTATTTCATTATAGGTGAGTATGTATGCACTAACTATACTGCATTATAGATGAGTATGTCTACTCACTTATACTACATTATATGTGAGTGTACGTATGCACAACTGTACTTCATTATAGGTGAGTATGTTTGTCTGCATACTTGTACTTCATTATAGGTGAGTATGTCTGCACACTTATACTTTATTAGAGGTGAGTATGTATGCACAACTATACTTCATAATATGTGAGTATGTCGGCACATTTACACTTCATTGTAAGTGAGTATGTCAGCACACTTATACTTCATTATATGTGAGCATGTCTGCACACTTATACTACATTATAGATGAGTATGTCTGCACACTTTAACTACATTATAGGTGAGTATATCTTTACACTTGTACTACATTAAAGGTGAGTTTGTATGCACAACTATACTTCATTGTAGGTAAGCAAGTATGCACAACTTTCTGCATTATATGTGAGTCTGTCTGCACATTTGTACTACATTATAGGTGAGAATGTCGGCACACTTGTACTTCATTGTAGGTGAGTATGTCTGAACACTTGTACTTTTTAATAGGTGAGTATGTGTGCTCAACTATTCTGCATTTTAGATGGACTATGTCTATAAACTTATACTGCATTAAAGGTGAGTAGGTCAGCACACTTATACTTCATTATAGGTGAGTATGTCTGCATACTTATACAACATTATAGGTGAGTATGTATGCACCACTATACTTCATTATTGGTGAGTATGTCTGCACACTTATACCTCATTATAGGTTAGCATGTCTGCACACTTATACTTCATAATGAGTGAGTATGTCTGCACACTTATACTACATTATAAGTTAGTATGTCTGCACACTTATGCTTAATTATAGGTGAGTATGTCTGCACAACTATACTTTATTATAGGTAAGTATGTCTGCAAACTTATTCTTAGATATAGGTGATTATGTCTGCACACTTATACTACATTATAGGTGAGTATGTCTGCACACTTATACTCCATTATAGGTGAGTATGTAAGCACAACTATACTTCATTATAGGTGAGTATGTCTGCACACCCATACTATATTATAGGTGAGTATGTCTGCACACTTATACTTCATCATAGCTGAGTATGTCTGCACACTTATACAACATTATTGTCGAGTATTTCTGCATACTTATACAACATTATAGGTGAGTATGTATGCACCATTATACTACATTAATGGTCAGTATGTCTGCACACTTATACTACATCATAGGAGAGTATGTATGCAAAACTATACTACGTTATAGGTGAGTATGTCCGCACATTTATACTTCATTAAAAGTGGGCATGTCTGCACACTAATACTTCATTATAGGTGAGTATGTCTGCACACTTATACTTCATTATAGGCGAGTATGTCTGCACACTTATAATGCATAATAGGTGAGTATGTATGCACAACTAAACTACATTATAAGTGAGTATGTCTGCACACTTATACTACAATATTGGTGAGTATGTCTGCACACTTGTACTTCATTATAAGTGAGTATGTCTGCACACTTTTATTTCATTATAGGTGAGTATGTATGCACTTACTATACTGCATTATAGATGAGTATGTCTACTCACTTATACTACATTATATGTGAGTGTGCGTATGCACAACTGTACTTCATTATAGGTGAGTATGTCTGTCTGCATACTTGTACTTCATTATAGGTGAGTATGTCTGCACACTTATACTTTATTAGATTTGAGTATGTATGCACAACTATACTTCATAATATGTGAGTATGTCGGCACATTTACACTTCATTGTAAGTGAGTATGTCAGCACACTTATACTTCATTATATGTGAGCATGTCTGCACACTTATACTACATTATAGATGAGTATGTCTGCACACTTTTACTTCATTATAGGTGAGTATGTCTGCACACTTATACTACATTATAGGTGAGTATGTATGCACACTTATACTTCATAATATGTGAGTATGTCGGCACATTTACACTTCATTGTAAGTGAGTATGTCAGCACACTTATACTTCATTATATGTGAGCATGTCTGCACACTTATACTACATTATAGATGAGTATGTCTGCACACTTATACTACATTATAGGTGAGTATATCTTTACACTTATACTACATTATAGGTGAGTTTGTATGCACAACTATACTTCATTATAGGTTAGCAAGTATGCACAACTTTTCTGCATTATATGTGAGTCTGTCTGCACATTTGTACTACATTATAGGTGAGAATGTCTGCACACTTGTACTTCATTGTAGGTGAGTATGTCTGAACACTTCTAATTTATAATAGGTGAGTATGTGTGCTCAACTATTCTGCATTATAGATGGAGTATGTCTAAAAACTTATACTGCATTAAAGGTGAGTAGGTCAGCACACTTATAATTCATTATAGGTGAGTATGTCTGCATACTTAAACAACATTATTGGTGAGTATGTATGCACCACTATACTTCATTATTGGTGAGTATGTCTGCACACTTATACCTCATTATAGGTTAGCATGTCTGCACACTAATACTTCATAATGAGTGAGTATGTCTGCACACTTATACTTCATTATAAGTAAGTATGTCTGCACACTTATGCTTAATTATAGGTCAGTATGTCTGCACAACTATACTTTATTATAGGTAAGTATGTCTGCAAACTTATTCTTAGATATAGGTGATTATGTCTGCACACTTATACTACGTTATAGGTGAGTATGTCTGCACACTTATACTCCATTATAGGTGAGTATGTATGCACAACTATACTTCATTATAGGTGAGTATGTCTGCACACCCATACTTTATTATAGGTGAGTATGCCTGCACACTTATACTTCATCATAGCTGAGTATGTCTGCACACTTATACAACATTAAAGTCGAGTATTTCTGCATACTTATACAACATTATAGGTGAGTATGTATGCACAATTATACTACATTAAAGGTCAGTATGTCTGCACACTTATACTACATCATAGTAGAGTATGTATGCAAAACTATACTACGTTATAGGTGAGTATGTCCGCACATTTATACTTCATTAAAATTGGGCATGTCTGCACACTAATACTTCATTAGAGGTGAGTATGTCTGCACACTAATACTTCATTATAGGCGAGTATGTCTGCACACTTATAATGCATAATAGGTGAGTATGTATGCACAATTATACTACATTATAAGTGAGTATGTCTGCACACTTATACTACAATATAGGTGAGTATGTCTGCACACTTGTATTTCATTATAAGTGAGTATGTCTGCACACTTTTATTTCATTATAGGTGAATATGTATGCACTAACTATACTGCATTATAGATGAGTATGTCTACTCACTTATACTACATTATATGTGAGTGTACGTATGCACAACTGTACTTCATTATAGGTGATTATGTCTGTCTGCATACTTGTACTTCATTATAGGTGAGTATGTCTGCACACTTATACTTTATTAGAGGTGAGTATGTATGCACAACTATACTTCATAATATGTGAGTATGTCGGCACATTTACACTTCATTGTAAGTGAGTATGTCAGCACACTTATACTTCATTATATGTGAGCATGTCTGCACACTTATACTACATTATAGATGAGTATGTCTGCACACTTTTACTACATTATAGGTGAGTATGTCTGCACACTTATACTACATTATAGGTGAGTATGTATGCACACTTATATTTCATAATATGTGAGTATGTCGGCACATTTACACTTCATTGTAAGTGAGTATGTCAGCACACTTATACTTCATTATATGTGAGCATGTCTGCACACTTATACTACATTATAGATGAGTATGTCTGGACACTTATACTACATTATAGGTGAGTATATCTTTACACTTATACTACATTATAGTTGAGTTTGTATGCACAACTTTACTTCATTATAGGTAAGCAAGTATGCACAACTTTTCTGCATTATATGTGAGTCTATCTGCACATTTGTACTTCATTGTAGGTGAGTATGTCTGAACACTTTTACTTTACAATAGGTGAGTATGTGTGCTCAACTATACTGCATTATAGATGGAGTATGTCTATAAACTTATACTGCATTAAAGGTGAGTAGGTCTGCACACTTATACTTCATTATAGGTGAGTATGTCTGCACACTTATACTACATTATAAGTAAGTATGTCTACAAACTTATTCTTAGATATAGGTGATTATGTCTGCACACTTATACTACATTATAGGTGAGTACGTCTGCACACTTATACTCCATTATAGGTGAGTATGTCTGCACACCCATACTATATTATAGGTGAGTATGTCTGCACACTTATACTTCATCATAGCTGAGTATGTCTGCACACTCATACAACATTATAGTCGAGTATTTCTGCACACTTATACAACATTATAGGTGAGTATGTATGCACAATTATACTACATTAAAGGTCAGTATGTCTGCACACTTATACTACATTATAGGAGAGTATGTATGCAAAACTATACTACGTTATAGGTGAGTATGTCCGCGCACTTATACTTCATTATAGGTGAGAATGTATGCACAACTATACTACATTATAGGTGAGTATGTATGCACAGCTATACTACATTATAGGTGAGTATTGTCCGCACATTTATACTTCATTAAAGGTGAGCATGTCTGCACACTAATACTTCATTTTAGTTGAGTATGTCTGCACACTTATACTACATTATAGGTGAGTATGTATGCACAACTATACTACATTATAGGTGAGTATGTATGCACAACTATACTTCATTATAGGTGAGTATGTCTGCACACTTATACTACAATATAGGTAAGTATGTATGCACAACTTTTCTACACTCTAGGTGCGTATGTCCGCAAGCTTATACTTCATTAAAGGTGGGCATGTCTGCACCACACTAATACAACATTATAGGTGAGTAGACTATACTTCATTATAGGTGAGCTAGACTTATACTTCATTATAGGTGAGCATGTCTGCACACTTAAACTACATTATAAGTAAGTATGTCTGCACACTTATGCTTCATTATAGGTGAGTATGTCTGCACAACTATACTTTATTCTAGGTTAGTTTGTCTGCAAACTTATACTTCGATATAGGTGATTATGTCTGCACACTTATACTACATTATAGGTAAGTATGTCGGCACACTTATACTTAATTATAGGTGAGTATGTATGCACAACTATACTACATTATAGGTGAGTACGTTCACACATTTATACTTCAATAAAGGTGGACATGTCGGCACACTAATACTTCCTTAAAGGTGAGTATGTCTGCACACTAATACAACATTATAGGCGAGTATGTCTGCACACTTATAATGCATTATAGGTGAGGTTGTATGCACAACTATACTTGATTATAGGTGAGTATGTCTGCACACTTATACTTCATTATAGGTGAGTATGTCTGCACACTTTTTCCACATTAAAGGTTTGCATGTCTGCACACTTATACTTTATTATGGGTGAGTATGGCTGCACACTTATACTTCATTAAAGGTGAGTATGTCTGCACACTTATACTACATTATACGTGAGTATATCTGCACACTTATACTTCCTTATAGGTAAGTATGTATGCAAAACTATACTGCATTATAGATGAGTATGTCTACACACTTATACTAAATTATAGGTGAGTACGTCTGCTTAATAATACTTAGTTATAGGAGAGTATGTCTGCACACTTGTACATCATTATAGGTGAGTATGTCTGCACACTTATACTTTATTATAGGTGAGTATGTATGCACAACTATACTTCATAACAGTTGAGTTAGTCTGCACACTTACACTCCATTATAGGTGAGTATGTCTGCACACTTGTACTTCAATATATGTGAGCATGTCTGCACACTTATACTACATTATAGGTGAGTATGTATGCACAACTATACTACATTATAGGTGAGTATGCCCGCACATTGATACTTCATTAAAAGTGGGCATGTCTGCACACTAATACTACAATATAGGTAAGTATGTATGAACAACTTTTCTACATTCTAGGTGAGTATGTCCGCAAGCTTATACTTCATAAAAGGTGGGCATGTCTGCACACTATTACAACATTATAGGTGAGTATGTCTGCACACTATGCTTCATTATAGGTGAGCATGTCTGCACACTTATACTACATTATAAGTTAGTATGTCTGCACACTTATGCTTCATTATAGTTGAGTATGTCTGCACTACTATACTTTATTATAGGTAAGTATGTCTGCAAACTTATACTTCGATATAGGTGAGTATGTCTGCACACTTATATTACATTATAGGTGAGTATGTCTGCACTCTTATACTACATTATAGGTGAGTATGTATGCACAACTATACTACATAATAGGTGAGTATGTCCGCGCACTTATACTTCATTATAGGTAAGTATGTATGCACAACTATACAACATTATAGGTGAGTATGTATGCACAACTATACTTCATTATAGGTGAGTATTGTCCGCACATTTATACTCCATTAAGAGTGGGCATGTCTGCACACTAATACTTCATTATAGGTGAGTATGTCTGCACACTTATACATCATTATAGGCGAGTATGTCTGCACACTTATAATGCATCATAGGTGAGTATGTATGCACAACTATACTACATTATAGGTGAGTATGTCTGCACACTTATACTACAATATAGGTGAGTATGTATGCACAATTTTACTACAGTCTAGGTGAGAATGCCCGCAAGCTAATACTTCATTAAAGGTGGGCATGTCTGCACCACACTAATACAACATTATAGGTGAGTATGTCTGCATACTTATACTTCATTATAGGTGAGCATGTCTGCACACTTATACTACATTATAAGTTAGTATGTCTGCAAACTTATGCTTCATTATAGGTGAGTATGTCTGCACAACTATACTTTATTATAGGTAAGTATGTCTGCAAACTTATACTTCGATATAGGTGAGTATGTCTGCACACTTATATTACATTATAGGTGAGTATGTCTGCACACTTATACTACATTATAGGTGAGTATGTATGCACAACTATACTACATTATAGGTGAGTATGTCCGCGCACTTATACTTCCTTATAGGTAAGTATGTATGCAAAAGTATACTGCATTATAGATGAGTATGTCTACACACTTATACTAAATTATAGGTGAGTACGTCTGCTTACTAATACTTAGTTATAGGAGAGTATGTCTGCACACTTATACTACATTATAGCTGAGTATATATGCACAACTTTTCTTCATTATAGGTGAGAATGTCTTAACACTTGTACATCATTATAGGTGAGTATGTCTGCACACTTATACTTTATTATAGGTGTGTATGTATGCACAACTATACTACATAATAGTTGAGTATGTCTGCACACTTACACTCCATTATAGGTGAGTATGTCTACACACTTATACTTCATTATATGTGAGCATGTCTGCACACTTATACTACATTATAGGTGAGTATGTATGCACAACTATACTACATTATAGGTGAGTATGTCCGCACATTTATACTTCATTAAAAGTGGGCATGTCTGCACACTAATACTACAATATAGGTGAGTATGTATGAACATTTTTACTACATTCTAGGTGAGTATGTCCGCAAGCTTAAACTTAATTAAAGGTGGGCATGTCTGCACACTAACGTAACATTATAGGTGAGTATGTCTGCACACTATGCTTCATTATAGGTGAGCATGTCTGCACACTTATACTACATTATAAGTTAGTATGTCTGCACACTTATGCTTCATTATAGGTGAGTATGTCTGCACAACTATACTTTATTATAGGTAAGTATGTCTGCAAACTTATACTTCGATATAGGTGCGTATGTCTGCACATTTATATTACATTATAGGTGAGTATGTCTGCACACTTATACTACATTATAGGTGAGTATGTATGCACAACTATACTACATTATAGGTGAGTATGTCCGCGCACTTATACTTCATTATAGGTGAGTATGTATGCACAACTATACTACATTATAGGTCAGTATGTATGCACAACTATACTACATTATAGGTGAGTATTGTCCGCACATTTATACTCCATTAAAAGTGGGCATGTCTGCACACTAATACTTCATTATAGGTGAGAATGTCTGAACACTCATACTTCATTATAGGCGAGTATGTCTGCACACTTATAATGCATCATAGGTAAGTATGTATGCACAACTATACTACATTAAAGGTGAGTTTGTCTGCACACTTATACTACAATATAGGTGAGTATGTATGCACAACTTTACTACATTCAAGGTGAGTATGTCCGCAAGCTTATACTTCATTAAAGGTGGGCATGTCTGCACCACACTAATACAACATTATAGGTGAGTATGTCTGCACACTTATACTTCATTATAGGTGAGCATGTCTGCACACTTATATTTCATTATAAGTAAGTATGTCTGCACACTTGTGCTTCATTATAGGTGAGTATGTCTGCACAACTGTACTTTATTATAGGTAAGTATGTCTGCAAACTTATACTTTGATATAGGTGAGTATGTCTGCACACTTATACTACATTATAGGTAAGTATGTCTGCACACTTATACTTACTTATAGGTGAGTATGTGTGCACAACTAAACTACAGTATAGGTGAGTATGTTCGCACATTTATACTTCAATAAAGGTGGACATGTCGGCACACTTATACTTCCTTAAAGGTGAGTATGTCTGCACACTAATACATTATTATAAGCGAGTATCTCTGCACACTTATAATGCATTATAGGTGAGTATGTCTGCACACTTATACTTCAATATAGGTGAGTATGTATGCATAACTTTACTACATTATAGGTGAGTATGTCCGCAAGCTTATACTTCATTAAAGGTGGGCATGTCTGCACCACACTTAAACAATATTATAGGTGAGTATGTCTGCACATTTATACTGCATTATAGGTGAGTATGTCTGCACACTTATACATTTTTATAGGTGAGTATGTCTGCACATTTATTCAACAATATAGGTGAGTTTGTATCCACACTTATACTGTATTATAGATAAGTATGTCTGCACACTTATTCTACATTATAGGTGAGAACGTCTACACACTTATTCTTAAATATAGGTGAGTATGTCTCCACACTGATACTACAATATAGATGAGTAAGTCTGCACACTTATGATACATTATAGATGAGTATGTCTGCACACTTATACTACATTAAAAGTGAGCATGTCGGCACACTTATACAATATCATAAGTGAGTATGTCTGCACACTTATACTTCATCATAGGTGAGTTTGTCTGCACACTTATATTTTATTATATTAAATTATAGGTGAGAATGTATGCACAACTAATCTACATCATAGGTGAGTATGTATGCACAACTATACTGCTTTATAGGTGAGCATGTCTGCACACTTATACTCCATTATAGGTGAGTATATCTGCACACTTATTCTTCATTATTGGTGAGTATGTCTGCACACTTATAGAACAGTATTAGTGAGTATATATGCACACTTACACTTCATTATAGGTGAATATGTCTAAACACTTATAATTTATTATAGGTGAGTATGTCCGCCCACTTATATTACATTATAGGTGAGTATGTCTGCACACTTATACTACATTGTATATGAGTATGTATGCACAACTATACTACATTATAGGTCAGTATTTCTGCACACTTATACTACATTATAGGAGAATATGTATGCACAAATATACTTCATTATAGGTGAGTTTGTCCGCACACTTATACTTAATTAAAGGGGGGCATGTCTGAACACTAATATTATATTATAGGTGAGTGTGTCTGCACACTTATACTTCATTATAGGTGAGCATGTCTGCACACTTATACTTCATTATAGGTGAGTACACACCTATACTTCATTATAGGTGAGTATGTCTGCACACTCATACTTCATTATAGGTGAATATGTCTGCACACTTATACTACATTATGGGCGAGTATGTATGAACACTAACACTACATTATACGTGAGTATATCTGCACACTTATACTTCATTACAGGTAAGTAAGTATGCAAATCTATAGTGCATTATAGGTGAGTCTGTCTGCACACTTATACTTCATTATAGGTGAGAAGGTCTGCACAGTCTCACTTCATTATAAGTGAGTATGTCTGCACACTTTTATTTCATTATAGGGAAGTATATATGCACTAACTATACTACATTATAGATGAGTATGTCTACTCACTTATACTACATTATATGTGAGTGTATGTATGCACAACTGTGCTTCATTATAGGTGAGCATGTCTGTATGCACACTCGTACTTTATTATAGGTGAGTATGTCCGCACACTTATACTTTATTATAGGTGAGTATGTATGCACAACTATACTTTATAATATGTGAGTATGTCTGCACACTTACGCTTCATTGTAAGTGAGTATGTCAGCACACTTATACTTCATTATATGTAAGCATGTCTGCACCTTATACTTCATTATAGATGAGTATGTCTGCACACTATTACTACATTATAGGTGAGTATGTCTGCACACCTATACTACATTATAGGTGAGTATGTATGCACAACTATGCTTCATAATATGTGAGTATGTCTGCACACTTACACTTCATTGTAAGCACACTTATACTTCATTATATGTGAGCATGTCTGCACACTTATATTACATTATAGATGAGTATGTCTGCACACCATTACTACATTATAGGTGAGTATGTCTGCACACTTATACTTCATTATAGGTGAGTGTATCTTCACACTTTTACTACATTAAAGGTGAGAATGTATGCACAACTATACTTCATTATAGGTTAGCAAGTATGCACAACTTTACTGCATTATATGTGAGTCTGTTTGCACACTTGTACTATATTATAGGTGAGAATGTCTGCAAACTTCTACTTTATTGTAGGTGAGTATGTCTGAACACTTTTACTTTATAATAGGTGAGTATGTGCGCTCAACTATACTGCGTTATAGAGTGAGTATGTCTACACACTTATACTGCATTAAAGGTAAGTAGGTCTGCACACTTATACCTCGTTATAGGTGAGTATGTCTGCATACTTATACTACGTTATAGGTGAGTATGTATGCACAACTATACTTCATTATTTGTGAGTATGTCTGCACACTTATACCACATTATAGGTAAGCATGTCTGCACACTTATACTTCATAATGAGTGTGTTTGTCTGCACACTACTACTGCATTATAAGTTAGTGTTTCTGCACACTTATGCTTCATTATAGGTGAGTATGTCTGCACAACTCTTCTTTATTATAGGTAAGTATGTCTGCAAACTTATACTTCGATATAGGTGAGTATGTCTGCACACTAATACTACATTATAGGTGAGTATGTCTGCACACTTATTCTACATTAAAGGTGAGTATGTATGCACAACTATACTACATTATAGGTGAGTATGTCTGCACACCCATTCTATTTTATAGGTGAGAATGTCTGCACACTTATACTTCATCATAGCTGAGAATGTCTGCACACTTATATAACATTACAGTCGAGTATGTCTGCACACTTATACAACATTATAGGTGAGTATGTATGCACAACTATACTACATTAAAGGTCAGTATGTCTGCACACTTATACTACATCATGGGAGAGTATGCATGCAAAACTATACTACATTAAAGGTGAGTATGTCCGCGCACTTATACTTCATTATAGGTGAGTATGTATGCACAACTATACTACATTATTGGTGATTATGTATGCACAACTATAGTACATTATAGGTGAGTATTGTCCGCACTTTTATACTTCATTAAAGGTGGGCATGTCTGCATACTTATACTTCATTATAGGTGAGTATGTCTGCACACTTATACTACATTATAGGTGAGTATGTATTCACAACTATACTCCATTATAGGTGAGTATGTATGCACAACTATACTTCATTATAGGTGAGTATGTCTGCACACTTATACTTCAATATAGGTGAGTATGTATGAACAACTTTACTACATGCTAGGTGAGTATGTCCGCAAGCTTTTACTTCATTAAAGGTGGGCATGTCTGCACACTTATACAACATTATAGGTGAGTATGTCTGCACACTTATACTTCATTATAGGTGAGCATGTCTGCACACTTAAACTACATTATAAGTAAGTATGTCTGCACACTTATGCTTCATTATAGGAGAGTAGGTCGGCGTTAGCCAAACTGGAAAGAATAGGATATAAGGGAATTCTACTCACGGTTGACGATGTTCGGTGATGGCGCGGATAACGGGATTCGGAGGTCTCGGCTTACAACAGGTAACCCGTCGTGCACTTCTTGAGAGTGGTCGCGGTTAGTCACAGGTAACTCGGCCCAGGTTTCGGCGATGGAGAGCGCGCCGGCGACTTGCTGGCCCGGGTTTGAGGTTTTCTCCCGGCGATGGTCTATGAACAAGTGGACGAGTAAACGACGTTCTCCTGTCACGGTAATATCGACAGCCGGCGACAATAATACCATCCAACGTTGGTGACAATAACACCGCGCGGGGCCAGTCACGGCGATAGGGGGACCCGACATGACAGGGCCGGCCCAACAAGACGATACTTTGCGTCACGCATCGGCGTGATCATCCTGGGGTGCCGGGAGGACTTCCCACGGGAACCGGGCCAGCTTTGCAACCGGCCTTCTCAATTGTCCACTGGCTGTGTTTAGGTCCATCACACGTGTCACTCCATCGCTGCCTGGTATGGTGCGGGTGATGCGTTCGAGTCGCCAATTCAGTGCCGGCAGGTTGTCCTCCTTGATCAGGACGAGCTCTCCGATTTGAGGAGAGGAGGATGGTGAAAGCCATTTGGACCGGGTTTGAAGGGTGTGGAGGTAGGAGTTAAGGACAGCCTCGATTCGTGTTAAGAGTGTGGTAAATTCCTCAAAGGTCAGGTGCTGATCACCTACGATTCCATAAACTTACTGTTTTGTGGAATTTTCCGCGGTTTCATGGAGACCGCCAAATGATGGAGCTGAAGGTGGGTTGAGTAACCACGTGATGCGCTGAGTAGTAAGTTTGTGAGTGATTTTATCTTCATTGACTGAAAGAAATCTCTGTACCTCCATGAGCTGATTCCTAGCACCCACATAATTTGTACCACAATCGGATCGGATGAAAACAGGCACATCGCGACGGGAAACGAACCGTTGTAATGCTGCGAAAAAGGCGTCCGTGCTGAATGAAGAGACTGGCTCCAGGTGAACCGCCTTTGTGGAAAGCCACACAAAGACGCAGATGTAGGCCTTCACAAGTTTTGCGTCTCTCAAAGTGCCGGACTTGTTCAAGAAAGGGCCAGCAAAATCCGCAGAGACTTGAGAGAACACCGGCTGAGTTTGGGCTGGGTTGCTTTTGAGTTGAAGCGCATGAGTTGGGAGAGCCGCGAGTATGGGCTGAGTGTGGGCTGAGTCGCTTTTGAGTTGAAGCGCATGAGTTGCGAGAGCCGCAAGTATGGGCTGAGTTTGGGCTGAGTCGCTTTTGAGTTGAAGCGCATGAGTTGGGAGAGCCGCGCGTATGGGCTGAGTTTGGGCTGAGTCGCTTTTGAGTTGAAGCGCATGAGTTGGGAGAGCCGCAAGTATGGGCTGAGTTTGGGCTGAGTCACTTTTGAGTTGAAGCGCATGAGTTGGGAGAGCCGCAAGTATGGGCTGAGTTTGGGCTGAGTCGCTTTTGTGTTGAAGCGCATGAGTTGGGAGAGCCGCAAGTATGGGCTGAGTTTGGGCTGGGTTGCTTTTGAGTTGAAGCGCATGAGTTGGGAGAGCCGCACTTATGGGCTGAGTTTGGGTTGGGTTGCTTTTGAGTTGAAGCGCATGTGTTGGGAGAGCCGCAAGTATGGGCTGAGTTTGGGCTGAGTCGCTTTTGAGTTGAAGCGCATGAGTTGGGAGAGCCGCAAGTATGGGCTGAGTTTGGGTTGGGTTGTTTTTGAGTTGAAGCGCATGAGTTGGGAGAGCCGCAAGTATGGGCTGAGTTTGGGTGTGATGCCAGTGCAGTATTTTGGTTTTGAATAGGTCCCAGTAATGCAAAGTCAAAGATCGTGCCGAAGGCTATAGGCCTGCCGGGCCCCAAAGAGGCCTTAGTACCATCCAAAACCTGGCCAAGAACATCAGAGCCGAGTTGAAGGTCGACTTGAGCCGGCACATTAAAACCCTCATCTGCTAGGGGAATTTTAGGTGTGTCCATCATATGACTTATATGTGGAACTTTGCCCAATGGTAAATAACCAGTAACACTCTTTAAAACATGAGCTGTAGCCGTAATCGTAGGTTTGTCATTGTGTGTAGGCTTAAAATCAATTTGAATCGATGCCTTTGAGTTTTGTATGTATTGATTTCCGACTCCCGCAATTTTGAGTGATGTGCGCTGAAAGGGCAGATGCAAAATTTGAGCCATGTTGTGAGTTATGAGCGTCACCATGGATCCGCAATCCAGAAGTGCTCTTGCTTTGTGAAAATGCCCATTGACATCTGCAATCTCTAGCGACACCGTTGGTAATAATATTGGAGAGATATTTGGTGTCTCAAGCTCGGGCTGAGCTGAGCTGTTGGTGAGTGTTTCATGTTCCTGGTGTTCTGTTTTAGTTGGTAGTCATAATTGTGGGTCTTGCTGATTATTTTTTCGGGTTGGCGGCGGAGACCTATATCCTGTTTGTGACGAGCGCTGTGGAGATTCACGGGCTGATAGCCGCCGAGGCCGCTCTCGGGGTGACAATGGCCGAAAGTGGGCTGATGATTGCGTCGAAGATGACGTACCAGGGTGGTGAAGGGAAGTGTGATGCCTGTCACTCTTGCACTCCCGGCACGACCCCGTAGTTTCGCAATCATTTGCATTATGAGGTCCGAGGCAGCGTCGACAACGACCGCTCGCCGTGATAAAATCCCAACGACCTTGAACGGGCTGATTTTGATAATTTGGGCACGCCATTAGTCTGTGGCCCCTGGTGTCGCACCAAGGGCAGAAAGGACGGTCGGTCGTTGGGGTTGTGGTGGATGTTTGGGCCAAGTAAGCTGGTTGAGGAGACCGAATGGACCGAAATTGCTGTCTATGTGAAGTACGAGCACGCTGCAGGGTGGATGACCGTCCGCCTGAGCCATAAAGGAGTGGTGAGGGCTGGTGAATGGGCTGATTAGATGTGTTGGCTCTTTCTGTTTCAACACAACGTGCATGTTCTTCAAGAAACGTGATTAAATGTTGAAGGGTAGGCAGACGTTCATCCGACCCGTGCCTACGTTCGAATAAAGAGCGGAGTTCACCTTTCAGTTTTCGTACCAGTATGGATACGAAAACGTAATCACACTCTTTAATGGGCAGATTTAAATTTTGTAGTGCTGATTGAGCTAAAACGAGGGGGTTTAAGAACAGCCGACGGATATCTGAGCGGGATGTGATAGTGGGAAGCTCCAATATGACATCCACAAACCGGTCGATGAGTACCCTGCGGTTTTCATAGCGCTTAGTCAGAATGGCTAAGGCCACCGCATAGCCCTCATTGGTGATCTTTAGGTGAGATATCATGCTAAGAGCCTCTCCACTAAGACTCGAAAAAAGGTAATGGAGCTTCACTGCATCGGAAAGATTGCCGATTTGGTCCGTCAAGCTCTTAAAAATGGCAATGAATGACGGCCAATCTTCCAATTTTGAAGAAAATTTAGGAAGCTCAATTTTGGGCAGAACGGAAGCGGGTATAGAAGATGTTGAGGGCTGAGAAGCCGATGCAGTCGGTTGTGAAGTGAAACTTGCTTTGGCGACAAGCATATCTGTGTAAGCATCGCATGCTGCACGATAGTTGTTGGTATATTGGGTCTCCGTCTTATCATCGAGATCGGTGGAATCCAATATCTGGTAATCCACGTCATCCAGCCTACTTTTGACCTCATCTGATTTAGAGAAGCGCCCCTCAAAGTCAGCAACGGAATACTTCGAGAAGTCACCTGAATTTATGGCACATGCAATGTCTCTTAGTTGCGTTATTGCTCTGTGGCTCTCACGAAACTTTGCGGCTTGTGATTTTGACGGCATTTTGAAAGAAAAAGATAATGCTTTTGTAATGATTTTGAGAATTTAAAAGATGAAGCACAATGAATAGACGAAGGGATAGTGAATAAGAAGAAGTTATTATTGGCACGATGATAAATGAAGTTAAGATTTGAGATTTAGCAGCAATTTGAAAAGAAAATAATATTTTTGTAATAATTTTGAGAATTTAAAATATGAAGCACAATGAATAGACGAAGAGATAGTGAATAAGAAGAAGAATTTATTATTGGCACGGTGAGAAATGAAGTTGATTTGAGATTTAGCAGCAATTTGAAAAGAAAATAATATTTTTGTAACAATTTTGAGAACTTAAAAGATGAAGCACAATGAATAGACGAAGGGATAGCGAATAAGAAGAAGAAGTTATTATTGGCACGATGATAAATGAAGTTGAGATTTGAGATTTAGCAGCAATTTGAAAAGAAAATAATATTTTTGTAATAATTTTGAGAATTTAAAAGATGAAGCACAATGAATAGACGAAGAGATAGTGAATAAGAAGAAGAAGTTATTTTTGGCACGATGATAAATGAAGTTTAGATTTGAGATTTAGCAGCAATTTGAAAAGAAAATAATATTTTTGTAATAATTTTGAGAATTTAAAAGATGAAGCACAATGAATAGACGAAGGGATAGTGAATAAGAAGAAGAAGTTATTATTGGCACGATGATAAATGAAGTTTAGATTTGAGATTAAGCAGCAATTTGAAAAGAAAATAATACTGGAAAAATATTAAAAAACTTAATATTTTATAATTTACAATAATAAATAGTTCATGTTCAAGAACTGTGATGCTTCCCCCAAAGATATTTGGATAACATCGAATAAATGTTAGTCGACCCAGCTTGCAGTAATAATGTTTCCTGTTAATTTTAAAAATATACCGATGGTAATTCGGTTTAAAAATAAACAAAACATGTCACTTATTTGAATATAACTCGGTGATTTAAATATTCTTTGAATTGAATAAAATTAATATGTACCCGCAATAATTTATTTAGTTTGAAATGAATAATGGATTATTAGAATTAACAAACAACATGATACACGAATACAACACCTGCATATTCGCTTTGTAATGACACAAACTTTGAGGAATTTTTTTTTTTCTTTGAAGGGAGAAATGTTTTTGACTTTGAAATGATTTTGAATCGGATTATTAAAAGACGGCTGTAAATGATTTAGCTTGAGATAGGTTCAGTGGACTGGTTTTTCACGGCTATGGTTACGGATCGGAAGGACCATATAGTTCGGCGTTAGCCAAACTGGAAAGAATAGGATATAAGGGAATTCTACTCACGGTTGCGGTGTAAGTTCGATGATAACGTGGATACCAGGATTCGGAGTTCTCGGCTAACAACAGGTAACCCGTCGTGCACTTCTCGATAGTGGTCGCGGTTAGTCACAGGTAACTCGGCCAAGGTTTCGGCGATGGAGAGCGCGCCGGCGACTTGCTGGCCCGGGTTTGAGGTTTTCTCCCGGCGATGGTCTATGAACAAGTGGACGAGAAAACGACGTTCTCCTGTCACGGTAATATCGACAGCCGGCGACAATAATACCATCCAACGTTGGTGACAATAACACCGCGCGGGGCCAGTCCCGGCGATAGGGGGACCCGACATGACAGGGCCGGCCCAACAAAACGATACTTCGCGTCACGCATCGGCGTGATCAGAGAGTATGTTTGCAAAACTATACTACGTTATAGGTGAGTATGTCCGCGCACTTACACTTCATAATAGGTGAGTAAGTATGCACAACTATACTACATTAAAGGTGAGTATGTCTGCACACTTATATTACATTATAGGTGAGTATGTATGCACAACTTAACTACATTATAGGTGAGTATGTCCGCACATTTATACTTCATTAAAGGTGGGCATGTCTGCACACTAATACTTCATTATAGGTGAGTATATCTGCACACTTATACTTCATTATAGGCAAGTATGTCTGCACACTTATAATGCATTATAGGTGAGTATGTATGCACAACTATACTACATTATAGGTGAGTATGTCTGCACCACACTAATACAACATTATAGGTGAGTATGTCTGCACATTTATACTGCATTATAGGTGAGCATGTCTGCACACTAATACATTTTTATAGGTGAGTATGTCTGCACATTTATACAACAATATAGGTGAGTTTGTATCCACACTTATACTTACATTATAGATGAGTATGTCTGCACAATAATACTTTATTATAGGTGAGAATGTCTGCACACTTATTCTTAAATATAGGTGAGTATGTCTCCACACTAATACTACAATATAGATGAGTATGTCTGCACACTTATGATACATTATAGGTGAGTATGTCTGCACACTTATACTACATTATAAGTGAGCATGTCGGCACGCTTATACAACATTATAAGTGAGTATGTCTGCACACTTATACTTCATCATGAGTATGTCTGCTCACTTATATTTTATTATATTTAATTATAGGTGAGAATGTATGCACAACTAATCTTCATTATAGGTAAGTATGTATGCACAACTATACTGCATTATAGGTGAGCATGTCTGCACACTTTTACAACATTATAGGTGAGTATGTCCGCGCACTTATACTTCATTATAGGTGAGTATGTATGCACAACTATACTACATTATAGGTGAGTATGTCCGCACATTTATACTTCATTAAAGGTGGGCATATCTGCACACTAATACTTCATTACAGGTGAGTATGTCGTACACTTATACTATATTATAGGTGAGTATGTATGCACAACTATACTACATTAAGGGTGAGTATGTCTGCACACTTATATTGCATTATAGGTGAGCATGTTTGCACACTTATACATTTTTATAGGTGAGTATGTCTGCAAATTTATACAACAATATAGGTGAGTTTGTATCCACACTCATACAATATTATAGATGAGTATGTCTGCACACTTATTCTACATTATAGGTGAGAATGTCTACACACTTATTCTTAAATATAGGTGAGTATGTCTCCACACTGATACTACAATATACATGAGTATGTCTGCACACTTATGATACATTATAGGTGAGTATGTCTGCACACTTATACTACATTAAAAGTGAGCATGTCGGCACACTTATACAACATCATTAGTGAGTTTGTCTGCACACTTATACTTCATCATAGGTGAGTATGTCTGCACACTTATATTTTATTATATTAAATTATAGGTGAGAATGTATGCACAACTTATCTACATTATAGATGAGTATGTATGCACAACTATACTGCTTTATAGGTGAGCATGTCTGCACACTTATACTACATTATAGGTGAGTATATCTGCACACTTATTCTACATTATAGGTGAGTATGTCTGCACACTTATAGAACAGTATTGGTGAGTATATCTGCACACTTACACTTCATTATAGGTGAATATGTCTGCACACTTATACTATATTATAGGTGAGTATGTCCGCCCACTTATATTTCATTATAGGTGAGTATGTCTGCACACTTATACTACATTGTATATGAGTATGTATGCACAACTATACTACATTATAGGTTAGTATTTCTGCACACTTATACTACATTATAGGAGATTATGTATGCACAAATATACTACATTATAGGTGAGTATGTCCGCACACTTATACTTTATTAAAGAGGGGCATGTCTGCACACTAATATTATATTGTAGGTGTGTGTGTCTGCACACTTATACAACATTATAGGTGAGCATGTATGCACACTTATACTTCATTATAGGTGAGTACGTCTGCAAACTTATGGAAAATTATAGGTGAGTTTGTCTGCACAACTATACTTTATTAAAGGTAAGAATGTCTGCACACTTATACTTCATAATAGGTGAGTATGTATCCACACTTATACTACATTAAAGATGAGTATTATTGCACACCTATACTACATTATTGAAGAGTATGTCTGCACACTTATACTTCATTATAGGTGAGTA
The DNA here is from genome assembly GCA_949825065.1 of Odontocerum albicorne. Taxonomy (NCBI): domain Eukaryota; kingdom Metazoa; phylum Arthropoda; class Insecta; order Trichoptera; family Odontoceridae; genus Odontocerum; species Odontocerum albicorne. The sequence continues at coordinate 335,889 of CATKWJ010000010.1, read as the reverse complement.
TGTCTCCACAGTTATACTACATTATAGGTGAGTATGTATGCACAACTATACTTCATTATAGGTGAGTATATCAGAACACTCATACTTCATTATGGGTGAATATGTCTGCACACTTATACAACATTACAGCCGAGTATGTATGAACACTAAAACTACATTATACGTGAGTATATCTGCACACTTATACTTCATTATAGGTAAGTAAGTATGCAAATGTATACTGCATTATAGGTGAGTCTGTCTGCACACTTAAACTACATTATATGTGAGCATGTCTGCACACTTATACTACATTACAGGTGAGTATGTGTGCACAACTATACTACATTATAGATGAGTATGTCCGCACATTTATACTTCATTAAAAGTGGGCATGTCTGCACACTAATACTTCATTACAGGTGAGTAGGTCTGCACACTTATACTTCATTATAGGCGAGTATGTCTGCACACTACTAATGCATTATAGGTGAGTATGTATGCAAAACTATACTACATTATAGGTGAGTATGTCTGCATACTTATACTACAATATAGGTGAGTATGTATGCACAACTTTACAACATTATAGGTGAGTATGTCCGCAAGCTTATACTTCATTAAAGGTGGGCATGTCTGCACCACACTAATACAATATTATTGGTGAGTATGTCTGCGTATTTATACTGCATTATAGGTGAGCATGTCTGCACACTTATACATTTTTATAGGTGAGTATGTCTGCACATTTATACAACAATAAACGTGAGTTTATATCCACACTTATACTATATTATAGATGAATATATCTGCACACTTATTCTACATTATAGGTGAGAATGTCTGCACACTTATTCTTAAATATAGGTGAGTATGTCTCCACACTGATACTACAATATAGATGAGTATGTCTGCACACTTATGATACATTATAGGTGAGTATGTATGCACACTTATACTAGTTTAAAAGTGAGCATGTCGGCACACTTAAACAACATCATAAGTGAGTATGTCGGCACACTTATACTTTATCATAGGTGAGTATGTCTGCACACTTATATTTTATTATATTAAATTATAGGTGAGAATGTATGCACAACTAATCTACATTATAGGTGAGTATGTATGCACAACTATACTGTTTTATAGGTGAGCATGTCTGCATACTTATACTACATTATAGGTGAGTATATCTGCATACTTAAACTACATTATAGGTGAGTATGTCTGCACACTTAAAGAACTGTATTGGTGAGTATATCTGCACACTTACACTTCATTATAGGTGAATATGTCTGCACACTTATACTATATTATAGGTGAGTATGTCCGCCCACTTATATTACATTATAAGTGAGTATGTCTGCACACTTCTACTACATTGTATATGAGTATGTATGCACAACTATACTTCATTATAGGTCAGTATTTCTGCACACTCATACTTCATTATTGGAGATTATTTATGAACAAATATACTACATTATAGGTGAGTATGTCCGCACACTTATACTTTATTAAAGGGGGGCATGTCTGCACACTAATATAATATTATAGGTGAGTGTGTTTCCACGCTTATACTTCATTATAGGTGAGCATGTCTGCATACTTATACTTCATTATAGGTGAGTACGTCTGCAAACTTATGGAACAATATAGGTGAGTTTGTCTGCACAACTGATGATCACGCCGATGCGTGACGCGAAGTATCGTCTTGTTGGGTCGCCCTATCGTTGCTGCGGCCCCGTCATGATGGGCCCCCCTTCCGCCGCGACTGGCCCAGTGTGGTGTGATTCTCACATACGCTGGATAGTATTATTGTCACCATCCACCGATATTACCGTGACAGGAGAGCGTCGCCCACTTGCGGCACTTGTTCATAGACCATCGCCGGGAGAAGACCTCAAATCCGGGCTAGCCAGTCGCCGGCGCGCTCTTCATCGCCGAAACCTGGGCCGAGTTACCTGTGACTAACCGCGACCACTTTCGAGAAGTGCACGACGGGTTACCTGTTGTTAGCCGAGAACTCCGAATCCTGTTATCCACGTTATCATCGAACTTACACCACAACCGTGAGTAGAATTCCCTTATATCCTATTCTTTCCAGTTTGGCTAACGCCGAACTATATGGTCCTTCCGATCCGTAACCATAGCCGTGAAAAAACAGTCCACTGAACCTATCTCAAGCTAAATCATTTACAGCCGTCTTTTAATAATCCGATTCAAAATCATTTCAAAGTCAAAACCATTTCTCCCTTCAAAGAAAAAAAAAAATTCCTCAAAGTTTGTGTCATCACAAAGCGAATATACAGGTGTTGTATTCGTGTATCATGTTGTTTGTAAATTCTTATAATCCATTATTCATTTCAAACTAAATAAATTATTGCGGGTACATATTAATTTTATCCAATTTAAAGAATATTTAAATCACCGAGTTATATTCAAATAAGTGACATGTTTTGTTTATTTTAAACCGAATTACCATCGGTATATTTTTAAAATTAACAGGAAACATTATTGTTGCAATCTGGGTCGACTAACATTTAATCGATGTTATCCAAATATCTTTGGGGGGAAGCATCACAGTTCTTGAACATGAACTATTTATTATTGTAAATTATAAAATATTAAGTTTTTTAATATTTTTCCAATATTATTTTATTTTCAAATTGCTGCTAAATCTCTAATCTAAACTTCATTTATCATCGTGATAATAATAACTTCTTCTTCTTATTCACTATCTCTTCGTCTATTCATTGTGCTTCATTTTTAAATTCTCAAAATTATTACAAAAATATTATTTTCTTTTCAAATTGCTGCTAAATCTCAAATCCAAACTTCATTTATCATCGTTCCCATTATAACTTCTTCTTCTTATTCACTATCTCTTCGTCTATTCATTGTGCTTCATTTTTAAATTCTCAAAATTATTACAAAAATATTATTTTCTTTTCAAATTGCTGCTTAATCTCAAATCCAAACTTCATTTATCATCGTGCCAATAATAACTTCTTCTTCTTATTCACTATCTCTTCGTCTATTCATTGTGCTTCATTTTTAAATTCTCAAAATTATTACAAAAATATTATTTTCTTTTCAAATTGCTGCTAAATCTCAAATCTAAACTTCATTTATCATCGTGCCAATAATAACTTCTTCTTCTTATTCACTATCTCTTTGTCTATTCATTGTGCTTCATCTTTTCATCTCTTCATCTTCAAATTCTCTAAATCATTACAAAAGCATTATCCTTTTCTTTCAAAATGCCGTCAAAATCACAAGCCGCGAAGTTTCGTGAGAGCCACAGATAAATAACACAACCAAAAGACATTGCATCTGCCATAAATTCAGGTGACTTCTCGAAGTATTCCGTTGCTGACTTTGAGGGGCGCTTCTCTAAATCAGATGAGGTCAAAAGTAGGCTGGATGACGTGTATTACCAGATATTGGATTCCACCGATCTCGATGATAAGACGGAGACCCAATATACCGACAACTATCGTGCAGCATGCGATGCTTACACAGATATGCTTGTCGCCAAAGCAAGTTTCACTTCACAACCGACTGCATCGGCTTCTCAGCCCTCAACATCTTCTATATTCGCTTCCGTTCTGCCCAAAATTGAGCTTCCTAAATTTTCTTCAAAATTGGAAGATTGGCCGTCATTCATTGCCATTTTTAAGAGCTTGACGGACCAAATCGGCAATCTTACCGATGCAGTGAAGCTCCATTACCTTTTTTCGAGTCTTAGTGGAGAGGCTCTTAGTATGATATCTCACCTAAAGATCACCAATGAGGGCTATGCGGTGGCCTTAGCCATTCGGACTAAGCGCTATGAAAACCGCAGGGTACTCATCGACCGGTTTGTGGATGTCATATTGAAGCTTCCCACTATCACATCCCGCTCAGATATCCGTCAGCTGTTCTTAAACCCCCTCGTTTCAGCTTAATCAGCACTACAAAATTTAAATCTGCCCATTAAAGAGTGTGATTAACTCAAAAGCGTTAACTCAAGCTCAAAAGCATGCGCTTTAACTCAAAAGCGATTCAGCCCAAACTCAGCCCGTACTTGCGGCTCTCCCAACTCATGCGCTTCAACTCAAAGGCGACTCAGCCCAAACTCAGCCCGTACTTGCGGCTCTCCCAACTCATGCGCTTCAACTCAAAACCGACTCAGCCCAAACTTAGCCCGTACTTGCGGCTCTCCCAACTCATGCGCTTCAACTCAAAAGCAACCCAGCCCAAACTCATCCGGTGTTCTCTCAAGTCTCTGCGGATTTTGCTGGCCCTTTCTTGATAAAATCCAGCACTTTGAGAAGCGCAAAACTTGTGAAGGCCTACTTCTGCATCTTTGTGTGCCTTTCCACAAAGGCGGTTCACCTGGAGCCAGTCTCTTCACTCAGCACGGACGCCTTTTTCGCAGCATTGCAGCGGTTCGTTTCCCGTCGCGGTGTGCCTGTTCTCATCCGATCTAATTGTGGCACAAATTATGTGGGTGCTAGGAATCAGCTCATGGAGGTACAGAGATTTCTTTCAGCCAATGAAGATAAAATCACTCACAAACTTGCTACTCAGCCCATTACGTGGTTGCTCAACCCACCTTCAGCTCCATCATTTTGCGGTCTCCATGAAACCGCGGTAAATTCCACAAAACAAGTTACTTTATAGAATCGTAGGTGATCATAACCTGACCTTTGAGGAATTTACCACACTCATAACACGAATCGAGGCTGTCCTTAACTCCTACCTCCACACCCTTCAAACCCGCTCCAAATGGCTTTCACCATCCTCCTCTCCTCAAATCGGAGAGCTCGTCCTGATCAAGGAGGACAACCTGCTTGCACTGAAGTGGCGACTCGGAAGCATCACCCGCACCATACCAGGCAGCGATGGAGTGACACGTGTAGTGGATGATCACGCTGATGACGCCCGGCGCCCCAGGATGATCACGCCGATGCGTGACGTGAAGTATCGTCTTGTTGGGTCGCCCTATCGTTGCTGCGGCCCCGTCATGATGGGCCCCCCTTCCGCCGCGACTGGCCCAGTGTGGTGTGATTCTCACATACGCTGGATAGTATTACTGTCACCATCCACCGATATTACCGTGACAGGAGCGTCGCCCACTTGCGGCACTTGTTCATAGACCATCGCCGGGAGAAGACCTCAAATCCGGGCTAGCCAGTCGCCGGCGCGCTCTTCATCGCCGAAACCTGGGCCGAGTTACCTGTGACTAACCGCGACCACTATCGAGAAGTGCACGACGGGTTACCTGTTGTTAGCCGAGAACTCCGAATCCTGTTATCCACGTTATCATCGAACTTACACCACAACCGTGAGTAGAATTCCCTTATATCCTATTCTTTCCAGTTTGGCTAACGCCGAACTAACTATACTTTATTATAGGTAAGAATGTCTGCTCACTTATACTTCATTATAGGTAAGTATGTATCCACACTTATACTACATTAAAGATGAGTATGCTTGCACACCTATACTACATTATAGGTGAGTATGTCTGCACACTTATACTTTATTATAAGTGAGTGTGTCTGCACACTTATACTCCATTATAGGTGAGTATGTATGCACAACTATAATACATTATAGGTGAGTATGTCTGCACACCAATACTATATTATAGGTGAGTATGTCTGCACACTTAAACTTCATCATAGCTGAGTATGTCTGCACACTTGTACAATTTTACAGTCGAGTATGTCTGCACACTTATACAACATTATAGGTGAGTATGTATGCACAACTATACTTCATTAAAGGTCAGTATGTCTGCACACTTATACTACATCATAGGAGAGTATGTATGCAAAAGTATACTACGTTATAGGTGAGTATGTCCGCGCACTTATACTTCATTATAGGTGAGTATGTATGCACAACTATACTAAATTATAGGTGAGTATATATGCACAACTATACTACATTATATGTGAGTATTGTCCGCACATTTATATTTCATTAAAGGTGGGCATGTCTGCACACCAATACTTCATTTTAGGTGAGTATGTCCGCAAGCTTATTCTTCATTAAAGGTGGGCATGTCTGCACACTAATACAACATTATAGGTGAGTATGTCTGCACACTATGCTTCATTATAGGTGAGCATGTCTGCACACTTATACTACATTATAAGTTAGTATGTCTGCACACTTATGCTTCATTATAGGTGAGTATGTCTGCACAACTATACTTTATTATAGGTAAGTATGTCTGCAATATTTGACTTCGATATAGGTGAGTATGTCTGCACACTTATATTTCATTATAGGTGAGTATGTCTGCACACTCATCCTATATTATAGGTGAGTATGTATGCACAACTATTCTACATTATAGGTGAGTATGTCCGCGCACTTATACTTCATTATAGGTGAGTATGTATGCACAACTATACTATTTTATAGGTGAGTATGTATGCACAACAATACTACATTAAGGGTGAGTATTGTCCGCACATATATACTCCATTAAAAGTGGGCATGTCTGCACACTTATACTTCATTATAGGTGAGTATGTCTGCACACTTATACTTCATTATAGGCGAGTATGTGTGCACACTTATAATGCATCATAGGAGAGTATATATGCACAACTATACTACATTATAGGTGAGTATGTCTGCACACTTATACTTCAATATAGGTGAGTATGTATGCACAACTTTACTACATTTTAGGTGAGTATGTCGTCAAGTTTATACTTCATTAAAGGTGGGCATGTCTGCACCACACTAATACAACATTATAGGTGAGTATGTCTGCACACTTATACTTCATTATAGGTAAGCATGTCTGCACACTTATACTACATTATAAGTTAGTATGTCTGCACACTTATGCTTCATTATAGGGGAGTATGTCTGCACAACTATACTTTATTATAGGTAAGTATGTCTGCAAACTTATACTTCGATATAGGTGAGTATGTCTGCACACTAATACAGCATTATAGGATAGTATGTGTGCACACTTATACTTAATTATAGGTGAGTATGTATGCACAACTATACTACATTATAGGTGAGTATGTTCGCACATTTATACTTCAATCAAGGTGGACATGTCGGCACACTAATACTTCCTTAAAGGTGAGTATGTCTGCACACTAATACTTCATTATAGGCGAGTATGTCTGCACACTTATAATGCATTATAGTTGAGTATGTCTGCACACTTATAATGCATTATAGGTGAGGTTGTATGCACAACTATACTTCATTATAGGTGAGTATGTCTGCCCACTTATACTTCCTTATAGGTGAGTATGTCTGCACACTTTTTCCACATTAAAGGTTTGCATGTCTGCACACTTATACTTCATTCTTAGTGAGTATGTCTGCACACTTATACTTCATTATAAGTGAGTATGTCTGCACACTTATACTTCATTATACGTGAGTATATCTGTACACTTATACTTCCTTATAGGTAAGTATGTATGCAAAACTATACTACATTATAGATGAGTATGTCTACACACTTATACTTAATTATAGGTAAGTACATCTGCTTACTAATACTTAGTTATAGGAGAGTATGTCTGCACACTTATACTTCATTATATCTGAGTATATATGCAGAACTTTTCTTCATTATAGTTGAGTATGTCTAAACACTTGAACATCATTATAGGTGAGTATGTCTGCACACTTATACTTTATTATAGGTGAGTATGTATGCACAACTATACTTCATAATAGTTGAGTATGTCTGCACACTTACACTCCATTATAGGTGAGTATGTCTTCACACTTATACTTCATTATATGTTAGCATGTCTGCACACTGAAACTACATTATAGGTGAGTATGTATGCACGACTATACTACATTATAGGTGAGTATGTCCGTACATTTATACATCATTATAAGTGGGCATGTCTGCACACTTATACTTCATTATAGGTGAGTATGTATGCACAACTATACTACATTAAAGGTGAGTATGTTTGCACACTTATACTACAATATAGGTGAGTATGTATGCACAACTTTACTACATACTAGGTGAGTATGTCCGCAAGCTTATACTTCATAAAGGTTTGCATGTCTGCACCACACTAATACATTATTATAGGTGAGCATGTCTGCACTCTTATACATTTTTATAGGTGAGTATGTCTTCACATTTATTCAACAATATAGGTGAGTTTGTATCCACACTTATACTATATTATAGATGAGTATGTCTGCACACTTATTCTACATTATAGGTGAGAATGTCTGCACACTTATTCTTAAATAAAGGTGAGTATGTCTCCACACTGATACTACAATATAGATGAGTATATCTGCACACTTATACTACATTATAGGTGAGTATATCTGCACACTTATACTACATTATAGGTGAGTATATCTGCACACTTATAGAACAGTATTGGTGAGTATATCTGCACACTTACACTTCATTATAGGTGAATATGTCTGCACACTTATACTTTATTATAGGTGAGTATGTCCGCCCATTTATATTACATTATAGGTGAGTATGTCTGCACACTTATACTACATTGTATATGAGTATGTATGCACAACTATACTACATTATAGGTCAGTATTTCTGCACACTTATACTTCATTATAGGAGATTATGTATGCACAAATATACTACATTATAGGTGAGTATGTCCGCAAACTTTTACTTAATTAAAGAGCCGCATGTCTGTACACTAATATTTAGTATAGGTGAGTGTGTCTGCACACTTATACTTCATTATAGGTGAGCATGTCTGCACACTTATACTTCATTATAGGTGAGTACGTCTGCAAACTTATGGAACATTATAGAACATTATAGTGAGTATATTTGCACACTTATACTACATTTTAGGTGAGTATGTCTGCACACTCATACTTCGTAATAGGTGTATATGTATGCACACTTATACTACATTTTAGGTGAGTATGTCTGCACACTTATACTTCGTTATAGGTGAGTTTGTATGCACACTTATACAACATTTGAGGTAAGTTTGTATGCACACTTATATGACATTAAGGGTCAGTATGTTTGCACACTTATACTACATTATAGGTGAGAATGTCTGCACACTTATACTACATTAAAGGTGAGTATGTCTGCATACCTATACGACAATAAAGGCTAGTATGTCTCCACACTTACACTACATTATAGGTGAGTATGAGTGCAGAACAAAACTATTTTATAGGTTAGTATGTCTGCACACTTTAACTGAGTTTAGGTGAGTTTGAATGTACAACTATTCTGCATTATAGGTGAGCATGTCTGCACACTTATACTTCAATATAGGTGAGTTTGTCTGCACAATTATACTTCATTATAGGTGAGTATGTATGCACAATTATACAACCTTTTAGGTGAGTATGTATGCACACTTACAAGACATTGAGGGTCAGTATGTCTGTCCAGTTAAACTACATTATAGGTGAGTATATCTGCACACTTCTACTCCATTAACGGTGACCATGTCCGTAAATTTATTCTTCATTATAGGTGATTATATATGCACACTGGTTCAACATCATAGGTAAGTATGTCTTCACACTTATACTACATTACAGTTGAGTATATCTGCACACTTAGACTTTATTTAAGGAGAGTATGTATGCAAAACTATACTGCATTATAGGTGAGTATGTCTGCACACTTATACTACATTATAGGTATGTGTGCAAAGTTATACTACATTAAGGGTGAATATGTCTGCTCACTTATACTACATTCAAGGTGAGTTAGGTTGCACAATTATACTATATTAAGGGTAAGAATGTCTGCACACTTATACTACATTATAGGGAGGTATGTCTGCAGACTAATACTGCATTATAGGTGAGCATTTCTGCAAACTTATACGCCAATATAGAAGAGTATGTCTCCACACTTATACTATATTATAGGTGGGTATGTCTGCATAACTATACTATTTTATAGGTAAGTTTGTCTGCACACTTCAACTTCGGTATAGGTGAGCATGAATGCACAACTATATTGCATTATATGTGACCGATTCTGCAGACTTATACTAGATTATAGGTGAGTTTTTCTGCACACTTTAACTTCATTATAGTTGAGTATGTACGCTCACTTATACCACCTTTAAGGTGAGTATGTATGCATACTATCAAGAGATTAAGGGTAAGTATATGTGCACACTTATATTACATTAAAGGTTAGTATATCTACACACTTATACTACATTATAGGTTAGTATGTATGCACACTTGTTCTACATCATAGGTGAGTATGTCTGCACACTTATACTACATTATAGGTGAGTATATCTGCACACTAATACTTCATTTAAGGTGAGTATGTATGCAAAATTATACTGCATTATAGGTGAGTATGTCTGCACACTTATACTTCAATATAGATAAGTATGTCTGCACACTTATTCTACATTATAGGTGAGTTCGTCTGCACACTTATACTACATTATAGGTGAGTATGTATGCACATTTATACTACCTTTTAGGTAAGTATGTATGCACACTTAAAAGACATTAATGGTTAGTATGTCTGCACAATTATACTTCATTATAGTATGTCTGCACTCTTATACTACATTATAGGTGAATATGTATGCACACTTGTTATACATTATAGGTGAGTATGTCTGCATACTTATACTGCATTATAGGTGAGTATATTTAAACACTTATACTTCATTTAAGGTGAGTATGTATGCAACACTATACTGCATTATAGGTAAGTATATCTGCACACTAATACTACATTAAAGGCGAGAATGTTTACTCACTTATATTTCTTTATAGGTGAACATGTCGGCACAGTTATACTTTATTATAGGTGAGTATGTATGCACATTTATACTACATTTTAGGTGAGTATGTATGCACACTTATAAGACAGTAAGGGTAAGTATGTCTGCACACTTATACTACATTATAGGTGAGCATTTCTGCACCCTAACACTACATTAAAGGAGAGTTTGTTTGCACTTTTATGCTATATCATAGGTGAGTATGTTGGCACAACTATACTATATTATAGGTAAGCATGTCTGCACACTTTTACTTCGATATTGGTGATTATGTATCCACAACCATACTGCATTGTAGGTGAGCATGTCTGCACACATATACTTCTTTTAAGGTTAGTATGTGTGCACACTTATACTTCCTAATATGTGAATATGTATGCACACTTAAACTTGTTTTTAAGTGAGTCTGCACACCTATACTACATTAAACACGAGTATGTATGCACATTTATACTTCCTTTTAGATAAGTATTTATGCACACTTACAAGAAATTAAGAGTAAGTATGTCTGCACACTTAAACTTCATAATAGGTGAGTGTATCTATACACTTATACTTCATTATTGACGACTATGTCTGCACACTTATACTACATTACAGGTGAGTATATATGCACACTTGTTCAACATTATAGGTGAGTACGTCTGCACACTTATACTACATTATAGGCGAGTATATCTGCACACTTATACTTCATATAAGGTGAGTATGTATGCAAAACTATACTGCATTATAGGTTAATATGTCTGCACACTTATACTATATTAAAGGTGAGTATGTATGCATACTTTTAAGACATTAAGGGTGAGTGTGTCTTCACACTTATAATATATTATAGGTGAGAATTTCTGCACACTTATACTTATATACGTGAGTATGGTTGCATACTTATACGACACTATAGGTGAGTATGTATCCACACTTATACTATATTATAGGTGAGTTTGTCTGCCCAACTACACTATTTTATAGGCAAGTATGTCTGTACACTTTTACTTCGCTATAGGTGAGTATGAATGCACAGCTATACTGCATTATAGGTGAGCATGTCTGCACACTTATAATATATTATAGGTGAGTTTGCCTGCACACTTATACTACATTATAAGTGAGTATGTATGCACACTTATACTTCCTTTTAAGTGAGTATGTATGCATACTTACAAGACAATAAGGGTTAGTATGTCTGCACACTTATACTACATTATAGCTGAGTATGTCTGCACACTAATACTTCACTATAGGTGAGTATGTCTGCACCTTTAACCTACATTATAGGTGAGTATGTATGCACACTGGTTCTTCATCATAAATGAGAATGACTGCACACTTGTACTATATAAGAGGTGAGTATATCTGCACACTTATACTTCATTTAAGTGAGTATGAATGCAAAATTATACTGCATTATATGTGAGTATGTCTGCACACTTATACTTTAATATTGATGAGTATGTCTGCACACTTATACTTCATTATAGGTGCATTCGTCTGCACACTTATACTACATTATAGGTGAGTATGTATGCACACTTATACTACCTTTGAGGTAAGTATGTATGCGCACTTACAAGACATTAATGGTTAGTATGTCTGCACAATTATACTTCATTATAGGTGAGTATGTCTGCACCCTAATACTACATTATAGGTGAGTACGTATGAATACTTTTAAGACATTAAGGATAAGTATGTCTGCACACTAACACATTATAGGTGAGAATTTCTGCACACTTATACTTATATAGGTGAGTATGTCTGCATACTTAAAAGACAATATAGGTGAGTATGTATCCACATTTATACTATATAATAGGTGAGTTTGTCTGCACAATTATACTATTTTATAGGTTAGTATGTCTGTATACTTTAACTCGCTATAGGTGAGTATAAATGCACAGCTACACTGCATTAAAGGTGAGCATGTCTGCACACTTATACTACATTAAAGGTGAGTATGGCTGCATACTTATATTGCATTATAGGTGAGTATATTTGCACACTTATTCTTCCTTTTAGATAATTATGTATGCACACTTACAAGAAATAAAGGGTAAGTATGTCTGCACACTTAAACTTCGTAAAAGGTGAGTGTATCTATACATTTATACTTCATTATAGGCAACTATGTCTGCACACTTATACTACATTACCGGTGAGTATATATGCACACTTGTTTTTCATTATAGGTGAGTACGTCTGCACACTTATACTACATTATAGGCGAGTATATCTGCACACTTATACTTCATATAGGTGAGTATGTATGCAAAACTATACTGCATTATAGTTGAATATGTCTGCACACTTATACTACAATACATTAAAGGTGAGTATGTATGCATACTTTTACAATAAGACATTAAAGGTGAGTATGTCTGCACACTAATACTACATTATAGGTGAGAATTTCTGCACACTTATACTTATATAATTGAGTATGCCTGCATACTTATACGACAATATAGGTGAGTATGTATCCACAATTATACTATATTATAGGTGAGTTTGTCTGCACAACTATACTATTTTATAGGTAAGTATGTCTGTACACTTTTACTTCGCTATAGGTGAGTATGAATGCACAGCTATACTGCATTAGGTGAGCATATCTGCACACTTATACTTCATTACAGGTGAATTTGTCTGCACACTTATACTTCATTATAGGTGAGTATGTATGCACACTTATACTACCTTTTAAGTGAGTATGTATGCATACTTACAGGACAATAAGGGTAAGTATGTCTGCATACTTATACTACATTATAGCTGAGAATGTTTGCACAATAATACTTCATTATAGGTGAGTATGCCTGCACCCTTTTTCTACATTATAGGTGAGTATGTATGCACACTGGTTCTACATCTTAAATGAGTATGTCTGCACTCTTATACTACATAAGAGGTGAGTATATCTGCACACTTATATTTCATTTTAAGTAAGTATGTATGCAAAATTATACTGCATTATAGGTGAGTATGTCTGCAAACTTATACTTCGATATAGATGAGTATGTCTGCAAACTTATACAACATTAAAGGTGCATTCGTCTGCACACTCATACTACATTATAGGTGAGTATTTATGCACACTTATACTACCTTTGAGGTTAGTATGTATGCACACTTACAAGACATTAATGGTTTGTATGTCTGCACAATTATACTTCATTATAGGTGAGTATGTCTGCACCCTTATACTACATTATAGGTGAGTATGTCTGCACACTTATATTGCATTATAGATGAGTATATTTGCACACTTATACTTCATTTAAGGTCAGTATGTATGCAACACTATACTGCATTATAGGTGAGTATGTCTGCACACTTATACTACATTAAAGGCGAAATGTCTGCTCACTTATACTTTATTATAGGTGAGCAAGTCAGCACAGTTATACTTTAATATAGGTGAGTATGTATGCACATTTATACTATATTTTAGGTGAGTATGTATGCACACTTATAAGACAGTATGGGTAAGTATGTCTGCACACTTATACTACATTATAGGTGAGCATCTCTGCACACTGACACTACATTATAGGAGAGTTTGTCTGCACTTTTATGCTATATTATAGGTGAGTATGTTGGCACAACTATACTATATTATAGGTAAGCATGTCTGCACACTTTTACTTCGATATAGGTGAGTATATATCCACAAATATACTGCATTATAGGTGAGCATGTCTGCACGCATATACTACTTTAAAGGTAAGTATGTGTGCACACTTATACTTCCTAATAGGTGAATATGTATGCACACTTACACTACATTTTAGGTGAGTCTGCACACTTATACTTCATAATAGGTGAGTATGTATGCACAACTATACTGTTTTATAGGTACGTATGTCTGCACACTTTACTTCATTAAATTTATACTTCATTTAAAGTGAGTATATCTGCACATTTATACTTCATTTAAAGTGAGTATGTATGCAAAACTATACTGCTTAATAGGTGAGTATGTCTTCACACTCATACCACAATATAGGTGAGTATGTCTGAACACTTATACTACATTATAGGTGAGTTTGTATGCACACTTGTAATACATCATAGGTGAATATGTCTGCACACTTATGCTACATTTTAGGTGAGTATGTATGCACACTTACAAGACATTACGGGTTAGTATGTCTGCACACCTATACTACATTATAGGCGAATATGTGTACTCACTTATACTACATTATAAGAGAGTATGTCTGCACACATATGCTACATTATTAGTGAGTATGTCGACACAACTATACTATTGCATCGGTAAGTATGTCTGCACACTTTAACTTCGATATAGGTAAGTATGTATGCACAACTATATTGCATTATAGATGAGCATGTCTGCACACTTTAACTCCATTTTAAGAAAGTACGTCTGCACACTTATACTTCATAATACTTCATAAATACTTCATAAAGGGTGAGTATATACTTCATAATACTTCATATACTTCATAATACTTCATAAACTTCATAATACTTCATAAACTTCATATACTTCATAAACTTCATATACTTCATAATACTTCTTATACTTCATAATACTTCATAAAGGGTGAGTATATCTGCTCACTTATACTACATTTAAGGTGAGTACGTATGCATACTTTTAAGCCATTAAGGGTGAGTATGTCTGCACTCTATCACTCCATTATAGGTGAGAATTTCTGCACACTTATACTTATATAGGTGAGTATGTCTGCATACTTATACGACAATATAGGTGAGTATGTATCCACACTTATACTATATTAAAGGTGAGTTTGTCTGCACAACTATACTATTTTATAAGTATGTCTGTACACTTTTACTTCGCTATAGGTGAGTATGAATGCACAGCTATACTGCATTATAGGTGAGCATGTCTGCACACTTATGCAACATTATAGGTGAGTTTGTCTGCACACTTATACTTCATTATAGGTGAGTATGTATGCACACTTATACTACCTTTTAAGTGAGTATGTATGCATACTTACAAGACAATAAGGGTTTGTATGTCTGCACACTTATACTACATTATAGGTGAGTATGTCTGCACACTAATACTTCATTATAGGTGAGTATGTCTGCACCCTTATGCTACATTATAGGTGAGTGTGTATGCACACTGGTTCTACATCATAAAAGAGTGTCTGCACACTTATTCTTCATAAGAGGTGAGTATATCTGCACACTTATACTTCATTTAAGGTGAGTATGTATGCAAAATTATACTGCATTATAGGTGAGTATGTCTGCATACTTATACTTCAATATAGATGAGTATGTCTGCACACTTATACTACATTAAAGGTGCATTCGTCTAAACACTTAAACTACATTATAGGTGAGTATGTATACAGACCTATACTACCTTTGAGGTAAGTATGTATGCACACTTACAAGACATTAATGGTTAGTATGTCTGCACAATTATACTTTTTTATAGGTGAGTATGTCTGCACCCTTATACTACATACAAGGTGAGTATGAATGCACACTTGTTAACCATTATAGATGAGTATGTCTGCACACTTATATTGCATTATAGGTGAGTATATTTGCACACTTATACTTCATTCAAGGTCAGTATGTATGCAACACTATACTGCATTATAGGTGAGTATGTCGGCACACTTATACAACATTAAAGGCGAGAATGTCTGCTCACTTATACTTCATTATAGGTGACCAAGTCAGCACAGTTATACTTCATTATAGGTGAGTATGTATGCACATTTATACTACATTTTAGGTTAGTATGTTTGCCCACTTATAAGACAGTATGGGTAAGTATGTCTGCACACTTATACTGCATTATAGGTGAGCAACTCTGCACCCTTACACTACATTTTAGGAGAGTTTGTCTGCTTTTTTATGCTTTATTATAGGTGAGTATGTATGTACACATTAAAGACATTAAGAGTCAGTAGGTCTGCACAATTATACTGCATTATAGGTGAGAATGGGGGCACATTTATACAACATTATAGGTTAGCATTTCTGCATACTTATACGACAATATAGGTGAGTATATTTCTACATTTGTACTCCATAATAGGTGAGTATGGCTGCAAACAATACTTTTTTATAGGTATGTATGTCTGCACACTTTTACTTCGGTATAGGTGAGTATGAATGCACAACTATACTGCATTATTGGAGCATGTCTGCACAATTATATTAAATTAAAGGTGAGTTCGTCTTTACACATATACAACATTATAGGTGAGTATGTATGCACACATATACTACCTTTTAGGTAAGTATGTATGCACATTTACAAGACATTAATGGTTGGTATGTCTGCACGCTTATACTTCATTAAAGTTGAGTTTGTCTGCACACTAAAACTTCATAAAAAGTGAGCATGTCTGCACCTTTATACCATATTATAGGTGAGTATGTATGCACACTTGTACTACATTATAGATGAGTATGTCTGCACACTTATACTACATTACAGGTGAGTATATCTGCACACTTATACTTCATTTAAGTTGAGTATGTATGCAAAACTATACTGCATTATAGGTGAGTATATCTGCACACTAATAATTCATTATAGGCGAGTATGTCTGCTCACTTATACATCATTATAGGTGAGTATGTATGCAAAATTATACTACATTTTAGGTGAGTATGTTTTCACACTTATAAAACATAAATGGTTAGTATGTCTGCACACTTATACTACGTTATAGGTGAGCATGTCTGCACACTTATCCTACATTATAGGAGAGTATGTCTGCACACTTATGCTACATTATAGGTGAGTATGTCGGCACAACTATGCTATATTATAGGTATGCATGTCTGCACACTTTTATTTCGATATAGATGAGTATGTATGCACAACAATACTGCATTATAGGTGAGCATGTCTGCAGACTTATACTACATTTAGGGTTAGTATCTGTGCACACTTATACTTCTTAATAGGTGAATATGAATGCAAACTTATTCTTCATTTAAGGTAAGTATGTCTGAACAGTTATACTTCATAATAGGTGAATATGTTTGCTCACTCGTTAAACATTTAAGGTGAGTTTGTATGGACACTTATAAGATATTAAGGTTTAGTATGTCTGCACACTTACACTACATTATAGGTGACAATGTATGCACACTTATACTACAATATTAGTGAGTATGTTTGCATACTTATACAACAGTAAAGGTGAGTATGTCCCCACACTTATACTACATAATGGGTGAGTATGTCTCCACAACTATACTTTTTTATAGGTTAGTATATCTGCAAACTTTAACTTTGGCATAGGTGAGTATGAATGCTCAACTTAACTGCATTATAGGTGAGCATGTCTGCACACATATACTGCATTAAAGGTAAATTTGTCCGCACACTTATTCTTCATTATAGGTGAGTATGTATGCACACTTATACTACCTTTTAGGTGAGTATGTATGCATACTTACAAAACATTAAGTGTTAGTATTTCTGCACACTTATACTACATTATAGGTGAGTATATCTGCACACTTATACTTCATTTAAGGTGAGTGTATGCAAAATTTAACTGCATTATAGGTGAGTATGTCTGCACACTTATACTACGTTATAGATGAGAATGTCTGCACACTTATACTACATTATAGGTGAGTTTTTATGCACACTTATACTACATTAAGGGTGAATATTTCTGCTCAATTATACTAAATTTTAGGTGAGTATGCATGCACACTTTAAAGACATTAAGGGTCAGTAGGTCTGCATAATTATATTGCATTATAGGTGAGAATGGGGGCACATTTATTTGGAAGTATGTCTGTACACTTTTACTTCGCTATAGGTGAGTATCTATGCACAGCTATACTGCATTATAGGTAAGCATGTCTGCACACTTATAATATATTATAGGTGAGTTTGTCTGCACACTTATACTACATTATAGGTGAGTATGTATGCACAGTTATACAACCTTTTAAGTGAGTATGTATGCATACTCACATGACAATAAGGGTTAGTATGTCTGCACACTTATACTACATTATAGGTGAGTATGTATGCACAGTTATACAACCTTTTAAGTGAGTATGTATGCATACTCACATGACAATAAGGGTTAGTATGTCTGCACACTTATACTACATTATAGGTGAGTATGTCTGCACACTAGTACTTCACTATAGGTGAGTATGTCTGCACCTTTATGCTACATTATAGGTGAGTATGTATGCACACTGGTTCTTCATCATAAATGAGTATGTCTGCACACTTGTACTATATAAGAGGTGAGTATATCTGCACACTTATAATTCATTTAAGTGAGTATGTATGCAAAATTATACTGCATTATAGGTGAGTATGTCTGCACACTTATACTTCAATATAGATGAGTATGTCTGCACACTTATACTACATTATAGGTGAATTCGTCTGCACACTTATACATCATTATAGGTGAGTATGTATGCACACTTATACTTCCTTTGAGGTAAGTATGTATGCGCACTTATACTTCATTTAAGGTCAGTATGTATGCAATATTATACTGCATTATATGTGAGTATGTCTTATACTACATATACTTATACTACAGTCTGCACACTTATACTACATTAAAGGTGAGTTTGTCTGCACACTTATATTACATTATAGGCGAGTATTTTTGCACACTGATACTTCCTTTTAGATAATTATGTATGCACACTTACTAGAAATAAAGGGTAAGTATGTCTGCACACTTAAACTTCATAATAGGTGAGTGTATCTATACACTTATACTTTTATATAGGCAACTATGTCTGCACACTTATACTACATTACCGGTGAGTATATATGCAAACTTTTTCTTCATTATAGGTGAGTACGTCTGCACTTTTATACTACATTATAGGCGAGTATATCTGCACACTTATACTTCATATAAGGTGAGTATGTATGCAAAACTATACTGCATTATAGGTGAATATGTCTGCACACTTATACTACATTAAAGGTGAGTATGTATGCATACTTTGAAGACATTAAGGGTGAGTATGTCTGCACACTTATACTAAATTATAGGTGAGTATGTATGCACACTTGTTCTACATCATAGGTGAGTATGTCTGCGCACTTATACTTCATTAAAGGTTAGTATATCTGCACATTTATACTTCATTTTAAGTGAGTATGTATGCAAAACTATACTGCGTTATAGGTGAGTATGTCTGCACACTTATACCACAATATAGGTGAGTATGTCTGCACACTTATACTACATCATAGGTGAGTATGTATGCACACTTGTTCTTCATCATAGGTGAATATATCTGCACACTTATACTACATCTAAGGTGAATATGTAAGCACACTTATAAGACATTATGGGTTAGTATGTCTGCACACTTATACAACATTATAGGTGAGCATGTGTCCTGTCTTATATTTCTTTATAAGTGAGTATTTCTGCACACTTATGCTACATTATAGGTGAGTATGTCGACACAACTATACTATATTATCGGTAAGTATGTCTGCACACTTTAATTTCGATATAGGTGAGTATGTATGCACAACTATATTGCATTATAGGTGAACATTTCTGCACACGTATACTCCATTTTAAGAAAGTATGTCTGCACACTTATACTTCATAGTAGGTGAGTATATTTGCACACTTATACTACATTTTAGGTGAGTATGTCTGCACACTCATACTTCATAATAGGTGTATATGTTTGCACACTTATACTACATTTTAGGTGAGTATGTCTGCACACTTATACTACATTATAGGTGAGTTGGTCTGCACACTTATACTACATTATAGGTGAGTATGTATGCATACTTAAACTACCCTCTACCACACTTATACTTCATTTAAGGTGAGTATGTATGCAAAATTTTACTGCATTATAGGTGAGTATGGCTGCACACTTATACTTCAATATAGATGAGTATGTCTGCACACTTATACTACATTATAGGTGAGTTCGTCTGCACACTTATACTACATTATAGGTGAGTATGTATGCACACTTATACTACCTTTTAGGTAAGTATGTATGCACACTTACAATACATTAATGGTTAGTATGTCTGCACAATTATACTTCATTATAGGTGAGTATGTCTGCACCCTTATACTTCATTATAGGTGAGTATGTATGCACACTTGTTATACATTATAGGTGAGTATGTCTGCACACTTTTACTGCATTATAGGTGAGTATATTTGCACACTTTTACTTCATTTAAGGTGAGTATGTATGCAACACTATACTGCATTATAGGTGAGTATGTCTGCACACTTATACTACATTAAAGGCGAGAATGTCTGCTCACTTATACTTCATTATATTTGAGCATGTCGGCACAGTTATACTTTATTATAGGTGAGTATGGTTGCATACTTATACTATTGTACATTTTAGATGAGTATGTATGCACACTTATAAGACAGTAAGGGTTAGTATGTCTGCACACTTATACTACATTATATGTGAGCATCTTGACACTTACACTAGATTATAGGAGAGTTCGTCTGCACTTTTATGCTAGATTGTAGGTGAGTATGTTGGCACAACCATACGTTATTATAAGTAAGCATGTCTGCACTCTTTTACTTCGATATAGGTGAGTATGTATCCACAACTATACTGCATTATAGGTGAGCATGTCTGCATACATATACTTCTTTTTAGGTAAGTATGTGTGCACACTTATACTTCCTAATAGGTGAATATGTATGCACACTTACACTACATTTTAGGTGAGTCTGCACACTTATACTTCATAATAGGTGAGTGTGTATGCACACTTGAAATACATTTTAGGTGAGTTTGTATGCACACTTATAAGACATTAAGGGTTAGTTTGTCTGCACACTTACACTACATTATAAGTGAGAATGTTTGCACACTTATACTACATTATAGGTGAGTGTGTCTGCACAACTATTCTATATAATAGGTAAGTATGTCTGCACACTTTTACTTCGGTATGGGTGAGTATGAATGCACAGCTATACTGCATTAAAGGTGAGCATGTCTGCACACTTATACTACATTATAGGTGAGTATGTACGCTCACTTATATTACCTTTTAGGTGAGTATGTATGCACACTTACAAGACATTTAGGGTTTGTATGTGTGCACACTTATACTATATAGGTGAGTATATCTGCACACTTATACTTCATTAAAGGTGACTATGTCTGCACACTTATACTACATTATAGGTAAGTATGTATGTACACTTGTTCTACATCATAGGTGAGTATGTCTGCACACTTATACTACATTATAGGTGAGTATATCTGCACACTTATACTTCATTTAAGGTGAGTATGTATGCAAAATTTTACTGCATTATTGGTGAGTATGTCTGCACACTTATACTACATTATAGATGAGTATGTCTGCACACTTATTGTTCACGTCATAACGTGACGCGGAATGTGGGGGCGCTCTTTTATCGCAACCGCATCGTCATCATTCCCGATCCTGTCGCGCGTATTCTCACCGATTCACATGGAGAGTATTGTGGCCTATATTGGTTATCGGACTGGATGAGGCCGCTCCGATGAGTCTCGGCCACTTGTTCGTAGACTACCGCCGTGACAACATCTCAAGCCGGGCCAGCTAGCCGCCGGCGCGCTCCATCGCCGAAACCTGACGAGTTACGTTTTACCCGCCGCGACCAATCTCCAGAAGTTCTAAACATCAGCCGAGACCACTCTCCAGAGCCACTAAACATCAGCCGAGACCTCCGAATCCCGTCAGCCACGCCATCATCGAACTTTACCAACCGTGAGTAACATTCCTCTTATCCTTATCTTTCCGGTTTGGCGTTAGCCAAACCATATGGTCCTACGGTCCGTAACCAAGCCATGGAAATACAGTCCACTGAAATCTCTCACAAACCTTATCACATCCAGCCCGTTTTGTAGTTTTTTTTTGGTTATAGACATCTCTTTCTTTTCAAGAAGATTCATCAATAAAATTTATATTTTCACAAATTCCTCAAAAGCAATTTCTATACAATTTTTCTATCTATTTCTATACAATTTCTAAGCAATTTACATAATTTCTATACAATTTCTGAATGTACATTTCTTTTTCAAATTCATTCACAATGTTTTATTAAAGTTATATTTCTTGTTTGGAATGGATATATTGTAGTTTCGATCCAATTAAATAAACATTATGTGACCCAACTAACTATAAAACAATAACGTTTTTAAAGAAACATATCTGTTTAACTCAATGACTGAAAGTTTGAGTACTTTGGTAACTGTTAATCGTTGAGAATATTCATTCTTCAAAATAAAATATGTACCCACATGAATTTATCAAATAAAATAATTTTGAAACGAATGATGGATATTCGAATTAACAAATAACATGATGACACGTGCAATTTGTTCTAAATATCTTTGGGGGAAAGTTCACAGTGTTTGAACAAAGAATTATTTATAATTATAAATTATAAAATAAATGTAAAATAATTTTAAGAATTGATTGTAATATAGTTTTAAAATAAGGTTTCCCTCTCGATTATTATTTTTTTTTTCAAATTGCTGCTAAATCTCAAATCTAAACTTCATTTTTCATCGTGCCAATAATATTTTTTCTTCTTATTCTCTATTTCTTCGTCTATTCCTTGTGCTTAATCTTTTAAATTCTCTAAATTATTACAAAAGTATTATCTTTTTTCAAAATGCTGCTAAATCCCAAATATCAACTTCATTTCTCATCGTGCCAATAATATTTCTTCTTCTTATTCTCAATTTCTTCGTCTTATCCTTGTGCTTTATCTTTTAAATTTTCTGAATTATTACAAAAGTATTATTTTTTTTTCAAATTGCTGCTAAATCTCAAATCTAAACTTCATTTTTCATCGTGCCAATAATATTTTTTCTTCTTATTCTCTATTTCTTCGTCTATTCCTTGTGCTTTTGCTTTTTAATTCTCTAAATGTTTACAAAAGTATTATATTTTTTCAAATTGCTGCTAAATCTCAAATCTAAACTTCATTTCTCATCGTGCCAATAATATTTCTTCTTCTTATTCTCTATTTTTTCGTCTTATTCTTGTGCTTTATCTTTTAAATTCTCTAAATTATTACAAAAGTATAATTTTTTTTCAAATTGCTGCTAAATCTCAAATATCAACTTCATTTCTCATAGTGCCAATAATATTTCATCTTCTTATTCTCTATTTCTTCGTCTTATCCTTGTGCTTTATCTTTTAAATTCTCTAAATTATTACAAAAGTGTTATTTTTTGCAAATTGCATTCTTATACTACATTATAGGGAGTATGTATGCACACTTATACTACCTTTTAGGTGAGTATGTATGCACAGACATACTCACCTATAATGAAATATAATAAGTGTGCACACATACTTACCTAAAAAGTAGTATATGTGTGCAGACATGCTCACCTATAATGCAGTATAGTTGTGGTTATATACTCACCTATATCGAAGTAAAAGTGTGCAGACATGCTAACCTATAATAAAGGATAGTTGTGCCAACATACTCACCTATAATATAGCATTAAAGTGCAGACAAACTCTCATATAATGTAGTGTAAGTGTGCAAAGATGCTCACCTATAATGAAGTATAAGTGTGCAGACATACTAACCCATACTGTCTTATAATAGAGCGTACATACTCACCTACAATGAAGTATAAATGTGCATACATACTCACCTATAATAAAGTATAACTGTGCTGACTTGCTCACCTATAATGAAATATAGGTGAGCAGACATTCTCGACTTTAATGTAGTATAAGTGTGCAGAGATACTCACCTATAATGCAGTATAGTGTTGCATACATACTGACTGACCTTAAATGAAGTACAAGTGTGCAAATATACTCACCTATAATGCAATATAATGTGCAGACATACTTACCTAAAATGGTAAACAAGTGTGCATACATACTCACCTATAATGTAGTATAAGGGTGCAGACATACTCACCTATAATGAAGTATAATTGTGAAGACATACTAAACATTAATGTCTTGTAAGTGTGCATCCATACTTACCTCAAAGGTAGTATAAGTGTGCATACAAACTCACCTATAATGTAGTATAAGTGTGCAGACGAATTTACCTTTAATCCAGTTCAATTTTGCATACAAACTCACCTTAAATGAAGTATAAGTGTGCAGATATACTCACCTCTTATGTAGTACAAGTGTGCACACATACTCATCTATATTGAAGTATAAGTGTGCAGACATACTCACCTATAATGCAGTATAATTTTGCAAACATACTTACTTAAAGGTAGTATAGGTGTGCATACATACTCACGTATAATGAAGTATAAGTGTACAGACGAACTCACCTTTAATGAAGTATAAGTGTGCAGATATACTCACCTATAATGTAGTATAAGTGTGCACACATACTGACCCTTAATGTCTTGTAAGTGTGCATACATACTCACCCAAAAGGGTGTATAAGTGATCGTACATATTCAACTATAATGTAGTATAAGTGAGAAGACAAACTCACCAATAATGTAGTATAGGTGTGCAGACATGCTCACCTATAATGCAGTATAACTGTGCATTCATACTCACCTATACCGAAGTAAAAGTGTGCAGACATACTTACCTATAAAATAGTATAGTTGTGCAGACATTCTCACCTATAATGTAGTATAAGTGTGGAGACATACTCGGTATATTGTCGAATTAGTATGCTGACATACTCACCTATAATGTAGTATAAGTGTGCAGACATTCTCACCTATAATGTAGTGTAAGTGTGCAGACATACTCACCCTTAATGTCTTATAAGTGTGCATACAAACTCACGTAAAATGTATTTCAACTGTGCATACATACTCACCTTTTATGAAGTATGGGTGTGCAGACTCACCTAAAATGTAGTGTAAGTGTGCATACATATTCACCTATAAGGAAGTATAAGTGGGCACACATACTTTCCTAAAAAGTAGTATATGTGTGCAGACATGCTCACCTATAATGCAGTATAGTTGTGAATATATATACTCACCTATATCGAAGTTAAAGTGTGCAGACATGCTTACCTATAATAAAGTATAATTGTGCCAACATACTCACCTATAATAAAGCATAAAAAAGCAGAAAAACTCTCCTATAATGTAGTGTAAGTGTGCAGAGATGCTCACCTATAATGAAGTATAAGTGTGCAGACATACTAACTTATACTGTCTTATAAGTGTGCATATATACTCAACTAAAATGTAGTATAAATTTGCATACATACTGTGCTGACTTGCTCACCTATAATGAAGTATAAGTGAGCAGACATTCTCGCATTTAATGTAGTATAAGTGTGCAGACATACTCAACTATAATGCAGTAAAGTGTTGCATACATACAGACCTTAAATGAAGTATAAGTGTGCAAATATACTCACCTATAATGCAATATAAGTGTGCAGACATACTCACCTATAATGGTTAACAAGTGTGCATACATACTCACCTAAAATGTAGTATAAGTGTGCATACAAATACACCTATTATGAAGTATGAGTGTCATACTCACCTAAAATGTAGTATAAGTGTGCAAACATACTCACCTATTATGAAGTAAAAGTGTGCAGACATAGTTTCCTATAATGGAGTATAACTGTGCAGACATGCTCACCTATAATGCAATATATTTGTGCAAACATACTCACCTATACCGAAGTTAAAGTGTGCAGACATACTTACCGATAATAAAGTATAGTTGTGTCGACATCCTCACCTATAATGTACCATAAGTGTGCAGACATACTATCTTATAATGTAGTATAAGTGAGTTCACATGCTCACTATAATGTAGTATAAGTGTGCAGACATACTGACCCTTAATGTCTCATAAGTGTGCATACATACTCACCTTAAATGAAGTAAAAGTGTGCAGACATATTCACCTATGATGTAGAACAAGTTTGCATACAAATTCACCTATAATGTAGTATTAGTGTGCAGACATACTCACCTATATTGTGGTATAAGTGTGCAGACATACTCACCTATAACGCAGTATAGTTTTGCATACATACTCATTTTAAATGAAGTATAAGTGTGCAGATATACTCACCTTTAATGAAGTATAAGTGCGCAGACATACTGAACTATGGTGTAGAACAAGTGTGCATACAAACTCACCTATAATGTAGTATAAGTGTATAGACATAGTCACCTATGATGAAGGTTAAGTGTGCATACATACTCACCTATAATGTAGTATAAGTGTGCAGACAAGCTCACCTATAATGTCGTATAAGTGTGCATACATGCTCACCTATAATGCAGTATAGTTGTGCATTCATACTCACCTATACCGAAGTAAAAGTGTGCAGACATACTTACCTATAAAATAGTATAGTTGTGCCGATAAACACACCTTTAATGTAGTTTTAGTGTGGAGACTCACCTATATTGTCGTATAGGTATGCATACATACTCATCTTTAATGTAGTATAAGTGTGCAGACATTCTCACTTATAATGTAGTAGTAGTGTATAATTATCCAGACATACTTACCCTTAATATCGTAATGCAGTATTAGTAGGCATACATACTCACCTATACTGTAGTATGAGTGTGCAGACATACTCACCTATAATGAAGTCTGCACACTTTAACTTCGTTAGAGGTGAGTATGTATGCAAACTTATACTACAGTTGAGGTGATTTTGTATGCACACTTATATGACATTAAGGGTCAGTATGTCTGCACACTTAAACAACATTATAGGTAAGAATGTCTGCACACTTATACTACATTATAGGTGAATATGTCTGCATACTAACACGCAAGTATAGGTGAGTATGTCTCCACACTTACACTTCATTATAGGTGAGTATGTGTGCAGAACTAAACTATTTTAAACGTAAGTATGTCTGCACACTTTAACTTGGGTATAGGAGAGTATCAATGCACAACTATACTGCATTATAGGTGAGCATGTCTGCAAACTTATACTACATAATAGGTGAGTTTGTCTGCACACTTATACTTCATTATAGGTGAGTATGTATGCACACTTAAACTACCTTTTAGGTGAGTATGCATGCACACTAACAAGACATTGAGGGTCAGTATGTCTGCAGACTTAAACTACAATATAGGTGAGGCTATCTGCACATTTCTACTCCATTAACGGTGACCATGTCTGTAAATTTATTCTTCATTATAGGTGATTATGTATGCACACTTATTCAACATCATAGGTGAGTATGTCTTCACACTTTTAGTTTATTATAATTAAGTATATCTGCACACTTATACTTCATTTAAGGAGAGTATGTATGCAAAATTATACTGCATTATAGGTGAGTATATCTGCATACTTATACTGCATATTAGGTATGGATGCACACTTAAACATCATTAAGGGTGATTATGTCTACTCATTTATACTACATTTAAGGTGAGTTTGTATGCACACTTATATAACATTAAGGGTAAGAATGTCTGCAAACTTTTACTTCGGTATAGGTGAGTATGAATGCAAAACTATACTGCATTTTAGGTGAGCATGTCTGCACACTTATACTTCATTATAGGTGAGTTTGTCTGCACACTTATACTTCATTATAGGTGAGTATGTATGCACACTTATACTTCCTTTTAGGTTTGAATATATGCACACTTACAAGACATTAAGGGTTGGTATGTCTGCACACTTATACTACATTATAGGTGAGTATATCTGCACACTTTACCTTCATTATAGGTGTTTATGTCTGCAAACTTATACCACAATATAGGTAAGTATGTCTGCACACTAATTCTACATTATAGGTAAATTTGTATGCACACTTGTTCTACATCATAGGTGAATATGTCTGCACACTTTTACTACATTTAAGGTGAGTATGTATGCACACTTATGAGACATTAAGGGTCAGTATGTCTGCACACTTATACTACATTATAGTGAGCATGTGAACTCACTTATACTACATTATAAGATAGTATGTCTGCACACTTATGCTACATTATAGGTGAGGATGTCGACACAACTATACTTTATTATCGGTAAGTATGTCTGCACACTTTTACTTCGATGTAGGTGAGTATGTATGCACAAGTATATTGCATTATAGGTGAGCATGTCTGCACACTTATACTCCATTATAGGAAAGTATGTCTGCACACTTATACTTCATAATAGGTGAGTATGTTTGCACACTAATACTACATTTAAGGTGAGTATGACACTCATACTTCATAATAGGTGTATTTGTATGCACACTTATACAACATTTTAGGTGAGTATGTCTGCACACTTTAACTTCGTTACAGGTGAGTATGTATGCACACTTATACTACAGTTGACGTGAGTTTTTATGCACACTTAAATGACATTAAGGGTCAGTATGTCTGCACACTTATACAACATTATAGGTAAGAATGTCTGCACACTTATACTACATTATAGGTGAATATGTCTGCATACTAACACGCAAGTATAGGTGAGTATGTCTCCACACTTACACTTCATTATAGGTGAGTATGTGTGCAGAACTAAACTATTTTATACGTTAGTATGTCTGCACACTTTAACTTGGGTATAGGTGAGTTTGAATGCACAACTATACTGCATTATAGGTGAGCATGTCTGCAAACTTATACTACATAATAGGTGAATTTGTCTGCACACTTATACTTTAATATAGGTGAGTATGTATGCACACTTATACTTCCTTTTAGGTGAGTATGCATGCACACTTACAAGACATTGAAAGTCAGTATGTCTGCACACTTAAACCACATTATAAGTGAGGCTATCTGCACATTTCTACTCCATTAACGGTGACCATGTCTGTAAATTTATTCTTCATTATAGGTGATTATGTATGCACACTTATTCAACATCATAGGTGAGTATGTCTTCATTCTTATAGTATATTATAATTGAGTATATCTGCACACTTATACTTCATTTAAGGAGAGTATGTATGCAAAATTATACTGCATTATAGGTGAGTATGTCTGCATACTTATACTGCATATTAGGTATGGATGCACACTTATACATCATTAAGGGTGATTATGTCTGCTCACTTATACTACATTTAAGGTGAGTTTGTATGCACACTTATATAACATTAAGGGTTAGAATTTCTGCAAACTTTTACTTCGGTATAGGTGAGTATGAATGCAAAACTATACTGCATTTTAGGTGAGCATGTCTGCACACTTATACTACATTATAGGTGAGTTTGTCTTCACACTTATACTTCATTATAGGTGAGTATGTATGCACACTTATACTTCCTTTAAGGTTAGAATATATGCACATTTACACGACATTAAGGGTTAGTATGTCTGCACACTTATACTACATTATAGGTGAGTATATCTGCACACTTTACCTTCATTATAGGTGACTATGTCTGCACACTTATACCACAATATAGGTGAGTATGTCTGCACACTTATACTACATTATAGGTGAATTTGTATGCACACTTGTTCTACATCATAGGTGAATATGTCTGCACACTTATACTACATTTAACGTGAGTATGTATGCACACTTATGAGACATTAAGGGTCAGTATGTCTGCACCCTTATACTACATTATAGTGAGCATGTGAACTCACTTATACTACATTATAAGATAGTATGTCTGCACACGTATGCTACATTATAGGTGAGGATGTCGACACAACTATACTTTGTTATCGGTAAGTATGTCTGCACACTTTTACTTCGATGTAGGTGAGTATGTATGCACAAGTATATTGCATTATATAGGTGAGCATGTCTGCACACTTATACTCCATTATAGGGAAGTATGTCTGCACACTTATACTTCATAATAGGTGAGTATGTTTGCACACATATATTACATTTTAGGTGAGTATGACACTCATACCTCATAATAGGTGTATTTGTATGCACACTTATACTACATTTTATGTGAGTATGTCTGCACACTTTAACTTCGTTACAGGTGAGTATGTATGCACACTTAGACTACAGTTGACGTGAGTTTGTATGCACACTTATATGACATTAAGGGTCAGTATGTCTGTACACTTGTACAACATTAAAGGTAAGAATGTCTGCACACTAATACTACATTATAGGTGAATATGTCTGCATACTAACACGCAAGTATAGGTGAGTATCTCTCTACACTTACACTTCATTATAGGTGAGTATGTGTGCAGAACTAAACTATTTTATTCGTTAGTATGTCTGCACACTTTAACTTGGGTATAGGTGAGTTTGAATGCACAACTATACTGCATTATAGGTTAGCATGTCTGCAAACTTATACTACATAATAGGTGAATATGTATGCACACTTATACTACCTTTTAGGTGAGTATGCATGCACACTTACAAGACATTGAGGATCAGTATGTCTGCACACTTAAACTACATTATAAGTGAGGCTATCTGCACACTTCTACTCCATTAACGGTGACCATGTCTGTAAATTTATTCTTCATTATAGGTGATTATGTATGCACACTTATTCAACATCATAGGTGAGTATGTCTTCACACTTATACTACATTATAATTGAGTATATCTGCACAGTTATACTTCATTTAAGGAGAGTATGTATGCAAAACTATATTGCATTATAGGTGAGTATGTCTGCATACTTATACTGCATATAAGGTATTTATGCACACTTATACATCATTAAAGGTGATTATGTCTGCTCACTTATACTACATTTAAGGTGAGTTTGTATGCACACTTATATAACATTAAGGGTAAGTATGTCTGCACACTTATTCTACATTATAGGGGAGAATGTCTGCACACTTAAACTACATAATAGGTGAGCATTTCTGCATAATTATACGTCAATATAGGTGAGTATATCTCCACACTTGTACTACATTATAGGTGAGTATGTCTGCACAACTATGTTATTTTATAGGAAAGTATGTCTGCACACTAAACTTCGGTATAGGTTAGCATGAATGCACAACTATATTGCATTATAGGTGTGCGATTCTTCAGGCATATACTACATTATAGGTGAATTTTTCTGCACACTTATACTACATTATAGGTGAGTATGTATTCACACTCATACTTCCTTGTAGGCAAGTTTATATGCACACTTACAAAACATTAAGGTTTAGTATGTCTGCACACTTATACTACATTATAGGTGAGTATATCTGCACACTTAACCTTCATTATAGGTGACTATGCCTGCACACTTATACTACATAATAGGTGAGTATGTATATATACTTGTTCTACATCATAGGTGAGTATGTCTGCGCACTTATACTTCATTAAAGGTGAGTATATCTGTACATGTATATACTTCATTTAAAGTGAGTATGTTTGCAAAACTATACTGCATTATAGGTGAGTATGTTTGCACACTTATACCACAATATAGGTGAGTATGTCTGCACACTAATACTACATTATAGGTGAATTTGTATGCACACTTGTTCTACATCATAGGTGAATATGTCTGCACACTTTTACTACATTTAAGGTGAGTATGTATGCACACTTATGGGACATTAAGGGTCAGTATGTCTGCACCCTTATACTACATTATAGTGAGCATGTGAACTCACTTTTACTACATTATATGATAGTATGTCTGCACACTTATGCTACATTATAGGTGAGGATGTCGACACAACTATACTTTATTATCAGTAAGTATGTCTGCACACTTTTACTTCGATGTAGGTGAGTATGTATGCACAAGTATATTGCATTATATAGATGAGCATGTCTGCACACTTATACTCCATTATAGGAAAGTATGTCTGCACACTTATACTTCATAATAGGTGAGTATGTTTGCACACATATACTACATTTTAGGTGAGTATGACACTCATACTTCATAATGGGTGTATTTGTATGCACACTTATATTCATTTTAGGTGAGTATGTCTGCACACTTTAACTTCGTTACAGGTGAGTATGTATGCAAACTTATACTACAGTTGAGGTGATTTTGTATGCACACTTATATGACATTAAGGGTCAGTATGTCTGCACACTTATACAACATTATAGGTAAGAATGTCTGCACACTTATACTACATTATAGGTGAATATGTCTGCATACTAACACGCAAGTATAGGTGAGTATGTCTCCACACTTACACTTCATTATAGGTGAGTATGTGTGCAGAACTAAACTATTTTAAACGTAAGTATGTCTGCACACTTTAACTTGGGTATAGGTGAGTATCAATATACAACTATACTGCATTATAGGTGAGCATGTCTGCAAACTTATACTACATAATAGGTGAGTTTGTCTGCACACTTATACTTCATTATAGGTGAGTAGGTATGCACACTTATACTACCTTTTAGGTGAGTATGCATGCACACTAACAAGACATTGAGGGTTAGTATGTCTGCACACTTAAACTACATTATAGGTGAGGCTATCTGCACATTTCTACTCCATTAACGGTGACCATGTCTGTAAATTTATTCTTCATTATAGGTGATTATGTATGCACACTTATTCAACATCATAGGTGAGTATGTCTTCATACTTATAGTTTATTATAATTGAGTATATCTGCACACTTATACTTCATTTAAGGAGAGTATGTATGCAAAATTATACTGCATTATAGGTGAGTATGTCTGCATACTTATACTGCATATTAGGTATGGATGCACACTTATACATCATTAAGGGTGATTATATCTGCTCACTTATACTACATTTAAGGTGAGTTTGTATGCACACTTATATAACATTAAGGGTAAGAATTTCTGCAAACTTTTACTTCGGTATAGGTGAGTATGAATGCAAAACTATACTGCATTTTAGGTGAGCATGTCTGCACACTTATACTACATTATAGGTGAGTTTGTCTTCACACTTATACTTCATTATAGGTGAGTATGTATGCACACTTATACTTCCTTTTAGGTTAGAATATATGCACACTTACAAGACATTAAGGGTTAGTATGTCTGCACACTTATACTTCATTATAGGTGAGTATATCTGCACACTTTACCTTCATTATAGGTGACTTTGTCTGCACACTTATACCACAATATAGGTGAGTATGTCTGCACACTAATACTACATTATAGGTGAATTTGTATGCACACTTGTTCTACATCATAGGTGAATATGTCTGCACACTTTTACTACATTTAACGTGAGTATGTATGCACACTTATGAGACATTAAGGGTCAGTATGTCTGCACCCTTATACTACCTTATAGTGAGCATGTGAACTCACTTATACTACATTATAAGATAGTATGTCTGCACACTTATGCTACATTATAGGTGAGGATGTCGACACAATTATACTTTGTTATCGGTAAGTATGTCTGCACACTTTTACTTCGATGTAGGTGAGTATGTATGCACAAGTATATTGCATTATATAGGTGAGCATGTCTGCACACTTATACTCCATTATAGGGAAGTATGTCTGCACACTTATACTTCATAATAGGTGAGTATGTTTGCACACATATACTACATTTTAGGTGAGTATGACACTCATACTTCATAATAGGTGTATTTTTTTGCACACTTATACTACATTTTAGGTGAGTATGTCTGCACACTTTAACTTCGTTACAGGTGAGTATGTATGCACACTTATACTACAGTTGACGTGAGTTTGTATGCACACTTATATGACATTAAGGGTCAGTATGTCTGCACACTTATACAACATTATAGGTAAGAATGTCTGCACACTTATACTACATTATAGGTGAATATGTCTGCATACTAACACGCAAGTATAGGTGAGTATGTGTCCACACTGACACTTCATTAAAGGTGAGTATGTGTGCAGAACTAAACTTTTTTATACGTTAGTATGTCTGCACACTTTAACTTGGGTATAAGTGAGTTTGAATGCACAACTATACTGCATTATAGGTTAGCATGTCTGCAAACTTATACTACATAATAGGTGAGTATGTATGCACACTTATACTACCTTTTAGGTGAGTATGCATGCACACTTACAAGACATTGAGGATCAGTATGTCTGCACACTTAAACTACATTATAAGTGAGGCTATCTGCACACTTCTACTCCATTAACGGTGACCATGTCTGTAAATTTATTCTTTATTATAGGTGATTATGTATGCACACTTATTCAACATCATAGGTGAGTATGTCTTCACACTTATACTACATTATAATCGAGTATATCTGCACAGTTATACTTCATTTAAGGAGAGTATGTATGCAAAACTATACTGCATTATAGGTGAGTATGTCTGCATACTTATACTGCATATAAGGTATGTATGCACACTTATACATCATTAAAGGTGATTATGTCTGCTCACTTATACTACATTTAAGGTAAGTTTGTATGCACACTTATATAACATTAAGGGTAAGTATGTCTGCACACTTATTCTACATTATAGGGGAGAATGTCTGCACACTTAAACTACATAATAGGTGAGCATTTCTGCATACTTATACGTCAATATAGGTGAGTATATCTCCACACTTGTACTACATTATAGGTGAGTATGTCTGCACAACTATACTATTTTATAGGAAAGTATGTCTGCATACTTCAACTTCGGTATAGGTAAGCATGAATGCACAACTATATTGCATTATAGGTGTGCGATTCTTCAGGCATATACTACATTATAGGTGAGTTTTTCTGCACACTTATACTACATTATAGGTGAGTATGTATGCACACTCATACTTCCTTTTAGGCAAGTTTATATGCACACTTACAAAACATTAAGGTTTAGTATGTCTGCACACTTATACTACATTATAGGTGAGTATATCTGCACACTTAACCTTCATTATAGGTGACTATGTCTGCACACTTATACTACATAATAGGTGAGTATGTATATATACTTGTTCTACATCATAGGTGAGTATGTCTGCGCACTTATACTTCATTAAAGGTGAGTATATCTGCACACATATACTTCATTTAAAGTGAGTATGTTTGCAAAACTATACTGCGTTATAGGTGAGTATGTCTCCACACTTTTATTACATTATAGGTGAGTTTGTCTGCACAACTATATTTTTTTATAGGTAAGTATGTCTGCACACTTCAACTTCGTTATAGGTGAGCATGAATGCACAACTATATTGCATTATAGGTGAGCGATTCTTCAGGCATTTACTACATTATAGGTGAGTTTTTCTGCACTTATATTACATTATAGGTGAGTATGTAAGCTCATTTATACCACCTTTTAGGTGAGTATATAAGTGTGTCTGCTAACTTATACTACATTATAGGTGAGAATGTATGCACACTTATACTACCTTCTAGGCAAGAATATATGCACACTTACAAAATATTAACGGTTAGTATGTCTGCACACTTAAACTACATTATAGTTGAGTATATCTGCACACTTAACCTTCATTATAGGTGACTATGTCTGCACACTTATACTACATAATAGGTGAGTATGTATTATATAAATGCTCGTTCTACATCATAGGTGAGTATGTCTGCGCACTTATACTTCATTAAAGGTGAGTATATCTGTACATGTATATACTTCATTTAAAGTGAGTATGTTTGCAAAACTATACTGCGTTATAGGTGAGTATGTTTGCACACTTATACTACATTATAGGTGAGTTTGTATGCACACTTGTTCTACATCATAGGTGAATATGTCTGCACACTTATACTACATTTTAGGTGAGTATGTATGCACACTTATAAGACATTATAGGTGAGCATGTGTACTCACTTATACTACATTATAAGAGAGTATGTCTGCACACTTATTCTACATTATAAATGAGTACTTCGACACAAATATACTATTTTATCGGTAAGTATGTCTGCACACTTTTACTTCGATATAGGTGAGTATCTTTGCACAACTATATTGCATTATAGGTGAGCATGTCTGCACACTTATACTTCATAAAAGGTGAGTATGTTTGCACACTTATACTTCATTGTAGGTGAGTTTGTCTTCACACTCATACTTCATAATATGTGTATATGTATGCACACTTATACTACATTTTAGGTGAGTATGTCTGCACTTTTATACTTCGTTATATGTGAGTATGTATGCACACTTATACTACAGTTGAGGTGAGTTTGCATGCACACTTATATGACATTAAGGGTCAGTTTTTCTGCACACTTATACTACATTATAGGTGAGAATGTCCGCACACTTATACTACATTATAGGTGAGTATTTCTACGTACTAACACGTCAATATAGGTGAGTATGTCTCCACACTTACACTACATTATAGGTGAGTATGTGTGCAGAACTAATTTTATAGGTAAGTATGTCCGCACACTTTAACTTAAGTACTTTAACTTAAGGTGAGTTTGAATGCACAACTATACCGCATTATAGGTGAGCTTACCGCACACTTATACTCCATTATAGGTGAGTTTGTCTGCCCATTTATACTTCATTATAGGCGAGGATGTATGCACACTTACAATACATTAAGGGTCAGTATGTCTGCACACTTAAACTTCATTATAGGTGAGTATAGTTAGTATGTCTGCACACTTATTCTACATTATAGGGGAGAATGTCTGCACACTTATACTACATTATAGGTGAGTATATCTGCACACTTAAACTTCATTAAAGGTGAGTATGTCTGCACACTTATAGTACATTATAGGTTAGTGTGTATGCACACTTGTTCTACATCATAGGTGAGTATGTCTGCATACTTATACTTCATTATAGGTGAGTATATCTGCACACTTATACTTCATTTAAGGTGAGTATGTATGCAAAATTATACTGCATTATAGTTGAGTATGTCTGCACACTAATACTTTAATATAGGTGAGTATGTCTGCACAACTTTACTATTTTATAGGTAAGTATGTCTGCACACTTCAACTTTGGTATAGGTGAGCATGAATGCACAACTATATTGCATTATAGGTGAACGATTCTTCAGGCTTATACTCTATTATAGGTGAGTTTTTCTGCACACTTATACTACATTAAAGGTGAGTATGAACGCTCACTTATACCACCTTTTAGGTGAGTATGTATGCTTACAAGAGATTAAGGGTTAGTATGTGTGCACACTTATACTATATTATAGGTGAGTATATCTGCACACTTATACTTCATTAAAAGTGACTATGTCTGCACACTTATACTAGATTATAGGTAAGTATGTAGGCACACTTGTTCTTCATCATAGGTGAGTATGTCTGCACACTTATACTACATTATAGGTGAGTATATCTGCACACTTTTACTTCATTTAAGGTAAGTATGTATGCAAAATTATACTGCATTATAGGTGAGTATGTCTGAACACTTATACTTCAATATAGATGAGTATGTCTGCACACTTATACTACGTTATAGGTGAGTTCGTCTGCACACTTATACTACATTAAAGGTGAGTATGTATGCACACTTATACAACATTTTAAGTAAGTATGTATGCACACTTACAAGACATTAATGGTTAGTATGTTTGCACAATTATACTTCATTATAGGTGAGTATGTCTGCACCCTTATACTACATTATTGGTGAGCATGTATGCACACTTGTTATACATTATAGGTGAGTATGTCTGCACACTTATACTGCATTATAGGTGAGTATATTTGCAAACTTATACTTCATTTAAGGTGAGTATGTATGCAACACTATACTGCATTATAGGTGAGTATGTCTGCACACTTATACTACATTAAAGGCGAGAAAGTCTGCTCACTTATACTTCATTATAGGTGAGCATGTCGGCACAGTTATACTTTATTATAGGTGAGTATGTATGCACATTTATACTGCATTTTAGGTGAGTATGTATGCACACTTATAAGACAGTAAGGATTAGTATGTCTGCACACTTATACAACATTATAGGTGAGCATCTCTGCATACTTAAACTACATTATAGGAGAGTTTGTCTGCACATTTATGCTATATTATAGGTGAGTATGTTGGCACAACTATTCTTTATTTTATCGAAGCATGTCTGCACACTTTTTCTTCGATATAGGTGAGTATGTATCCACAACTAAACTGCATTATAGGTGAGCATGTCTGCACACATATATACTGCTTTTTAGGTGAGTATGTGTGCACACTTATACTTCCTTATAGGTGAATATGTATGCACACTTACACTACATTTTAGGTGAGTCTGCACACTTATACTTCATAATAGG
Source organism: Odontocerum albicorne (assembly GCA_949825065.1). Taxonomy (NCBI): domain Eukaryota; kingdom Metazoa; phylum Arthropoda; class Insecta; order Trichoptera; family Odontoceridae; genus Odontocerum; species Odontocerum albicorne. The sequence continues at coordinate 297,002 of CATKWJ010000010.1, read as the reverse complement.
TGAGTATGTATGCACACTTGAAATACATTTAATGTGAGTTTGTATGCACACTTATACTACATTATAGGTGAGTATGTCTGCATACTTATTCGATAATAAAGGTGAGTATATCTTCACACTTATACTACATTATAGGTGAGTATGTCGGCACATTTATACTATTTTATAGGTTAGTATGTCTGCACACTTTTACTTCGGTATGGGTGAGTATGATTGCACAGCTATACTGCATTATAGGTGAGCATGTCTACACACCTATACTACATTATTGGTGGGTTTTTCTGCACACTTATACTACCTTTTAGGTGAGTATGTATGCACACTTACAAGAGATTAAGGGTAAGTATATGTGCAAACTTAAACTACATTATAGGTGGGTATATCTGCACACTTATACTTCATTAAAAGTGACTATGTCTGCACACTTATACTAGATTATAGGTAAGTATGTATGCACACTTGTCCTACATTATAGGTGAGTATGTCTGCACACTTATACTACATTATAGGTGAGTATATCTGCACACTTATATTTCATTTTAGGTGAGTATGTATGCAAAGTTATAGTGCATTATAGGTGAGTATGTCTGTACACTTATACTTAAATATAGATGAGTATGTCTGCACACTTATACTACATTATAGGTGAGTTCGTCTGCACACTTATACTACATTTCAGGTGAGTATGTATGCACACTTATACTACCTTTTAAGTTAGTATGTATGCACACTTACAAGACTTTAATGGTTAGTATGTCTGCACAATTATACTTCATTATAGGTGAGTATGTCTGTGCATACATACTCACCTAAAAGGTAGTATAAGTGTGCATACATACTCCCTATAATGAAGAATAAGTGTGCAGACTTGAAAAAATGCAATTTGAAAAAAATTACACTTGTGTATAATTTTGAGAATATAAAAGATAAAGCACAAGGATAAAACGAAGAAATAGAGAATAAGAAGAAATATTATTGGCACGATGAGAAATGAAGTCTATATTTGAGATTTAGCAGCAATTTGAAAAAAAATAATACTTTTGTAATAATTTAGAGAATTTAAAAGATAAAGCACAAGAATAAGACGAAGAAATAGAGAATAAGAAGAAGAAATATTATTGGCACGATGAGAAATGAAGTTGATATTTGAGATTTAGCAGCATTTTGAAAAAAGATTATACTTCTGTCATAATTTAGAGAATTTAAAAGATAAAGCACACGGAGTAGACGAAGAAATAGAGAATACGAAGAAAAAATATTATTGGCACGATGAAAAATGAAGTTTAGATTTGAGATTTAGCAGCAATTTGAAAAAAAAATAATAATCGAGAGGGAAACCTTATTTTAAAACTATATTACAATCAATTCTTAAAATTATTTTACATTTATTTTATAATTTATAATTATAAATAATTCTTTGTTCAAACACTGTGAACTTTCCCCCAAAGATATTTAGAACAAATTGCACGTGTCATCATGTTATTTGTTAATTCGAATATCCATCATTCGTTTCAAAATTATTTTATTTGATAAATTCATGTGGGTACATATTTTATTTTGAAGAATTAATATTCTCAACGATTAACAGTTACCAAAGTACTCAAACGTTCAGTCATTGAGTTAAACAGATATGTTTCTTTAAAAACGTTATTGTTTTATAGTTAGTTGGGTCACATAATGTTTATTTAATTGGATCGAAACTACAATATATCCATTCCAAACAAGAAATATAACTTTAATAAAACATTGTGAATGAATTTGAAAAAGAAATGTATATTCAGAAATTGTATAGAAATTATGTAAATTGCTTAGAAATTGTATAGAAATAGATAGAAAAATTGTATAGAAATTGCTTTTGAGGAATTTGTGAAAATATAAATTTTATTGATGAATCTTCTTGAAAAGAAAGAGATGTCTATAACCAAAAAAAAACTACGAAACGGGCTGGATGTGATAAGGTTTGTGAGAGATTTCAGTGGACTGTATTTCCATGGCTTGGTTACGGACCGTAGGACCATATGGTTTGGCTAATGCCAAACCGAAAAGATAAGGATAAGAGGAATGTTACTCACGGTTGGTAAAGTTCGATGATGGCGTGGCTGACGGGATTCGGAGGTCTCGGCTGATGTTTAGTGGCTCTGGAGAGTGGTCTCGGCTGATGTTTAGAACTTCTGGAGATTGGTCGCGGCGGGTAAAACTTAACTCGTCAGGTTTCGGCGATGGAGCGCGCCGGCGGATAGCTGGCCCGGCTTGAGATGTTGTCACGGCGGTAGTCTACGAACAAGTGGCCGACACTCATCGGAGCGGCCTCATCCAGTCCGATAACCAATATAGGCCACAATACTCTCAATGTGAATCGGTGAGAATACGCGCGACAGGATCGGGAATGATAACGATGCGGTTGCGATAAAAGAGCGCCCCCACATTCCGCGTCACGTTATGACATGCAGACATACTCATCTATAATGTAGGATAAGTGTGCAGACATACTCACCAATAATGCAGTAAAATTTTGCATACATACTCACCTTAAATGAAGTATAAGTGTGCAGATATACTCACCTATAATGCAGTATAAGTGTGCAGACATACTCACCTATGATGTTGAACAAGTGTACATACATACTTACCTATAATGTAGTATATGTGTGCAGACATAGTCACCTTAAATGAAGTATAAGTGTGCAGATATACTCACCTATATAGTATAAGTGTGCACACATACTAACCCTAAATGTCTTGTAAGTGTGCATACATACTCACCTAAAAGATAATATAAGTGAGCGTACATACTCACCTATAATGTAGTATAAGTGTGCAGACAAACTCACCAATAATGTAGTATAGGTGTGCAGACATGCTCACCTATAATGCAGTATAGCTGTGCATTCATACTCACCCATACCGAAGTAAAAGTGTGCAGACATACTTACCTATTATAAAGAATAGTTGTGCAGACACACTCACCTATAATGTAGTATAAGTGTGCAGACATTCTCACCTATAATGTAGTGTAAGTGTGCAGACAAACTAACCCTTAATGTCTTAGAAGTGTGCATACAAACTCACCTAAAATGTATTTCAAGTGTGCATACACACTCACCTATTATGAAATATAAGTGTGCTGAATCACCTAAAATGTAGTGTAAGTGTGCATACATATTCACCTATTAGGAAGTATAAGTGTGCACACATACTTACCTAAAAAGAAGTATATGTATGCAGACATGCTCGATTATAATGCAGTATAGTTGTGGATACATACTCACCTACATCGAAGTAAAAGAGTGCAGACATGCTTACTTATAATAACGTATAGTTGTGCCAACATACTCACTTACAATCTAGCATAAAAGTGCAGACAAACTCTCCTATAATCTAGTGTAAGTGTCAAGATGCTCACATATAATGTAGTATAAGTGTGCAGACATACTAACCCTTACTGTCTTATAAGTGTGCATACATACTCACCTAAAATGTACAATAGTATAAATATGCAACCATACTCACCTATAATAAAGTATAACTGTGCCGACATGCTCAAATATAATGAAGTATAAGTGAGCAGACATTCTCGCCTTTAATGTAGTATAAGTGTGCAGACATACTCACCTATAATGCAGTATAGTGTTGCATATATACTCACCTTAAATGAAGTAAAAGTGTGTAAATATACTCACCTATAATGCAGTAAAAGTGTGCAGACATACTCACCTATAATGTATAACAAGTGTGCATATATACTCACCTATAATGAAGTATAAGGGTGCAGACATACTCACCTATAATGAAGTATAATTGTGCACACATACTAACCATTAATGTATTGTAAGTGTGCATACATACTAACCTAAAAGGTAGTATAAGTGTGCATACATACTCGCCTATAATGTAGTATAAGTGTGCAGACGAACTCACCTATAATGAAGTATAAGTGTGCAGACATACTCATATATATTGAAGTATAAGTGTGCAGCCATACTCACCTATAATGCAGTAAATGAAGTATAAGTGTGCAGATATACTCACCTATAATGTAGTATAAGTGTGCAGACTCACTCACCTATGATGTAGAACAAGTGTGCATACATACTTACCTATAATGTTGTATAAGTGTGCAGACATAGTCACTTTTAATGAAGTATAAGTGTGCAGATATACTCACCTATAACGTTGTATAAGTGTGCACATATACTAACCCTTAATCTCTTGTAAGTGTGCATACATACTCACCTCAAAGGTGGTATAAGAAAGCAAACATACTCACCTATAATGTTGTATAAGTGTGCATAAAAACTCACCTATAATGTAGTATAAGTCTGCAGAATCGCTCACCTATAATGCAATATAGTTGTGCATTCATGCTCACCTATACCGAAGTTGAAGTGTGCAGACATACTAACCTATAAAATGGTATAGTTTTGCAGACATACTCACCTATAATGTAGTATAAGTGTGGAGACATACTCACCTATATTGACGTATAAGTATGCAAAAATGCTCACCTATAATGTAGTTTAAGTGTGCAGACATTCTCCCCTATAATGCAGTATAAGTATGCAGACATACTTACCCTTAATGAAATATAAATGTGCAGACAAACTCACCTTAAATGTAGTATAAGTGTGCATACATACCTTATATGTAGTATAAGTGTGCAGACATACTCACCTATAATGCAGTATAGTTTTGCATACATACTCTCCTTAAATGAAGTAAAAGTGTGCAGATATACTCAACTCTAACGTAGTATAAGTGTGAAGACATACTCACCTATGATGTTGAATAAGTGTGCATACATAACCACCTTTAATGAAGAATAAATTTACAGACATGGTCACCGTTAATGGAGTAGAAGTGTGCAGATAGACTCACCTATAATGTAGTTTAAGTGTGCAGACATACTGACCCTCAATGTCTTGTAAGTGTGCATACATACTCACCTAAAAAGAAGTATAAGTGTGCATACATACTCACCTATAATGAAGTATAAATGTGCAGACAAACTCATCTATAATGAAGTGAAAGTGTGCAGACATGCTCACCTATAATGCAGTAAAGTTGTACATTCAAACTCACCTATACCCAAGTTAAAGTGTGCAGACATATTTACCTATAAAAAAGTTTAGTTCTGCACACATACTCACCTATAATGTAGTGTAAGTGTGGAGACATACTCACCTATATTGTCGTGTTAGTATGACAGCAGACATACTAACCCTTAATGTCATGTTGTCGTGTAAGTATGACAGCAGACATACTAACCTATATTGTCGTGTTAGTATGACAGCAGACACTAACCCTTAATGTCTTTTAAGTGTGCATATATACTCATCTTAAATGTAGTATAAGTGTGCAGACATATTGACCTATGATGTAGAACAAGTGTCCATACAAACTCATCATAATATAGTATAATTGTGCCGACATACTCACCTATATTGTGGTATAAGTGTGCAGACATACTCACCTATAACGCAATATAGTTTTGCATACATACTCACTTTAAATGAAGTATAAGTGTGCAGATATACTCACCTTTAATGAAGTATAAGTACGCAGACATACTCACCTATTATGAAGAACAAGTGTGCATACATACTCACCTAAAATGTAGTATAAGTGTGCAGACATAGTCACCTATAATGAACGTTAAGTGTGCAGATATACTCACCTATAATGTAGGGTAAGTGTGCAGACATACTAACTCTTAATGCCTTGTAAGTGTGCATATATACTAACCTAAAAGATAGTTTAAGTGTGCATACATACTCACCTATAATGTAGTATAAGTGTGCAGACCAACTCACCTATAATGTAGTATAAGTGTGCAGACATGCTCACCTATCACCTATAATGCAGTATAGTTGTGCATTCATACTCACCTATACCGAAGTAAAAGTGTGCAGACATACTTACCTATAAAAAAGTATTGTTTGCAGCCATACTCACCTATTATGGAGTACAAGTGTGGAGACATACTCACCTTTATTGTCCTATAAGTATGCAGAAATGCTCACCTATAATTTTGTATAATTGTGCCCCCATTCCCACCAATAATGCAGTATTATTGTGCAAGCCTACTGACCCTTAATGTCTTTAAAGTGTGCATACATGCTTACCTTTAATGTAGTATTTGACAGACATATTTACCCTTAATGTAGTATAAGTGTGCATACAAAACTCACCTATAGTGTACTATAAGTATGCAGACATACTCAACTATAATGTAGTATAAGTGTGCAGACATACTCACCTATAATGTAGTATAGTTGGGCATACATACTCACCTATAATGCATTATAAGTGTGCAAACATACTCGCCTATAATAAAGTATAAGTGTGCATACATACTCACCTGTAATAAAGTATAAGTGTGCAGACATGCCCACTTATAATGAAGTGTAAATGTACGGACATACTCACCTATAATGTAGTATAGTTGTGCACACATACTCACCTGTAATGTAGTATAAGTGTGCAGACATGCTCACATATAATGTAGTTTTAGTGTGCAGACAGACTCACCTATAATGCATTATAGATTTGCATACTTACTTACTTATAATGAAGTATGCAGATATACTCACGTATAATGTAGTGTTAGTGTTCATACATACTCGCCTATAATGTAGTATAAGTGTGCAGACATATTCACCCCTAATGAAGTATGAGTGTGAAGACATACTCACCTATAATTAAGTATAGTTGAGCATACATACTCACCTATAATGTAATATAAGTGTGGAGACATACTCACCTATAATGAAGTATAAGTGTGCAGACATACTCACCTATAATGTAGTATAAGTGTGGAGACATACTCACCTATAATAAAGTATAAGTGTGCAGACATTCTCACCTATAATGAAGTATAGTTGTGCATACAACCTCACCTATAATGCATTATAAGTGTGCTGACATACTCGCCTATAATGAAGTATTTGTGTGCAGACATACTCACCTTTAAGGAAGTATTAGTGTGCCGACATGTCCACCTTTATTGAAGTATTAATGTGCGAACATACTCACCTACAATGTAGTATAGTTGTGCATACATACTCACCTAAAATGAAGTATTAGTGCGCGGACATACTCACCTATAATGTAGTATAGTTGTGCATACATACTCACCTATAATGTAGTATAAGTGTGCAGACATACTCACCTATAATGTAATATAAGTGTGCAGACATACTCACCTATATTGAAGTCAAAATTTGCAGGCATACTAACCTATAATAAAGTATAGTTGTGCAGACATACTCACCTATAATGAAGCATAAGTGTGCAGACATACTAACTTATAATGTAGTATAAGTGTGCAGACATGCTCACCTATAATGAAGCATAGTGTGCAGACATACTCACCTATAATGTTGTATTAGTGTGCAGACATGCCCATCTTTAATGAAGAATAAGCTTGCGGACATACTCACCTAGAATGTAGTAAAGTTGTTCATACATACTCACCTATATTGTAGTATAAGTGTACAAACATACTCACCTATAATGTAGTATAGTTGTGCATTCATACTCACCTATAATGTAGAATAGTTGTGCATACATACTCACCTATAATGTAGTATAAGTAAGCAGACATACTCACCTAAAATGAAGTATTAGTGTGCAGACATGCCCACCTTTAATGAAGTATAAATGTGCGGACAATACTCACCTATAATGTAGTATAGTTGTGCATATATACTCACCTATAATGTAGTGTAGTTGTGCATACATACTCACCTATAATGAAGTATAAGTGCGCGGACATACTCACCTATAACGTAGTATAGATTTGCATACATACTCTCCTATGATGTAGTAAAAGTGTGCAGACATACTGACCTTTAATGTAGTATAGTTAAGCAAACATACTCACCTATAATGTTGTATAAGTGTGCAGACATACTCGACTGTAATGTTGTATAAGTGTGCAGACATACTCAGCTATGATGAAGTATAAGTGTGCAGACATACTCACCTATAATAATGTATGGGTGTGCAGACATACTCACCTATAATGTAGTATAGTTGTGCATACATACTCACCTATAATGGAGTATAAGTGTGCAGACATACTCACCTATAATGTATTATAAGTGTGCAGACATACTCACCCATATCGAAGTATAAGTTTGCAGACATACTAACCTATAATAAAGTATAGTTGTGCAGACATACTCACCTATAATGAAGCATAAGTGTGCAGACATACTTACTTATAATGAAGTATTAGTGTGCAGACATACTCACTTCTTATGAAGTATAAGTGTGCAGACATGCTAACCTATAATGTGGTATTAGTGTGCCGACATACTCACAAATAATGAAGTATAGTTGTGCATACATACTCACCTATAATGTTGTATAAGTATGCAGACATACTCACCTATAATGAAGTATAAGTGTGCAGACCTACTCACCTTTAATGCAGTATAAGTGTGTAGACATACTCCATCTATAATGCAGTATAGTTGAGCACACATACTCACCTATTATAAAGTAGAAGTGTTCAGACATACTCACCTTCAATGAAGTACAAGTGTGCAGACATTCTCACCTATAATGTAGTACAAGTGTGCAGACAGACTCACATATAATGCAGAAAAGTTGTGCATACTTGCTTACCTATAATGAAGTATAGTTGTGCATACAAACTCACCTATAATGAAGTATAAGTGTAAAGATATACTCACCGATAATGAAGTATAAGTGTGCAGACATACTCATCTATAATGTAGTATAAGTGTGCAGACATGCTCACATATAATGAAGTATAAGTGTGCAGAAATACTGACCTATAATGCAGTATAGTTGTGCATTCATACTCATATACAATGTAGTAGAAGTGTGCAGACATACTCACCTATAATGTTATATAAGTGGGCGGACATACTCACCTATAATATAATATAAGTGTGCAGACATATTCACCTATAATGAAGTGTAAGTGTGCCGATATACTCACCAATACAGTTCTATAAGTGTGCAGACATACTCACCTATAATGTAGTATAAGTGTGCAGATATACTCACCTATAATGTAGTATAAGTGTGCAGACAAGCTCACCTATAAAACAGTAAAGTTGTGCATACATACTCACCTATAATGAAGATTAGTTGTGCATACATTCTCACCTATAATTTAATATAATAAAATATAAGTGTGCAGACATACTCACCTATGATGAAGTATAAGTGTGCAGACATACTCACTTATGATGTTGTATAAGTGTGCCGACATGCTCACTTTTAATGTAGTATAAGTGTGCATACATACTCACCTAAAATGTATCATAAATGTGCAGACATACTCATCTATATTGTAGTATCAGTGTGGAGACATACTCACCTATATTTAAGAATAAGTGTGCAGACATTCTCAATTATAATGTAGAATAAGTGTGCAGACATACTCATCTATAATATAGTATAAGTGTGGATATAAACTCACCTTTATTGTTGTATAAATGTGCAGACATACTCACCTATAAAAATGTATAAGTGTGCAGACATGCTCACCTATAATGCAGTATAAATGTGCAGACATACTCACCTATAATATGGTATAAGTGTGGTGCAGACATGCCCACCTTTAATGAAGTATAAGCTTGCGGACATACTCACCTAGAATGTAGTAAAGTTGTGCATACATACTCACCTATATTGTAGTATAAGTGTCTAGACATACTCACCTATAATGTAGTATAGTTGTGCATACATACTCACCTATAATGCATTATAAGTGTACAGACATACTCGCCTAAAATGAAGTATATGTGTGCAGACATACTAACCCTTACTGTCTTATAAGTGTGCATACATACTCACCTAAAATGTAGTATAAATGTGCATACATACTCACCTTTAATTAAGTATAACTGTGCCGACATGTTCACCTATAATGAAGTATAAGTGAGCATACATTCTCGCCTTTAATATAGTATAAGTGTGCAGACATACTCACCTATAATGCAGTATAGTGTTGCATACATACTCACCTTAAATGAAGTATAAGTGTGCCAATATACTCACCTATAATGCAGTATAAGTATACAGACATACTCACATATAATATATAACAAGTGTGCATACATACTCACCTATAATATAGTATAAGGGTGCAGACATACTCACCTATTATGAAGTATAATTGTGCAGACATACTTACCATTAATGTCTTGTAAGTGTGCATACATACTAACCTAAAAGGTAGTATAAGTGTGCATACATACTCACCTATAATGTAGTAAAAGTGTGCAGAAAAACTCACCTATAATGTAGTATAAGTGTGCAGACATACTCATCTATATTGAAGTATAAGTGTGCAGACATACTCACCTATAATGCAGTATAATTTTGCATACATACTCACCTAAAATGAAGTATAAGTGTGCAGATATACTCACCTATAATGAATTTATTGTGCAGACATACTCACCTATGATGTAGAGCAAGTGTGCATACATACTAACCTATAATGTATTGTAGTATAAGTGTGCAGACAAACTAACCTATAATGTAGTATAAGTGTGCACATATACTAACCCTTAGTATGCATACATACTAACCTTAAAGGTGGTATAAGTGAGCGTACATACTCAACTATAATGAAGTTTAAGTGCGCAGAAAAACTCACCTATAATGTAGTATAAGTCTGCAGACATTCCTCCCTATAATGTTGTTTAAGTGTGCAGACATTCTTACCCTTAATGTAGTATAAGTGTGCAACCAAACTCACCTTGAATGTAGTATAAGTGAGCAGACATATTCACCCTTAATGTATTGTAGTATAAGTGTGCATACTAACCTATAATGTAGTATAAGTGTGCAGACATACTCACCTATAATGCAGTATAGTTTTGCATACATACTCTCCTTAAATGAAGTCTTAGTGTGCAGATATACTCAACTGTAATGTAGTATAAGTGTGAAGACATAGTTACCTATGATGTTGAACCAGTGTCCATACATAATCACCTATAATGAAGAATAAATTTACAGACATGGTTAATGGAGTAGAAGTGTGCAGATATACTAACCTATAATGTAGTTTAACTGGGCAGACATACTGACCCTCAATGTCTTGTAATTAGCATACATACTCACCTAAAAGGTTGTATAATTGTGCATACATACTCACCTATAATGAAGTATAATTGTGCAGACAAACTCACCTATAATGTTGTATAAGTGTGCAGACATGCTTACCTATAATGCAGTATAGTTGTACATTCAAACTCACATATACCCAGTTAAAGTGTGCAGACACACTTATATATAAAATAGTTTAGTTCTGCACTCATACTCACCTATAATGTAGTGTAAGTGTGGAGACATACTAGCCTTTATTGTCGTATAGGTATGCAGACATACTCACCTATAATGTAGTATAAGTGTGCAGACATTCTCACCTATAATGAAGTATAAGTGTGCAGACATACTGACCCTTAATGTCATATAAGTGTGCATGCAAACTCACCTCAAATGTAGTATAAGTGTGCATACATACTCACCTTTGACGAAATATAAGTGTGCAGACATACTCACCTAAAGTGTAGTAAAAGTGTGCAAACATATACACCTATTATGAAGTATTAGTGTGCAGACATACTCACCTAAAATGTAGTATAAGTGTGCAAACATACTCACCTATTATGAAGTATAAGTGTGCAGACATACTTTCCTAAAATGGAGTATAAGTGTGCAGACATGCTCATCTATAATGCAATATAGTTGTGCATACATACTCACCTATATCGAATAAAAAGTGTGCAGACATACTTACCGATAATAAAGTATATTTGTGTCGACATACTCACCTATAATGTAGCATATGTGTGCAGACATACTCTCTTAAAATGTAGTATAAGTGAGTACACATGCTCACCTATAATGTAATATAAGTGTGCAGACATACTAAACCTTAATGTCCTATAAGTTTCCATACAAACTCACCTTAAATGTATAACGAGTGTGCAAACATATTCACCTATTATGAAGTATAACTGTTCAGACATACTAACCTAAAATGAAGTATAAGTTTGCATTCATATTTACCTATTAAGAAGTATAAGTGTGCATAGATACTTACCCTAAATGTAGAATAAGTGTGCAGACATGCTCACCTATAATGCAGTATTGTTGTGCATACATACTCACCTATATCGAAGTAAAAGTATGCAGACATGCATACCTATAAAATAGCATAATTGTGCCGACATACTCACCTATAATGAAGCATAAGTGTGCAGACATACTCTCCTATAATGTAGTATAAGTGTGCAGACATACTAACCATTAATGTTTTATAAATGTGAAAACATACTCACCTAAAAGTATAATTTTGCATACATACTCATCTATAATGATGTATTAGTGAGCAGACATACTCGCCTATAATGTAGTATTAGTGTGCAGATATACTCACCTATATGCAGTATAGTTTTGCAGTATAGTTTTGCATACATACTCAACTTAAATGAAGTATAAGTTTGCAGATATACTCACCTATAATGAAGTATAAGTGTGCAGACATTCTCACCTATAATGTAGTGTAAGTGTGCAGACATACTCTCCCTTAATGTCTTATAAGTGTGCATACAAACTCACGTAAAATGTATTTCAACTGTGCATACATACTAACCTATTATGAAGTATAAATGTGCAGACCCACCTAAAATGTAGTGTAAGTGTGCATACATATTCACCTTATACGAAGTATAAGTGTGCACACATACTTACCTAAAAAGGAGTATATGTGTGCAGACATGTTCACCTATAATGCAGTATATTTGTGGATATATACTCACCTATATCGAAGTAAAAGTGTGCAGACATGCTTACCTATAATAAAGTATAGTTGTGCCAACATACTCACCTATAATATAGCATAAAAGTGCAGACAAACTCTCCTTTAATGTAGTGTAAGTGTGCAGAGATGCTCACCTATAATGTAGTATAAGTGTGCAGACATACTTATTCATACTGTCTTATAAGTGTGCATACATACTCACCTAAAATGTAGTATAAATGTATATACATACTCACCTTTAATAGAGTATAACTGTGCTGACTTGCTCACCTATAATATAGTATAAGTGAGCACACATTCTCGCCTTTAATGTAGCATAAGTGTGCAGACATACTCACCTATAATGCAGTATAGTGTTGCATACATACTGACCTTAAATGAAGTATAAGTGTGCAAATATACTCATCTATAATGCAATATAAGTGTGCAGACATACTCACCTATAATGGTTAACAAGTGTACATACATACTCACCCATAATGTAGTATAAGTGTGCAGACATACTCACCTATAATGAAGTATAATTGTGTAGACATACTTACCATTAATGTCTTGTAAGTGTGCATACATACTTACCTCAAAGGTAGTATAAGTGTGCATACATACTCACCTATAATGAAGTATAAGTGTGCAGACGAATGCACCTATAATGTAGTATAAGTAGGCAGACATACTCATCAATATTGAAGTATAAGTGTGCAGACATACTCACCTATAATGCAGTATAATTTTGCAAACATACTTACTTAAAATTAAGTATAAGTGTGCAGATATACTCACCTCTTATGTAGTATAAGTGTGCAGACATACTCATTTATGATGTAGAACCAGTGTGCATACACACTCACCTATAATGTTGAATAAGGGTGCACACATACTAACCTATAATGAAGTATTAGTATGCAGACATACTCACCTATAATTAAGTATAAGTATGCAGACATACTTACCCTTCTTGTCTTGTAAGTATGCATACATACTCACTTAAGTATAAGTGTGCAGATATTCTCACCTATAATGTAGTGATAGTGTGCAGACATACTCACCCTTAATGTCTTAAAAGTATGCATACGTACTCACCTTAAATGAAATATAAGTGAGAAGATATACTCACCCTTTATGAAGTAAACGTGTGAATATAATCTCACCTATAATATAGTATAAGTGTGGATACATACTCCCTATATTGTCGTTTAAGTATGCAGACATACTCACCTATATAAGTGTGCAGAAATTCTCACCTATAATGTAGTATAAATGTGCAGACATACTCACCCTTAATGTCTTAAAAGTATGCATACATACTCACCTTTGATGTAGTATAAGTGTGCAGACATATTCACCTATAATGCAGTATAGTTTTGCATACACATTCACCTTATATGAAGTATAAGTGTGCAGATATACTCGCCTGTAATGTAGTATAAGTGTGCAGACGTACTCACCTATAATGAAAACAAGTGTGCATATAAACTCACTTGTAATGAAGTATAAGTGTGCAGACATAGTCGCCTATAATGAAGTATAAGTGTATAGATACACTCACCTATTATGAAGTTTCAGTGTGCAGACATACAAACCCTTAATTTCTTGTAAGTGTGCATACATACTTATATAAAAGGAAGTATAAGTGTGCATACATACTCGCCTATAATGTAGTTTAGGTGTGCAGATAAACTCACCTTTAATGTAGTATAAGTGTGCAGACTCACCTAAAATGTAGTGTAAGTGTGCATACGTATTCACCTAATAGGAAGTATAAGTGTGCACACATACTTACCTAAAAAGAAGTATATGTGTGCAGACATGCTCACCTATAATGCAGTATAGTTGTGGATACATAATCACCTATATCGAAGTAAAAGTGTGCTGACATGCTTACCTATAATATAGTATAGTTGTGCCAACATAATCACCTATAATATAGCATAAAAGTGCAGACAAACTCTCCTTTAATGTAGTGTAAGTGTGCAGAGATGCTCACCTATAATGTAGTATAAGTGTGCAGACATACTTATTCATACTGTCTTATAAGTCTGCATACATACTCACCTAAAATGTAGTATAAATGTATATATATACTCACCCTTAATAAAGTATAATTGTGCTGACTTGCTTGCCTATAATGAAGTATAAGTGAGCACACATTCTCGCCTTTAATGTAGCATAAGTGTGCAGACATACTCACCTATAATGCAGTATAGTGTTGCATACATACTGACCTTAAATGAAGTATAAGCGTGCAAATATACTCATCTATAATGCAATATAAGTGTGCAGACATACTCACCTATAATGGTTAACAAGTGTACATACATACTCACCTATAATGTAGTATAAGGGTGCAGACATACTCACCTATAATGAAGTATGATTGTGCAGACATACTGACCATTAATGTCTTGTTAGTGTGCATACATACTAACCTCAAAGGTAGTATAAGTGTGCATACATACTCACCTATAATGAAGTATAAGTGTGCAGACGAATGCACCTATAATGTAGTATAAGTGGGCAGACATACTCATCAATATTGAAGTATAAGTGTGCAGACATACTCACCTATAATGCAGTATAATTTTGCAAACATACTAACTTAAAATGAAGTATAAGTGTGCAGATATACTCACCTCTTATGTAGTATAAGTGTGCAGACATACTCATTTATGATGTAGAACCAGTGTGCATACACACTCACCTATAATGTAGAATAAGGGTGCAGACATACTAACCTATAATGAAGTATTAGTGTGCAGACATACTCACCTATAATTTAGTATAAGTATGCAGACATACTTACCCTTATTGTCTTGTAAGTATGCATACATACTCACTTAAGTATAAGAGTGCAGAAATTCTCACCTATAATGTAGTGATAGTGTGCAGACATACAACATAATCACCTATAATATAGCATAAAAGTGCAGACAAACTCTCCTTTAATGTAGTGTAAGTGTGCAGATATGCTCACCTATAATGTAGTAAAAGTGTGCAGACATACTAACCCTTACTGTCTTATAAGTGTGCATAGATACTCACCTAAAATATAGTATAAATGTGCATACATACTCACCTTTAATAAAGTATAACTGTGCCTACATGTTCACCTATAATGAAGTATAAGTGAGCAGACATTCTCGCCTTTAATGTAGTATAAGTGTGCAGACATACTCACCTATAATGCAGTATAGTGTTGCATACATACTCACCTTAAATGAAGTATAAGTGTGCCAATATACTCACCCATAATGCAGTATAAGTATGCAGACATACTCACCTATAATGTATAACAAGTGTGCATACATACTCACCTATAATATAGTATTAGGGTGCAGACATACTCACCTATAATGAAGTATAATTGTGCAGACATACTAACCATTAATGTCTTGTAAGTGTGCAAACAAACTTACCTAAAAGGTAGTATAAGTGTGCATACATACTCACCTATAATGTAGTATAAGTGTGCAGACGAACTCAACTATAATGTAGTATAAGTGTGCAGACATACTCATCTATATTGAAGTATAAGTGTGCAGACATACTCACCTATAATGCAGTATAATTTTGCATACACTCACCTTAAATGAAGTATTAGTGTGCAGATATACTCACCTATAATGTTGTATAAGTGTGCAGACATACTCACCTATGATGTAGAACAAATGTGCATACATACTTACCAATAATGTAGTATAAGTGTGCAGACATACTCACCTATAATGTAGTATAAGTTTGCACATATACTAACCCTTAATCTCTTGTAAGTATGCATACATACTCACCTAAAAGGTGGTATAAGTGAGCGTACATAATGCCGACATATTCACCTATAATGTAGCATATGTTGTGTCGACATACTAACCTATAATGTAGCATATGTGTGCAGACATACTTTCTTATAATGTAGAATAAGTGAGTTCACATGCTCACCTATAATGTAGTATAAGTGTGCAGACAAACTAACCCTTAATGTCTTGTAAGTGTGCATACATAATCACCTAAAATGTAGTATAAGTGTGCAGACATATTCACCTATGATGTAGAACAAGTGTGCATACAAACTCACCTTTAATGTCGTTTAAGTGTTCAGAGATACTCACCTATATTGTGGTATAAGTGTGCAGACATACTCACCTATAAAGCAGTATAGTTTTGCATACATACTCACTTTAAATGAAGTTTAAGTGTGCAGATATACTCACCTTTAATGAAGTATAAGTGCGCAGACATACTCACCTATGATGTAGACCAAGTGTGCATACAAACTCACCTATAATGTAGTATAAGTGTACAGACGTAGTCACCTATAATGAAGGTTAAGTGTGCAGATATACTCACCTATAATGTAGTATTAGTGTGAAGACATACTAACCCTTAATGTCTAGTAAGTGTGCATATACACTTACCTTAAAGGTAGTATAATTGTGCATACATACTCACCTATAATGTAGTATAAGTGTGCAGACAAACTCACCTATAATGTAGCATAAGTGTGCAGACATGCTCACCTATAATGCAGTATAGTTTTGCATTCATACTCACCTATACCGAAGTAAAAGTGTGCAGACCACTCACCTATAATGCAGTATAGTTGTGCATTTATACTCACCTATGCCGAAGTTAAAGTTCGCAGATATACTTACCTATAAAAAAGTATAGTTGTGGAGACATGCTCACCCATATTGTAGTATAAGTGTGGGGACATACTCAACTTTACTGTTGTATAAGTATGCAGACATACTCACTAATAATGTTTTATAGTATAAGTGTGCATACATTGTCACCTATAATGTAGTGTAAGTGTGCAGACATACTAAACCTTAATGTCTTATAAGTGTGCATACAAACTCACCTTAAATGTATAACGAGTGTGCAAACATATTCACCTATTATGAAGTATAACTGTTCAGACATACTTACCTAAAATGAAGTATTATATAAGTTTGCATACATATTCACCTATTAAGAAGTATAAGTGTGCACAGATACTTACCTGAAATGTTGTAGAAGTGTGCAGACATGCTCACCTATAATGCAGTATTGTTGTGCATACATACTCACCCATATCGAAGTAAAAGTGTGCAGACATGCTAACCTATAATATAGCATAGTTGTGCCGACATACTCACCTATAATGTAGCATAAGTGTGCAGACATACTCTCCTTTAATGTAGTATAAGTGTGCAGACATGCTCACCGATAACGTAGTACAAGTGTGCAGACATATTAACTATTAATGTTTTATAAGTGTGAAAACATACTCACCTAAAATGTAGTATAATTTTGCATACATACTCACCTATAAAGAAGTTTAAGTGAGCAGACATACTCGCCTATAATGAAGTATTAGTGTGCAGATATACTCACCTATATAGCAGTATAGTTTTGCATACATACTCAACTTAAATGAAGTATAAGTGTGCAGATGTACTCACCTATAATGTTGTATAAGTGAACAGACATACTCACCTATAATGTAGTACAAGTGTGCATACATACTCACCTAAAATATGGTATAAGGGTGCAGACATACTCACCTTTTATGAAGTTTTAGTGTGCAGACATACTCAACTATAATGTAGTAGAAGTGTGCAGACATATTAACCATTAATGTCTTGTTAGTGTGCAAACATACTTACCTAAAAGGTAGTATAAGTGTGCATACATACTCACCTATAATGTAGTATAAGTGTGCAGACGAACTCACCTATAATGAAGTATAAGTGTGCAGACATGCTCACCTATAATGCAGTAAAGATGAGCATTCATACTCACCTATACCGAAGAAAAAGTGTGCAGACATACTTACCTAGAAAAAAGTATTGTTTGCAGCCATACTCACCTATTATGGAGTACAAGTGTGGAGACATACTCAACTATATTGTCGTATAAGTATGCAGAAATGCTCATCTATAATGTTGTATAAATGTGCCCCCATTCTCACCTATAATGCAGTATAATTGTACAGACCTACTGACTCTTAATGTCTTTAAAGTGTGCATACATACTCACCTAAAATGTAGAATAATTGAGCATACATATTAACCTTTAATGTAGTATAAGTGTGCATACAAACTCACCTATAATGAAGTATTAGTGTGCAGACATTCTCATCTATAACGTTGTATAAGTGTGCAGACATACTCATCTATAATGCAGTATAATTGTGCATACACTCACCTTAAATGAACTATTAGTGTGCAGATATACTCACCTATAATGTAGTATAAGTGTGCAGACATACTCACCTATGATGTAGAACAAATGTGCATACATACTTACCTATAATGTAGTATAAGTGTGCAGACATAGTCACCTTTAATGAAGTATAAGTGTGCAGATATACTCACCTATAATGTAGTATAAGTGTGCACACATACTTACCCTTAATGTCTTGTAAGTGTGCATTCATACTCACCTAAAAGGTAGTATAAGTGAGCGTACATTCTCACCTGTAATGTAGTATAAGTGTGCAGACAAACTCAACAATAATGCAGTATAGCTGTGCATTCATACTCACCTATACCGAAGTAAAAGTGTGCAGACATACTTACCTATAAAAAAGTTTAGTTGTGCAGACATTGTCACCTAAAATGTAGTATAAGTGTGGAGACATACTCGGTATATTGTAGAATAGTATGCTGACATACTCACCTATAATGTAGTTTAAGTGTGCAGACATTCTCACCTATAATGTAGTGTAAGTGTGCGGACATACTCACCCTTAATGTCTTATAAGTGTGCATACAAACTCACGTAAAATGTATTTCAACTGTGCATACATACTCACCTATTATGAAGTATAAGTGTGCAGACTCACCTAAAATGTAGTGTAAGTGTGCATACATATTCACCTATTAGGAAGTATAAGTGTGCACACATACTTACCTAAAAAGTAGTATATATGTGCAGACATGCTCACCTATAATGCAGTATAGTTGTGGATATAAACTCACCTATATCGAAGTAAAAGTGTGCAGACATGATTACCTATAATAAAATATAGTTGTGCCAACATACTCACCTATAATATAGCATAAAAAAGCAGACAAACTCTCTTATAATTTAGTGTAAGTGTGCAAAGATGCTCACCTATAATGTAGTATAAGTGTGCAGACATACTAACCCATACGGTCTTATAAGTGTGCATACATACTCACCTAAAATGTAGTATAAATGTGCTTACATACTCACCTATAATAAAGTATAACTGTGCTGACTTGCTCACCTATAATGAAGTATAAGTGAGCAGATATTCTCGCCTTTAATGTAGTATTAGTGTGCAGACATACTCACCTATAATGGAGTATAGTGTTGCATACATACTGACCTTAAATGAATTATAAGTGTGTAAATATACTCACCTATAATGCAATATAAGTGTGCAGACATATTCACCTATAATGGTTAACAAGTGTGCATATTTACTCACCTATAATGTAGTATAAGGGTGCAGACATACTCACCTATAATGAAGTATAATTGTGCAGACATACTTACCGTTAATGTCTTGTAAGTGTGCATACATACTTACCTCAAAGGTAGTATAAGTGTGCATACATACTCACCTATAATGTAGTATAAGTGTGCAGACGAATGCACCTATAATGTTGTATAAGTGTGCAGACATACTCATCTATATTGAAGTATAAGTGTGCAGACATACTCACCTATAATGCAGTATAATTTTGCATACATACTCACCTTAAATGAAATAGAAGTGTGCAGATATACTCACCTCTTATGTTGTATAAGTGTGCAGACATACTCATTTATGATGTAGAACCAGTGTGCATACATACTCACCTATAATGTAGCATAAGGGTGCAGACATACTCACCTATAATGAAGTATTAGTGTGCAGACATACTCACCTATAATGTAGTATAAGTGTGCAGACATACTAACCCTTATTGTCTTGTAAGTATGCATACATACTCACTTAAAAGGTAGTATAAGTGTGCATACATACTCACCTATAATGTAGTATAAGTGTGCAGACAAACTCACCTTTAATGTAGTATAAGTGTGCAGCCATGCTCACCTATAATGCAGTTTAGCTGTGCATTCATACTCACCTTTAGCGAAGTAAAAGTATACAGACATACTTACCTATAAAATAGTATAGTTGTGCAGTTAAACTCACCTATAATATAGTATAAATGTGGAAACATGCTCACCTATATTGTCTATTAAGTATGCAGACATACTCACCTATATAAGTATAAGTGTGCAGAAATTCTCACCCATAATGAAGTGTTAGTGTGCAGACATACTCATCCTTATTGTCTCAAAATTATTCATACGTACTCACCTTAAATGTAGTATAAGGGAGCAGATATACTCACCGTTTATGAAGTAAAAGCGTCCCCACACTTATACTACATTATGGGTGAGTATTGCATCGGAGCGGCCTCGTCCAGTCCGATAACCAATATAGGCCACAATACTCTCCATGTGAATCGGTGAGAATACGCGCGACAGGACCGGGAATGATGACGATGCGGCCGCGATTAAAGAGCGCCCCCACATTCCGCGTCACGTTATGGCGTGAACATTTTGGGGCGCCGGGAAGACCTCCAACGGGAGCCGGGCCAGCTTTGCAACCGGCGTTCTCAATTGTCCACTGGCTGTGTTGAGGTCCACCACACGTGTCACTCCATCGCTGCCTGGTATGTTGCGGGTGATGCGTCCGAGTCGCCATTTCAGTGCCGGCAGGTTGTCCTCCTTGATCAGGACGAGTTCTCCGATTTGAGGAGGGGAGGATGGTGAAAGCCATTTGGAGCGGGTTTGAAGGGTGTGTAGATAGGAGTTAGTCCACAGGAGCCAAGAGCGCTGAGAGATGGCTTGTATGAGCCGAAATCGTCTGAGTGTGGTCAAGGTGCTATCGTCGAAGGACGCCTCGGGCAAGGCAGTTAATGGGCGGCCCGTGAGGAAGTGGCCAGCTTTAAGGGTTTCAAAGTCTGAAGGATCAGAGGAAAGAGGGCAGAGAGGTCTGGAGTTAAGGACAGCCTCGAATCGTGTTAAGAGTGTGGTAAATTCCTCAAAGGTTAAGTGCTGATCCGCTACGCTTCTATAATTTAAGTGATTTGTGGATTTTATCGCGGTTTCGTGGAGACCGCCAAATGATGGAGCTGAAGGTGGGTTGAGTAACCACGTGATGTGCTGAGTAGTAAGTTTGTGAGTGATTGCATCTTCATTGACTGAAAGAAATCGTTGTACCTCCATGAGCTGATTCCTAGCACCCACATAATTTGTGCCACAATCGGATCGGATGAGAACAGGCACACCGCGATGGGAAACGAACCGTTGCAATGCTGCGAAAAAGGCGTCCGTGCTGAGTGAAGAGACTGGCTCCAGGTGAACCTCTTTTGTGGAATGGCACACAAAGATGCAGAAGTAGGCCTTCACAAGTTTTGCGCTTCTCAAAGTGCTGGATTTTATTAAGAAAGGGCCAGCAAAATCCCTAGAGACTTGAAAGAACACTGGCTGTGGTGTAACTCGATCCGCGGGAAGGTCGGCCATATATGGAGGCTTGGGTTGAGCGCGACAACGAAAACATTGGACACATTTGTATACTCGATGCCTGATGACACGGCGTGCTGATAGTATCCAGTATTGCTGGCGTAAGAGTGCGTGTAGTGTGTCGGCACCAGGATGGCAGTGTATTTTGTGGAAGTGGTCAATTATAAGATCTTCGAGTGGGCTAGAGCTCTGAAGAATGACCTGATGTTGGGCGTCGTATCTGAGTGGGGCGTGAGAGAGACGACCACCAACTCTCAACAGGTTTTCTTTCAGAAATGGTGTGAGTCGCTTCAGTCTGATTGTGCAATCCCCCTTAGTTTGGAGTCGGTGGATGTCTTGGGCGAATACATTCTGTTGTACAAAACGGACCCAGAATAGGAGGGCTTCCTTGCGTTCACAGACCGTCAAGGGACCAATGCATCGTGCAGTCTTAGTTTTCCGACAATTGTCGATGAAGCGTTTAATGTAGCCTGTCACTCCTACAAGCTTGGTTAATGAGCTGAAACGTGTGAGCAGATCAGTGTTCAAGTCCGGCACGGCTATGTGGGCTGTTACCTTCCTGGCCTTGAGTCCAGAAAAGGCATTGTGTCCCAGGGCGGGGGGCGTGATAGGCCATGTATTTGGTGGCTCTTTTAGCCAGCTGGTGTAGTGAGACGGTTCTTAATCGGGGCGACCTTGGACATTGCAGCAATGAGGTGGACATTTACGTGACCATCGACATTGGTCTCATGGAGATAAGCGACGGCAGCATAACCAGCTTCTGAAGCGTCTGCGAAGCCGTGCAGTGAATAAACGGAATTGGGCTTGTTTTGACAGATGTGTCTGGGGAGGCGTAGAGCTGAGAGCTGAGGAAGATCCTCTGAAATGTCTTGCCACTCCATCTGAACTTCTTTGGGAGTGGGTTCATCCCATTCAAGGTTCAGGGTCCACAATTTCTGGAGAAGGAGTTTTGAGCGGAATATGACAGGAGTAACCCATCCATTTCGGTCATAGAGTGAAGCTATTGTGCTGAGAATAGATCGTTTAGTGACCTTTCCCATAGGAGGCAAAGTAATGCGGTAGGTGAACTCGTCCGTTTGAGGAATCCACTGTATCCCTAAGACCTTAATGGTGGGAGAATCTGGGCTGATGTCAAAGTCCTTAGGTAGATCACACTGATCATCTGGGAAACGGTTAAGAAGGTTTGGTGTGTTTGATGTCCACTTGCTGAGCTGAAAACCTCCCACAGTAAGTAACTCAATCAGCTCTTTCTGCAGCGCTTGAGCCCCTATGACAGAGTCATCCCCAGTTAGGATGTCATCCACAAAGATGGACTTAGTGAGGACCTTAGCGGCTCTTGGGTAGTTATTACCTTCATCCTCCGCGAGTTGGAGAAGAGTGCGGATTGCATGGTAGGGGCTGGACCGGAGACCATAAGTGACGGTGAAAAGGGCATAAGTGAGTAAGGGCTGATCCGGTGAAGACCTCCAAAGTATTAGCTGATACCGTCTATGGTCTGGGTGAACAAGAATGTTTCTGAACATCATTCGAATATCAGTGCTGAATACCACAGCATGAGTTCGGAAGGTCATGATAATATCAACAATGTCTTGCTGCAGAGGTGGACCTGTGTGAAGGCAGTCGTTAATACTGACACCATTGGAACTCTTACAGCTGCCATCGAAGACTGTGCGGAGCTTCTCTGAACCAGACTTGAATATGCCATGATGAGGTATATAACAGTGAGCCTTATGATTGAAGGTTCTTGGATGACAGGGTGACATGTGACCCAATTTGATATATCCCGTCATAAAGTCAAGTGGTAGTGCGGAAGATTTCTTCACACTGATCTGGCAGCGAGCTGACATTGTTTTGGGACACGAGTTCTTCTGATTCCCAGAACTTCTCAAGTGCCCTTTGAATATTTTGTGCTGATGCTTCTGATTGTGAGCCAAGAGTATGGGCCGAGTTTGAGCTGAGTTGATTTTGAGTTGAAGCGCATGAGCTGAGAGAGCCGAGAATATGGGATGAGTTTGAGCTGAGTTGATTTTGAGTTGAAGCGCATGAGCTGAGAGAGCCGAGAGTATGGGCTGAATTGAGCTTGAGTTGAAGCGCATGAGCTGAGAGAGCCGAGAGCATGGACTGAGTTTGGGCTGAGTTGAGTTTGAGTTGAAGCGCACGAGCTGAGAGAGCCGAGATTATGGGCTAGGTTTGCGCTGAGTTGAGCTTGAGTTGAGAGACACGAGCTGAGAGAGCCGAGAGTATGAGCTGAGTTTGGGCTGAGTTGATTTTGAGTTGAAGCGCATGGGCTGAGAGAGCTGAGAGCATGAGCCGAGTTTGGGCTGAGTTGAGCTGAAGTGTGGTGTGATGCCGGTGCAGTCTTGTATAGATCCCAGTAATGCAAAGTCAAAAACAGACGGCCCAACAAGACGATACTACGCGTCACGCATCGGCGTGATCAATAGGCGAGTATGTCTGCTCACTTCATTATAGGTGAGTATGTATGAAAAATTATACTACATTTTAGGTGAGAATGTTTTCACACTTATAAAACATAAATGGTTAGTATGTCTGCACATTTATACTACGTTATAGGTGAGCATGTCTGCACACTTATACTTCATTATAGGAGAGTATGTCTGCATACATATGATACATTATAGGTGAGTATGTCGACACAACTATACTATATTATCGGAAAGTATGTCTGCACACTTTAACTTCGATATAGGTGAGTATGTATGCACACTTATACTACCTTTTAGGTGAGTATGTATGCACACTTACAAGACATTAAGGAGTTGTATGTCTGAACACTGATACTACATTATAGGTATGTATGCACACTTATACTACATTAAGGGTGAATATGTCTGCTCACTTATACTACATTAAAGGTGAGTTTGTATGTACACTTATATAACATTAAGGGTAAGTATGTCTGCACACTTATACTAGATTATAGGGAGGAATGTCTGCAGACTTATACTACATTATAGGTGAGCATTTCTGTAAACTTATACGCCAATAAAGGTGAGTATGTCTCCACACTTATACAACATTATAGGTGGGTATGTCTGCACAACTATACTATTTTATAGGTTAGTTTGTCTGCACACTTCAACTTCGGTATAGGTGAGCATGAATCCAAAACTAAATTGCATTATATGTGAGCGATTCTGCAGACTTATACTACATTATAGGTGAGTTTTTCTGCACACTTAAACTACATTATAGGTGAGTTTGAATGCTCACTTATACCACCTTTTAGGTGAGTATGTATGCATGCTTACAAGAGATTAAGGGTATGTATATGTGCTCACTTATACTACATTACAGGTGAGTATATCTAAACACTTAAACTTCATTAAAGGTGACTATGTCTGCACACTTATACTACATTATAGGTAAGTATGTATGCACACTTGTTCTACATCATAGGTGAGTATGTCTGCACACTTATACTTCATTATTGGTGAGTATGTCTGCACACTTATACTTCAATATAGATGAGTATGTATGCACACTTATACTTCATTATAGGTGAGTTCGTCTGCACACTTATACTACATTATAGGTGAGTATCTATGCACACTTATACAACCTTTTAGTTAAGTATGTATGCACACTTACAAGACATTAATGGTTAGTATGTCTGCTTAATTATACTTCATTATAGGTGAGTATGTCTGCATCCTTATACTACATTATAGGTGAGTATGTATGCACACTTGTTATACATTATAAGTGAGTATGTCTGCATACTTATAGTGCCTTATAGGTGAGTATATTTGCACTTATACTTCATTTAAAGTGAGTATGTATGCAACACTATACTGCATTATAGGTGAGTATGTCTGCACACTTATACTACATTATAAGTATGTATGCACACTTTAACTACATTAAGGGTGAATATGTCTGCTCACTTATACTACATTCAAGGTGAGTTTGGTTGCACACTTATACTACATTATAGGGAGAAATGTCTGCAGACTTAGACTACATTATAGGAGAGCATTTCTGCAAACTTATACGCCAATATAGGTGAGTATGTCTCCACACTTATACTTTATTATAGGTGGGTATGTCTGTACAACTATACTATTTTATAGGTAAGTTTGTCTGCACACTTCAACTTCGGTATAGGTGAGCATGAATGCACAACTATATTGCATTATATGTGACCGATTCTGCAGACTTATACTACATTATAAGTGAGTTTTTCTGCACACTTAAACTTCATTATAGGTGAGTATGTACGCTCACTTATACCACCTTTAAGGTGAGTATATATGCATACTCTCAAGAGATTAAGGGTAAGTATATGTGCGCACTTATACTACATTATAGGTAATATGTCTACAAACTTATACTACATTATAGGTAAGTATGTATGCACACTTGTTCTACATCATTGGTGAGTATGTCTGCACACTTATACTACATTATCGGTGAGTATATCTGCACACTAATACTTCATTTAAGGTGAGTATGTATGCAAAATTATACTGCATAATAGGTGAGTATGTCTGCACACTAATACTTCAATATAGATGAGTATGTCTGCACACTTATACTACATTATAGGTGTGTTCGTCTGCACACTTGTACTACATTATAGGTGAGTATGTATGCACACTTATACTACCTTTTAGGTAAGTATGTATGCACACTTACAAGACATTAATGGTTAGTATGCCTGCACAATTATACTTCTTTATCGGTGAGTATGTCTGCACCCTTATACTACATTATAGGTGAATATGTATGCACACTTGTTATACATTATAGGTGAGTATGTCTGCATACTTATACTGCATTATAAGTGAGTATATTTGCACACTTTTACTTCATTTAAGGTGAGTATGTATGTAACACTATACTGCATTATAGGTAAGTATGTCTGCACACTTATACTACATTAAAGGCGAGAATGTTTGCTCACTTATACTTCATTATAGGTGAACATGTCGGCACAGTTATACTTTATTATAGGTGAGTTTGTATGCACATTTATACTACATTTAAGGTGAGTATGTATGCACACTTATAAGACAGTAAGGGTCAGTATGTCTGCACACTTATACTTCATTATAGATGAGCATTTCTGCACCCTAACACTACATTATAGTAGAGTTTGTTTGCACTTTTATGCTATGTTATAGGTGAGTATGTTGGCACAACTATACTATATTATAGGTAAGCATGTCTGCACACTTTTACTTCGATATAGGTGATTATGTATCCACAACCATACTGCATTATAGGTGAGCATGTCTGCACACATATACTTCTTTTAAGGTAAGTATGTGTGCACACTTATACTTCCTAATATGTGAATATGTATGCACACTTACACTACTTTTTAGGTGAGTCTGCACACTTATACTACATTAAAGGTCAGTTTGTCTGCACACCTATACTACAATAAACGCGAGTATGTATGCACACTTATACTTCCTTTTAGATAAGTATGTATGCACACTTACAAGAAATTAAGAGTAAGTATGTCTGCACACTTAAACTTCATAATAGGTGAGTGTATCTATACACTTATTATTCATTATAGGCGACTATGTCTGCACACTTATACTACATTATAGGCGAGTATATCTGCACTATAGGCGAGTATACTTCATATAAAGTGAGTATGTATGCAAAACTATACTGCATTACAGGTAAATATGTCTGCACACATATACTATATTAAAGGTGAGTATGTATGCATACTTTTAAGACATTAAGGGTGAGTGTGTCTTCACACTTATACTACATTATAGGTGAGAATTTTTGCACACTTATACTTATATAGGTGAGTATGTCTGCATACTTATACGACAATATAGGTGAGTATGTATCCACACTTATACTATATTATAGGTGAGTTTGTCTGCACAACTATACTATTTTATAGGTAAGTATGTCTGTACACTTTTACTTCGCTATAGGTGAGTATGAATGCACAGCTATACTGCATTATAGGTGAGCATGTCTGCACACTTTTAATATATTATAGGTGAGTATGTGTGCACACTTATACCACATTTTAAGTGAGTATGTATGCATACTTACAAGACAATAAGGGTTAGTATGTCTGCACACTTATACTACATTATAGGTGAGTATGTCTGCACACTAATACTTCACTATAGGTGAGTATGTCTGCACCTTTATGCTACATTATAGGTGAGTATGTATGCACACTGGTTCTTTATCATAAATGAGTATGTCTGCACACTTGTACTATATAAGAGGTGAGTATATCTGCACACTTATACTTCATTTAAGTGAGTATGTATGCAAAATTATTCTGCATCATAGGTGAGTATGTCTGCACACTTATACTTCAATATAGATGAGTATGTCTGCACACTTATATTACATTATAGGTGCATTCGTCTGCACACTTATACTACATTATAGGTGAGTATGTATGCACACTTATACTACCTTTGAGGTAAGTATGTATGCGCACTTACAAGACATTAATGGTTAGTATGTCTGCACAATTATACTTCATTATAGGTGAGTATGTCGGCACCCTTATAAGTACTACATTATAGGTGAGTACGTATGAATACTTTTAAGACATTAAGGATGAGTATGTCTGCACACTAACACTTCATTATAAGTGAGAATTTCTGCACACTTATACTTATATAGGTAAGTATGTCTGCATACTTAATAGACAATATAGGTGAGTATGTATCCACATTTATACTATATTATAGGTGAGTTTGTCTGCACAACTATACTATTTTATAGGTAAGTATGTCTGTATACTTTTACTCGCTATAGGTGAGTATGAATGCACAGCTAAACTGCATTATAGGTGAGCATGTCTGCACACTTATACTTCATTATAGGTGAGTTTGTCTGCACACTTATACTTCATTATAGGTGAGTATATATGCACACCTTTACTACCTTTTAAGTGAGTATGTATGCATACTCACAAGACAATAAGGGTTAGTATGTCTGCACACTTAAACTACATTATAGGTGAGTATGTCTGCACACTAATACCTTATTATAGGTGAGTATGTCTGGACCCTTATGCTACATTATAGGTGAGTATGTATGCACACTGGTTCTACATTATAAATGAGTATGTCTGCACACTTATACTACATAAGAGGTGAGCATATCTGCACACTTATATTTCATTTTAGGTGAGTATGTATGCAAAATTATACTGCATTATAGGTGAGTTTGTCTGCACACTTATACTTCAATATAGATAAGTACGTCTGCACACTTATACTACATTATAGGTGAGTATGTATGCACACTTATACTACCTTTGAGGTAAGTATGTATGCACACTTACAAGACATTAGTGGTTAGTATGTCTGCACAATTATACTTCATTATAGGTGAGTATGTCTGCACCCTTATACAACATTATAGGTGAGTATGTATGCAAACTTGTTAACTATTATAGGTGAATATGTCTGCACACTTATATTGCATTATTGGTGAGTATATTTGCACACTTATACTTCATTTTAGGTCAGTATGTATGCAACACTATACTGCATTATAGGTGAGTATGTCGGGACACTTATACTACATTAAAGGCGAGAATGTCTGCTCACTTATACTTCATTAGATGTGAGCAAGTCAGCCCAGTTATACTTTATTATAGGTGAGTATGTAAGCACATTTATACTACATTTTAGGTGAGTAAGTATGGGCACTTATAAGACAGTATGGGTTAGTATGTCTGCACACTTATACTACATTATAGGTGAGCATCTCTGCACCCTAACACTACATTATAGTAGAGTTTGTTTGCACTTTTATGCTATGTTATAGGTGAGTATGTTGGCACAACTATACTATATTATAGGTAAGCATGTCTGCACACTTTTACTTCGATATAGGTGATTATGTATCCACAACCATACTGCATTATAGGTGAGCATGTCTGCACACATATACTTCTTTTAAGGTAAGTATGTGTGCACACTTATACTTCCTAATATGTGAATATGTATGCACACTTACACTACTTTTTAGGTGAGTCTGCACACTTATACTACATTAAAGGTCAGTTTGTCTGCACACCTATACTACAATAAACGCGAGTATGTATGCACACTTATACTTCCTTTTAGATAAGTATGTATGCACACTTACAAGAAATTAAGAGTAAGTATGTCTGCACACTTAAACTTCATAATAGGTGAGTGTATCTATACACTTATTATTCATTATAGGCGACTATGTCTGCACACTTATACTACATTATAGGCGAGTATATCTGCACTATAGGCGAGTATACTTCATATAAAGTGAGTATGTATGCAAAACTATACTGCATTACAGGTAAATATGTCTGCACACATATACTATATTAAAGGTGAGTATGTATGCATACTTTTAAGACATTAAGGGTGAGTGTGTCTTCACACTTATACTACATTATAGGTGAGAATTTTTGCACACTTATACTTATATAGGTGAGTATGTCTGCATACTTATACGACAATATAGGTGAGTATGTATCCACACTTATACTATATTATAGGTGAGTTTGTCTGCACAACTATACTATTTTATAGGTAAGTATGTCTGTACACTTTTACTTCGCTATAGGTGAGTATGAATGCACAGCTATACTGCATTATAGGTGAGCATGTCTGCACACTTTTAATATATTATAGGTGAGTATGTGTGCACACTTATACCACATTTTAAGTGAGTATGTATGCATACTTACAAGACAATAAGGGTTAGTATGTCTGCACACTTATACTACATTATAGGTGAGTATGTCTGCACACTAATACTTCACTATAGGTGAGTATGTCTGCACCTTTATGCTACATTATAGGTGAGTATGTATGCACACTGGTTCTTTATCATAAATGAGTATGTCTGCACACTTGTACTATATAAGAGGTGAGTATATCTGCACACTTATACTTCATTTAAGTGAGTATGTATGCAAAATTATTCTGCATCATAGGTGAGTATGTCTGCACACTTATACTTCAATATAGATGAGTATGTCTGCACACTTATATTACATTATAGGTGCATTCGTCTGCACACTTATACTACATTATAGGTGAGTATGTATGCACACTTATACTACCTTTGAGGTAAGTATGTATGCGCACTTACAAGACATTAATGGTTAGTATGTCTGCACAATTATACTTCATTATAGGTGAGTATGTCGGCACCCTTATAAGTACTACATTATAGGTGAGTACGTATGAATACTTTTAAGACATTAAGGATGAGTATGTCTGCACACTAACACTTCATTATAAGTGAGAATTTCTGCACACTTATACTTATATAGGTAAGTATGTCTGCATACTTAATAGACAATATAGGTGAGTATGTATCCACATTTATACTATATTATAGGTGAGTTTGTCTGCACAACTATACTATTTTATAGGTAAGTATGTCTGTATACTTTTACTCGCTATAGGTGAGTATGAATGCACAGCTAAACTGCATTATAGGTGAGCATGTCTGCACACTTATACTTCATTATAGGTGAGTTTGTCTGCACACTTATACTTCATTATAGGTGAGTATATATGCACACCTTTACTACCTTTTAAGTGAGTATGTATGCATACTCACAAGACAATAAGGGTTAGTATGTCTGCACACTTAAACTACATTATAGGTGAGTATGTCTGCACACTAATACCTTATTATAGGTGAGTATGTCTGGACCCTTATGCTACATTATAGGTGAGTATGTATGCACACTGGTTCTACATTATAAATGAGTATGTCTGCACACTTATACTACATAAGAGGTGAGCATATCTGCACACTTATATTTCATTTTAGGTGAGTATGTATGCAAAATTATACTGCATTATAGGTGAGTTTGTCTGCACACTTATACTTCAATATAGATAAGTACGTCTGCACACTTATACTACATTATAGGTGAGTATGTATGCACACTTATACTACCTTTGAGGTAAGTATGTATGCACACTTACAAGACATTAGTGGTTAGTATGTCTGCACAATTATACTTCATTATAGGTGAGTATGTCTGCACCCTTATACAACATTATAGGTGAGTATGTATGCAAACTTGTTAACTATTATAGGTGAATATGTCTGCACACTTATATTGCATTATTGGTGAGTATATTTGCACACTTATACTTCATTTTAGGTCAGTATGTATGCAACACTATACTGCATTATAGGTGAGTATGTCGGGACACTTATACTACATTAAAGGCGAGAATGTCTGCTCACTTATACTTCATTAGATGTGAGCAAGTCAGCCCAGTTATACTTTATTATAGGTGAGTATGTAAGCACATTTATACTACATTTTAGGTGAGTAAGTATGGGCACTTATAAGACAGTATGGGTTAGTATGTCTGCACACTTATACTACATTATAGGTGAGCATCTCTGCACACTTACACTACATTATAAGAGAGTTTGTCTGCTTTTTTATGCTATATTATAGGTGAGTATGTTGGCACAACTATACTTTATTATAGGTTAGCATGTCTGCACACTTTTACTTCGATATAGGTGATTTTATATCCACAACTATACTGCATTATAGGTGATCATGTCTGCACACATATATTACTTTTTAGGTAAGTATGTGTGAACACTTATACTTCCTTATAGGTGAATATGTATGCACACGTACACTACATTTTAGGTGAGTCTGCACACTTATACTTCATAATAGGTGAGTATGTATGCACAGTTGAAATACATTTTACGTGAGTTTGTATGCACACTTATAAGACATTAAGGGTGAGTATGTCCGCACACTTACACTACATTATAGGTGAGAATGTCTGCACACTTATACTACATTATAGGTGAGTATGTCTGCATACTTATTCGACAATATACCGAGTATGTCTCCACACTTATACTACATTATAGGTTAGAATGTCTGCACAACTATACTTTTTTATAGGTAAGAACGTCTGCACACTTTTACTTCGGTATAGGTGAGTATGAATGCACAGCTATACTGCATTATAGGTGAGCATGTCTGCACACCTATACTACATTATTGGTGAGTTTGTCTGCACACTAATACTACATTATAGGTGAGTATGTACGCTCACTTATACTACCTTTTTGGTGAGTATGTATGCACACTTACAAAACATTCAGGGTAAGTATGTAGGCACACTTTTATTACATTATAGGTGAGTATATCTGCACACTTATACTTCATTAAAGGTGACTATGTCTGCACACTTATACTATTATACATTATAGGTAAGTATGTATGCACATTTTTTCTACACCATAGGTGAGTATGTCTGCACACTGATACTTCATTATAGGTGAGTATATCTGCACACTAATACTTCATTTAAGGTGAGTGTATGCAAAATTATACTGCATTATAGGTGAGTATGTCTGCACACTTATACTACGTTATAGATAAGAATGTCTGCACACTTATACTACATTATAGGTGAATTTGTATGCACACTTATACTACATTAAGGGTGAATATGTCTGCTCAATTAAACTACATTTTAGGTGAGTATGTATGCACACTTTAAAGACATTAAGGGTCAGTAGGTCTGCACAATTATACTGCATTATAGGTGAGAATGGGGGCACATTTATACAACATTATAGGTGAGCATTTCTGCATACTTGTACGACAATATAGGTGAGTATGTCTCCACACTTGTACTCCATAATAGGTGAGTATGGCTGCAAACAATACTTTTTTATAGGTAAGTATGTCTGCACACTTTTTTTTCGGTATAGGTGAGTATGAATGCACATCTATACTGCATTATAGGTGAGCATGTCTGCACACTTATACTTCATTATAGGTGAGTTCGTCTGCACATTTATACTGCATTATAGGTGAGTATGTATGCACACTTATACTACTTTTAAGGTAAGTATGTATACACACTTACAAGACATTAATGGTCAATATGTCTGCACACTTATACTACATTATAGTTGAATATGTCTGCACACTAAAACTTCATAAAAGGTGAGTATGTCTGCACCCTTATACCATATTATAGGTGAGTATGTATAAACACTTGTACTACATTATAGGTGAGTATGTCTGCACACTTATACTACATTATAGGTGAGTATATCTGCACACTTGTACTTCATTTAAGTTGAGTATGTATGCAAAACTATACTGCATTATAGGTGAGTATATCTGCACACTAATACTTCATTATAGGCGAGTATGTCTGCTCACTTATACTTCATTATAGAGGAGTATGTATGCAAAATTATACTACATTTTAGGTGAGTATGTTTTCACACTTATAAAACATTAATGGTTAGTATGTCTGCACACTTATACTACATTATCGGTGAGCATGTCTGCACACTTATACTACATTATAGGAGAGTATGTCTGCACACTTATGTTACATTATAGGTGAGTATGTCGGCACAACTATGCTATATTATAGGTTAGCATGTCTGCACACTTTTACTTCGATATAGGTGAGAATGTATGCACAACAATACTGCATTATAGGTGAGCATGTCTGCACACTTCTACAACATTTAAGGTAAGTATCTGCGACACTTATACTTCTTAACACTTCCCTTACTGTGCTAAAAAATTACGCCAGTTACGTTGTTGGACACTGAGGTTACACTAAAAATGTATGTTTTAAATTAAAATTATGCAAAATCTATTAGTTTTTTTTTTAGTTTGCTATAAACATCATTTTATTGTGTAATAAAATGTCGAATAATATAAAATAAGTGTAAGAAATGATAAAATAATAGTTGAAACAGAGAAGTGACATTTCAATACGAATATAATTTTCCCACTGCGTCGTTCGGTCTGCGCAACGTTCAGAATGCGCATGACTGAAAAGAGGTCTCCAACCTTTTAACACTTCCCTTACTGTGCTAAAAAATTACGCCAGTAACGGCGTTGGACACTGAGGGTACACTTAACATGTATGTTTCAAATTAAAATTATGCAAAATCTGCTAGGTCATTTTTTGTTATTAGCTATAAACATCATTTTATTATGTAATAAAATGTCGAATAATATAAAATAAAGGTAAGAAATGATAAAATAAGAGCTAAAACAGAAAGGCATTTCTATAAGAATATTATTTTTACGCTGCGTCGTTCGGTCTGTGCAACATTCGGAATGCGCATGCGTGATAAGAGATTTCCAGCCTTTTAATTTTTTTTCATAAAATTATACAATAAAATGTAGCGTGTATTTTTTTGGCAATAAAACCGTAATTCTTCGCCGTCGATATTTCCCGCCATCTCAATTATTATATTTTTGAAAATGAAATAATAAATAAAATGAACATTTATTATAAAAAGAGTAATGGTACAATATAACATACCAGATAAAAAATAATAATAGAAAAAACATACCAGATAAAAATAAAAATTAACAATCAGGATTATAAAACTGGTGACGAACCCCTGGAACGGGCGCTATAAGAACTGTCAAAAAAGAATGAGTGTTTGACATTTCGTCAATTCGCGATTTAAAATCATTAATTTCTGTTGAATTAACTATGAATGTTTTGTTTCCTAATGACATCATTTAAATCATAGAGGTTTCGATGAGGAATACATAAAGTATGAAGACCCTGCAAGCAGTATATTTCGAGAAATTAAATAAAATATAAGTCATGATCACTCGCTATCCATCACCGTACGGCAAGTGTTAATAGGTGAATATGTATGCAAACTTATACTTCATTTTAGGAAAGTATGTCTGAACAGTTTTACTTCATAATATGTGAATATGTTTGCACACTCGTTATACATTTAAGGTAAGTTTGTATGCACACTTATATGACATTAAGGTTTTGTATGTCTGCACACTTACACTACATTATAGGTGACAATGTACGCACACTTATACTACATTATTAGTGAGTATGTCTGCATACTTATACAACAGTAAAGGTAAGTATGTCCCCACACTTATACTACAATATGGGTGAGCATGTCTTCCCAACTATACTTTTTTATAGGTAAGTATATCTGCGAACTTTAACTTCGGCATAGGTGAGTATGAATGCACAACTATACTGCATTATAGGTGAGCATGTCTGCACACTTATACTGCATTAAAGGTAAATTTGTCCGCACACTTATTCTTCATTTTAGGTGAGTATGTATGCACACTTACAAGACATTAAGGGTTAGTATGTCTGCACACTTATACGACATTATAGGTGAGTTTATCTGCACACTTATACTTCATTATAGGTGACGATGTCTTTACACTTATACTGCAATATAGGTGAGTATGTCTGCACACTTTTACTACATTATAGGTGAGTATGTCTGCACACTTAGACTACATTGAAGGTGAGTATGTCTGCACACTTATACTACATTATAGGGGAGTATGTATGCACACTTAAACTGCATTAAGGGTGAGTATGTCTGCTCAAATATACTACATTTTTGGTGAATACGTATGCACACTTAAAAGATATTAAGGGTAATTATGTCTGCATAATTGTAATACATTATAAGTGAGAATGTCTGCACACTTATACTTCATTATAGGTGAGTATGTCTGCATACCTATACGACAATAAAGGTGAGTATGTCTCCACACTTATACTTCATTAAAGGTGAGTTTATCTGCACAAGTATACTATTTTATAGGTAAGTATGTCTGCACACTTTTACTTCGGTATAGGTGAGTATGAATGCAAAACTATACTGCATTATAGGTGAGCATGTCTGCAGACTTATACTACATTATAGGTGAGTTTGTCTGCACACTTATACTACATTATAGGTGAGTATGTATGCACACTTATACTACCTTTTAGGTAAGTATATATGCACACTTACAAGACATTAAGGGTTAGTATGTCTGCACACTAATACTACATTATAGGTGAGTATATCTGCACACTTAACCTTCATTATAGGTGACTATGTCTGCACACTTATACAACATTATAGGTGAGTTTGTATGCACACTTGTTCTACATCATAGGTAAGTATGTCTGCGCACTTATAC
Organism: Odontocerum albicorne; assembly: GCA_949825065.1. Classification (NCBI taxonomy): domain Eukaryota; kingdom Metazoa; phylum Arthropoda; class Insecta; order Trichoptera; family Odontoceridae; genus Odontocerum; species Odontocerum albicorne. The sequence goes on along the minus strand of CATKWJ010000010.1, from coordinate 259,674 downwards.
TTCATTAAAGGTGAGTATATCTGCACACTTACACTTCATTTAAAGTGAGTATGTATGCAAAACTATACTGCTTTATAGGTGAGTATGTCTGCTCATTTATACCACAATATAGGTGAGTATCTCTGAACACTTATACTACATTATAGGTGAGTTTGTATGCACACTTGTTCTACATCATAGGTGAATATGTCCGCACACTTATACTACATTTAAGGTGAGTATGTATGCACACTCACAAGACATTAAGGGTTAGTATGTCTGCACACTTATACTACATTATAGGTGAGCATGTGTACTCACTTAAACTACATTATAAGAAAGTATGTCTGCACACATATGCTACATATGTGTGCAGACATACTTTCATAGGTGAGTATGTCGACACAACTATACTATATTATCGGTAAGTATGTCTGCACACTTTGACTTCGATATAGGTCAGTATGTATGCACCACTATATTGCATTATAGATGAGCATGTCTGCACACTTATTCTCCATTTTAGGAAAGTATGTCTCCACACTTATACAATATTGTAGGTGGGTATGTCTGCACATCTAAACTATTTTATAGGTAAGTTTGTCTGCACACTTCAACTTCGGTATAGGTGAGCATGAATGCACAACTATATTGCATTAAATATGAGCGATTCTGCAGACTTATACTACATTATAGGTGAGTTTTTCTGCACACTTAAACTACATTATAGGTGAGTATGTACGCTCACTTATATCACCTTTTAGGTGAGTATGTATGCATACTTACAAGAGATTAAGGGTAAGTATATGTGCAAACTTATACTTCATCATAGGTGAGTATGTCTGCACACTTATACTACATTATAGGTAAGTATGTATAAACACTTGTTCTACATCGTAGGTGAGTATGTCTGCACACTTATACTACATTAAAGGTGAGTATGTCTGCACACTTATAATGAAAATGTATGCAAAATTATACTGCATTATAGGTGTGTATGTCTGCACACTTATAATTCAATATAGATGAGTATGCTGCACACTTATACTACATTATAGGTGAACTCGTCTGCACACTTATACTACAATACATTAAAGGCGAGAATGTCTGCTCACTTTTACTTCATTAAAGGTGAACATGTCGGCACAGTTATACTTTATTATAGGTGAGTATGTATGCAAATTTATACTACATTTAAGGTGAGTATGTATGCACACTAATAAGACAGTAAGGGTTAGTATGCCTGCACACTTATACTTCATTATAGGTGAGCATCTCTGCACACTTACACTTTATTATAAGAGAGTTTGTCTGCACTTTTATGCTATATTATAGGTGAGTATGTTGGCACAACTATACTATATTATAGGTAAGCATATCTGCACACTTTTACTTCGATATAGGTGATTATGTATCCACAACTATACTGCATTATAGGTGAGCATGCTGCACACATATACTTCTTTTTAGGTAAGTATGTGTGCACACTTATACTTCCTAATAGGTAAATACGTATGCACACTTACACCACATTTTAGGTGAGTCTGCACACTTATACTACATTAAAGGTGAGTTTGTCTGCACACTTATATTACATTAAAGGCGAGTATGTATGCACACTTATATTTCCTTTTAGATAATTATGTTTGCACACTTACAAGAAATTAAGGGTAAGTATGTCTGCACACTTAAACTTCATTATAGGTGAGTGTATCTATACATTTATACTTCATTATAGGCAACTATGTCTGCACACTTATACTACATTACCGGTGAGTATATATGCACACTTGTTCTTCATTATAGGTGAGTACGTCTGCACACTTATACTACATTATAGGCGAGTATATCTGCACACTTATACTTCATATAAGGTGAGTATGTATGCAAAACTATACTGCATTATAGGTGAATATGTCTGCACACTTATACTACATTAAAGATGAGTATGTATGCATACTTTTAAGACATTAAGGGTGAGTATGTCTGCACACTTATACTATATTATAGGTGAGAATTTCTGCACACTTATACTTATATAGGTGAGTTTGTATTCACACGTTTACTTCATGAAGGGTGAGTAAATCTGCTCACTTATTTTACATTTAAGGTGAGTACGTATGCATACTTTTAAGACATTAAGGGTGAGTATGTCTGCACACTATCACTACATTATAGGTGAAAATTTTCGCACACTTATACTTATATAGGTGAGTATGTCTGCATACTTATACGACAATATAGGTGAGTATGTATCCACACTTATACTATATTATAGGTGAGTTTGTCTGCACAACTAAACTATTTTATAGGTAAGTATGTCTGTACACTTTTACTTCGATATAGGTTAGTATGAATGCACAGCTATACTGCATTATAGGTGAGCATGTCTGCACACTTATCCTACATTATAGGTGAGTTTGTCTGCACACTTATACTTCATTATAGGTGAGTATGTATGCACACTTATACTACCTTTTAAGTGAGTATGTATGCATACTTACAAGACAATAAGGGTAAGTATGTCTGCATACTTATACTACATTATAGGTGAGTATGTTTGCACACTAATACTTCATTATAGGTGAGTATGCCTGCACCCTTTTTCTACATTATAGGTGAGTATGTATGCACACTGGTTCTACATCATAAATGAGTACGTCTGCACACTTATAATACATAAGAGGTGAGTATATCTACACACTTATACTTCATTTCAAGTAAGTATGTATGCAAAATTATACTGCATTATAGGTGAGTATGTCTGCACACTTATACTTCAATATAGATGAGTATATCTGCACACTTATACTACATTATAGGTGCATTCGTCTGCACACTTATACTTCATTATAGGTGAGTATTTATGCACACTTATACTACCTTTGAGGAAAGTATGTATGCACACTTACAAGACATTAATGGTTTGTATGTCCGCACAATTATACTTCATTATAGGTGAGTATGTCTGCACCCTTATACTACAATATAGGTGAGTATGTATGCACACTTGTTAACCATTATAGGTGAGTATGTCTGCACACTTATATGGCATTAAAGATGAGTATATTTGCACACTTATACTTCATTTAAGGTCAGTATGTATGCAACACTATACTGCATTATAGGTGAGTATGTCTGCACACTTATGCTATATTAAAGGCGAGAATGTGTGCTCACTTATACTACATTATAGGTGAGCAAGTCAGCACAGTTATACTTTATTAAAGGTGAGTATGTATGCACATTTATACTACATTTTAGGTGAGTATGTATGCACACTTATAAGACAGTATGGGTAATTGTCTGCACACTTATACTACTTTATAGGTGAGCATCTCTGCACACTTACACTACATTAAAGGAGAGTTTGTCTGCACTTTTATGCTATATTATAGGTGAGTATGTTGGCACAACTATACTTTATAATAGGTAAGCATGTCTGCACACTTTTACTTCGATATAGGTGAGTATATATCCACAAATATACTGCATTATAGGTAAACATGTCTGCACACAAATACTCCTTTTTAGGTAAGTATGTGTGAACACTTATACTTCGTAATAGGTGAATATGTATGCACACTTGCACTCCATTTTAGGTGAGTCTGCACACTTATACTTCATAATAGGTGAGTATGTATGCACCGTTGAAATACATTTTACGTGAGTATGTATGCACACTTATAAGACATTAAGGGTGAGTATGTCTGCACACTTACACTACATTATAGGTGAGAATGTCTGCACACTTATACTACATTATAGGTGAGTATGTCTGCATACTTATTCGACAGTATACCGCGTATGTCTCCACACTTAAACTACATTATAGGTGAGTTCGTCTGCACACTTTTACTACATTATAGGTGAGTATGTATGCACATTTATACTACCTTTTAGGTAAGTATGTATGCACACTTACAAGACATTAATGGTTAGTATGTCTGCACAATTATACTTCATTATAGGTGAGTATGTCTGCACCCTTATACTATATTATAGGTGAGTATGTATGCACACTTGTTAAACATTATAGGTGAGTATGTCTGCATACTTATACTGCATTATAGGTGAGTATATTGGCACACTTATATTTCGTTTAAGGTGTGTATGTATGCAACACTATACTGCATTATAGGTGAGTATGTCTGCACACTTATACTACATTAAAGGCGAAAATGTCCGCTCACTTATACTTCATTATAGGTGAACATGTCGGCACAGTTATACTTTATTAAAGGTGAGTATGTATGCATATTTATACTACATTTTAGGTGAGTATGTATGCACACTTATAAGACAGTAAGGGTTAGTATGTCTGCACACTTATACTACATTATAGGTGAGCATGTCTGCACACTTAAACTATATTATAGGAGAGTTTGTCTGCACTTTTATGCTATATTATAGGTGACTATGTTGGCACAACTATACTATATTATAGGTAAGCATGTCTGCACACTTTTACTTCGATAAAAGTGATTGTGTATCCACAACTATACTGCATTATAGGTGAGCATGTCTGCACACATATACTTCTTTTTAGGTAAGTATGTGTGCACACTTATACTTCCTATTAGGTGAATACGTATGCACACTTACACTACATTTTAGGTGAGTCTGCACACTTATACTACATTAAAGGTGAGTTTGTCTGCACACCTATACTACATTATAGGCGAATATGTATGCACACTTATACTTCCTTTTAGATAAGTATGTATGCACACTTACAAGAAATTAAGGGTTATTATGTCTGCACACTTAAACTTCATAATAGGTGAGTGTATCTATACACTTATACTTCATTATAGGCGACTATGTCTGCACACTTATACTACATTACAGGTGAGTATATATGCCCTTTTGTTCTACATTATAGGTTAGTACGTCTGCACACTTATACTTCATAACAGGCGAGTATATCTGCACACTTATACTTCATAATAGGTGAGTGTATCTATACACTTATACGGCATTATAGGCAACTATGTCTGCACACTTATACTACATTACCGGTGAGTATATATGCACACTTGTTCTTCATTATAAGTGAGTACGTCTGCACACTTATTCTACATTATAGGCGAGTATATCTGCACACTTATACTTCATATAAGGTGAGTATGTATGCAAAACTATACTGCATTATAGGTGAATATGTCTGCACACTTATACTACATTAAAGGTGAGTATGTATGCATACTTTTAAGACATTAAGGGTGAGTATGTCTGCACACTATCACTACATTATAGGTGAGAATTTCTGCACACTTATACTTATATAGGTGAGTATGTCTGCATACTTATACGACATTATAGGTGAGTATGTATCCACACTTATACTATATTATAGGTGAGTTTGTCTGCACAACTATACATTTTTATAGGTAAGTATGTCTGAAAACTTTTACTTCGCTATAGGTGAGTATGAATGCACAGCTATACTGCATTATAGGTGAGCATGTCTGCACACTTATACTACATTATAGGTGAGTTTGTCTGCACACTTATACTTCATTATAGGTGAGTATGTATGCACACTTATACTATCTTTTAAATGAGTATGTATGCACACTTACAAGACAATAAGGGTTAGTATGTCTGCATACTTATACTACATTATAGGTGAGTATGTCTGCACACTAATACTTCATTATAGGCGAGTATGTCTGCTTCCTTATTCTACATTATAGGTGAGTTTGTATGCACACTGGTTCTACATCATAAATGAGTATGTCTGTCTTATACTTCATAAGAGGTGAGTATATCTGCACACTTATACTTCATTTTAAGTTAGTATGTATGCAAAATTATACTGCATTATAGGTGAGTATGTCTGCACACTTATACTTCAATATAGATGAGTATGTCTGCACACTTATACTACATTATAGGTGTATTCGTCTGCACAATTATACTACATTATAGGTGAGTATGTATGCACACTTATACTACCTTTGAGGTAAGTATGTATGCACACTTACAAGACATTAATGGTTAGTATGTCTGCACAATTATACTTCATTATAGGTGAGTATGTCTGCACCCTTATACTACATTATAGGTGAGTATGTATGCACACTTGTTAACCATTATAGGTGAGTATGTCTGCACACTTATATTGCATTATAGATGAGTATATTTGCACACTTTTACTTCATTTAAGGTCAGTATGTATGCAACACTATACTGCATCATAGGTGAGTATGTCTGCACACTTATACTACATTAAAGGCGAGAATGTCTGCTCACTTATACTTCATTATAGGTGAACAAGTCAGCATAGTAATACTGTTTTATAGGTGAGTATGTATGCACATTTATACTACAGTTTAGGTGAGTATGTATGCACACTTATAAGACAGTATGGGTTAGTGTGTCTGCACACTTATACTGCATTATAGGTGAGCATCTCTGCACACTTACACTACATTATAGGAGAGTTTTTCTGCACTTTTATGCTATATTATAGGTGAGTATGTTGGCACAACTATACTTTATTATAGGTAAGCATGTCTGCACACTTTTACTTCGATATAGGTGAGTATATATCCACAAATATACTGCATTATAGGTGAGCATGTCTGCACACTTTTACTTCGATATAGGTGAGTATATATCCACAAATATACTGCATTATAGGTGAGCATGTCTGCACACATATACAACTTTTTAGGTAAGTATGTGTGCACATTTATACTTCCTAATAGGTGAATATGTATGCACACTTAGACTACATTTTAGGTGAGTCTGCACACTTATACTTCCTAATAGATGAGTATGTATGCACAGTTGAATTACATTTTACGTGAGTTTGTGTGCACTTTTATAAGACATTAAGGGTGAGTATGTCAGCATACTAACACTACATTATAGGTGAGAATGTCTGCACACTTATACTTCATTACAGGTGAGTATGTCTGCATACTTATTCGACAATATACCGAGTTTGTCTCCACACTTAAACTACATTATAGGTGAGATTGTCTGCACAACTTAACTTTTTTATAGGTATGTATGTCTGCACACTTTTACTTCGGTATAGGTGAGTATGAATGCACAACTATACTGCATTATAGGTGAGCATGTCTGCACACTTATACTACATTATAGGTGAGTTCGTCTGCACACTTATACTTCATTATAGGTGAGTATGTATTCACAGTTATACTACCTTTTAGGTTTGATTTTGTATGCACACTTATATGACATTAAGGGTCAGTATGTCTGCACACTTATACTTCATTATAGGTGAGAATGTCTGCACACTTATACTACATTATAGGTGAGTATGTATGCACACTTACAAGACATTAAGGGTTAGTATGTCTGCACACTTATACTACATTATAGGTGAATATGTGTACTCACTTATTCTACAATATAAGAGAGTATGTCTGCACACATATGCTACATTATAGGTGAGTATGTCGACACAACTATACTTTATTATCGGTAAGTATGTCTGCACACTTTTACTTCGATATAGGTGAGTACGTATGCACAACTATATTGCATTATAGATGAGCATGTCTGCATACTTATACTCCATTTTAGGAAAGTAGTTCTGCACACTTATACTTCATAATAGGTGAGTATGTTTGCACACTTATACTATATTTTAGGTGAGGATGTCTGCACACTCATACTTCATAATAGGTGTATATGTATGCACACTTATAATACATTTGAGGTGATTTTGTATGCACACTTATATGACATTAAGGGTCAGTATGTCTGCACACTTATACTACATTATAGGTGAGAATGTCTGCACACTTATACTACATTATAGGTGAGTATGTCTGCATACCTATACGACGATAAAGGTGAGTTTGTTTCCACACTTACACTACATTATAGGTGAATATGTGTGCAGAACTTAACTATTTTATAGGTTAGTATGTCGGCACACTTTAACTGGGTATAGGTGAGTTTGAATGTACAACTATACTGCATTATAGGTGAGCATGTCTGCTTACTTATACTACATTATATGTGAGTTTGTCTGCACACGTATACTTCATTATGGGTGACGATTTCTCACGTGACTCGAATTGGTGTATTTATGGACTCATATTACAAACGCGTGTGTTACGTGCAGTTGAAATTTACTATATGTGGGCCAGTACCCAGTGCTTATAGGATCAACCCAAACATTGTGATAAAATAAGTGTGGTGTACATACGTCAACCTTTTAGCTCGAAACGACTTCCGCGCCATCACCACTAAACCTGTAAGTACCATTTCCTTTCCCATCGTGTATTGGGTTTGGCGTAAGCCAAACCATTTTGGTCCCTCGATCCACTTCCAGTCCAGGTATACAGTCCACGCAAAATGTTTAGAATATAGTCTCGAATCTCGTATAGCCCGCTTCGTCATAAACATTTTTTTTTCAAAAAATCCTCAATAAAGTTTATTTTTTCGTCAAGTCCTCAAAAGCAATTTATGTCTTTATAATTTCTTTCCAATTCATTCACAATGTTTTATTATACCTACAATAATTTATTTATTGTTTGAATTGAATAGTGAGTTTGCGATTATTTGATAGACAATAGATATTTTGATTCAAATAGAGTTGTAAATCAGCACACACAAAACTCAAAAGCCTCAATCAAAATCGTTTTTAAGCCTACACACAATGACACACCTACGATTACGGCTACATCTCATATTTTGAAGAATGTAACTGGTTATTTGCTATTGAGCAAAGTTCCACATATAAGTCACATGATGGACAAACCTCAGATCCCCCTAGCAGTTGAGAATTTTAATATACCAGCTCAAGTCGACCTTCTACTCGGCTCTGATGTTCTTGGCCGAGTTTTGGATGGTACTAAAGGTCTCTTTGGGGCCCGGCAGGCCTATAGCCTTCGGCACGATCTTTGACTTTGCATTACTGGGACCAGCTCATACACTCAACTCATACCCTCAGCCCTCTCGGCTGGGATCAGCTCATACCCTCAGCCCCCTCGGCTGGGATCAGCCCATAAGCTCAGCTCAAATGTAGTTTAGCTCAAATCAGCTCATACACTCAACCCATACCTTCAGCCCTCTCGGCTGGGATCCGCTCATACCCTCGCCCCCCTCGGCTGAGATCAGCCCATAAGCTCAGTTCAAATGTAGTTTAGCTCAAATCAGCTCATACACTCAACCCATACCCTCAGCCCTCTCGGCTGGGATCAGCTCATACCCTCAGCCCCCTCGGCTGGGATCAGCCCATAAGCTTAGCTCAAATGCAGCTTCAGCTCAAACTCAACTCAGCCCAAACTCGGCTTATACCCTCAGCCCTATCAGAGGGTATCAGTCAAACTCAACTCAGCTCAAATGATAATGCCCAAGAATGATAGAGCCCAGGAATGATAGAGCTCAGGAATGATAGAGCCTAAGAATGATAGAGCTCAGGAATGATAGAGCCCAAGAATGATAGAGCTCAGGAATGATAGAGCCCAAGAATGATAGAGCCCAAGAATGATAGAGCCCAAGAATGATAGAGCCCAGGAATGATAGAGCTCAGGAATGATAGAGCTCAGGAATGATAGAGCTCAGGAATGATAGAGCCCAAGAATGATAGATGCCACTCAAACTCAACTCAGCTCAAGCTCGGCGCATACCTTCAGCCCTATCAGAGGGTATCGGCGCCACTGGGGCCAAACTCAGCCCAAACTCGGCTCATACGCCACTCAAACTCAACTCAGCCCAAGCTCGGCGCATACCCTCAGCCCTATCAGAGGGTATCGGCGCCACTGGGGCTCAACTCAGCCCAAACTTGGCTCATACGCCACTCAAACTCAACTCAACCCAAGCTCGGCGCATACCCTCAGCCCTATCAGAGGGTATCGGCGCCACTGGGGCCAAACTCAGCCCAAATTCGGCTCATACGCCACTCAAACTCAAACTCAGCCCAAACTCAACCCACTCAAACCCGGCCCAGCGCAAACTCGGTTCATATCTTCGGCCCTCTCAGCATATGCTTCAACTCAAACTCAGCTCAGCCAAGTGCAATTCATTTGTCTCTCAAACGCAGCTCATGTATATCTCAAACACAACTCATTTGTCTCTCAAATGCAATTCATTTGTCTCTCAGACGCAGCTCATTTATATCTCAAACAAAACTCATTTATCTCTCAAACACGATTCATTTGTCTCTCAAGCGCGGTTCATTTGTCTCTCAAACGCAGCTCATGTGTATCTCAAACACAACTCATTTATCTCTCAAACACAATTCATTTGTCTCTCAAGCGCGGTTCATTTGTCTCTCAAACGCAGCTCATGTATATCTCAAACACAACTCATTTATCTCTCAAACACAATTCATTTGTCTCTCAAATGCAATTCATTTGTCTCTCAGAAGCAGCTCATTTATATCTCAAACAAAACTCATTTATCTCTCAAAACACAATTCATTTGTCTCTCAAACGCAGTCCATTTGTCTCTCAGCCCGCAACCCATTTGTCACTCAGCCCACAATCCATTTGTCACTCAGCCCACAATCCATTTGTCACTCAGCCCACACTTCATTTATTTCTCAGCGCTCAATCCTATCTCCACACCCTTCAAACCCGCTCTAAATGGCTTTCACCATCCTCCCCTCCTCAAATCGGAGAGCTCTTCCTAATAAAGGAGGACAACTTGCCGGCACTGAAATGGCGACTTGGACGCATCACCCGCACCATACCCGGCAAAGATGGAGTGCCACGTGTTGTGGATCTGGATACAACCAGTGGACACTTGAGAAGGCCGGTTTCAAAGCTAGCCCGGTTCCCGTTGGAGGTCCTCCCGGCCCCCCAGGATGTTCACGCCAAAACCGGCGTGACGTAAAATCAGCTCAGATCCACGCGGACGGAGCGTGACCGTCAAGTGATGTGGGGGTAGACCAGATGGCCATCCACGCGCGCGGCGAGTGTCATCCCCGAGACGGTCAGTCGCCATCCACGCATGTCGGGAGTGTCATCGACCCGGACGAGTGAACAGTACAATTCAAAGGTGACGATTTCTCACGTGACTCGAATTGGTGTATTTATGTACTCATATTACAAACGCGTGTGTTACGTGCAGTTGAAATTTACTATATGTGGGCCAGTACCCAGTGCTTATAGGATCAACCCAAACATTGTGATAAAATAAGTGTGGTGTACATACGTCAACCTTTCAGCTCGAAACGACTTCCGCGCCATCACCACTAAACCTGTAAGTACCATTTCCTTTCCCATCGTGTATTGGGTTTGGCATAAGCCAAACCACTTATACTTCATTTAAGGAGAGTATGTGTGTAAAACTAAATTGCATTATAGGTGAGTAGGTCTGCACACTTATACTATTATACATTATAGGTATGTATGAATACTTATACTACATAAAGGGTGAATATGTCTGCTCACTTATACTACATTAAAGGTGAGTTTGTATGCACACTTATATAACATTAAGGGTAAGAATATCTGCACACTTATACTACATTATAGGGAGGAATGTCTGCAGACTTATATGACATTATAGGTGAGCATTTCTGCACACTTATACGCCAATATAGGTGAGTATGCCTCCACACTTATACTATATTATAGGTGGGTATGTCTGCACAAATATACTTTTTTATAGGTAAGTTTGTCTGCACACTTCAACTTCGGTATAGGTAATATAATCAAGTATAATCAAGTATAATATAAGCAACTATAATCAAGTATAAGTGAGCAAACATTCTCGCCTTTAATGTAGTATAAGTGTGCAGACATACTCACCTATAATGCAGTATAGTGTTGCATACATACTCACCTATAATATAGTATAAGTGTGCAGACGAACTCACCTATAATGTAGTATAAGTGTGCAGACCTACTCATCTATATTGTAGTATAAGTGTGCAGACATACTCACCTATAATGCGGTATAATTTTACATACATTTTCACCTTAAATAAAGTATAAGTGTGCAGATATACTCACCTATAATGTAGTATAAGTGTGCAGACATACTCACCTATGATGTAGAACAAGTGTGCATACATACTTAACTATAATGTTAAATAAGTGTGCAGACATACTCACCTATAATGTAGTATAAGTTTGCACATATACTAACCCTTAATCTCTCGTAAGTATGCATACATACTCACTTTAAAGGTGGTATAAGTGAGCGTACATACTCACCTATAATGTTGTTTAAGTGTGCAGAAAAACGCTCATATATAATGCAATATAGTTGTGCATTCATGCTCACCTATACCGAAGTTGAAGTGTGCAGACAACTTACCTATAAAATAGTATAGTTGTGCAGACATACCCACCTACAATATCGTATAAGTGTGGAGGCATACTCACCTATATTGGCGTATAAGTTTGCAAAAATGCTCACCTATAATGTCGTATAAGTCTGCAGACATTCCTACCTATAATACAGTATAAGTGTGCAGACATTCTTACCCTTAATGTTACATAAGTGTGCATACCAACTCACCCTTAATGTAATATAAGTGAGCAGACATATTCACCCTTAATGTAGTATAAGTGTGCATACATACCTATAATGTAGTATAAGTGTGCAGACCTACTCAACTATAATGCAGTATAGTTTTGCATATATACTCACCTTAAATGAAGTATAAGTGTGCCGATATACTCAATGTAATGTAGTATAAGTGAGAAGACAAACTTACCTATGATGTTGAACAAGTGTGCATACATAATCACCTATAATGAAGAATAAATTTACAGACATGGTCACCGTTAATGGAGTAGAAGTGTGCAGATATACTCACCTATAATGTTGTTGAAGTGGGCAGACATACTGACCCTCAATGTCTTGTAAGTGTGCATACATACTCACATAAAAGGTTGTATAATTGTGCATACAGACTCACCTTTAATGAAGTACAAGTGTGCAGACAAACTTACCTATAATGTAGTATAAGTGTGCAGACATGCTCACCTATAATGCAGTATAGTTGTACATTCAAACTCCCCTATACACAGTTAAAGTGTGCAGACATACTTACCTATAAAGTAGTTTAGTTCTGCACACATACTCACCTATAATGTAGTGTAAGTGTGGAGACATACTGACCCTTTATGTCATATAAGTGTGTCGTATAGGTATGCAGACATACTCACCTATAATGTAGTATACTCACCTTTATTGTCGTATACGTATGCAGACATACTCACCTATAATGTAGTATAAGTGTGCAGACATTCTCACCCATAATGTAGTATAAGTGTGCAGACATACTGACCCTTTATGTCATATAAGTGTGCATACAAACTCACCTCAAATGTATTATAAGTGTGCATACATACTCACCTATAACGAATTATAAGTGTGCAGACATACTCACCTAAAATGTAGTATTAGTGTGCATACATATATACCTATTATGAAGTATGAGTGTGCAGATATACTCACCTAAAATGTAGTATAAGTGTGCAAACATACTCACCTATTATGAAGTAAAAGTGTGCAGACATACTTTCCTAAAATGGATTATAAGTGTGCAGACATGCTCATCTATAATGCAATATAGTTGTGCATAGATACTCACCTATATCGAAGTAAAAGTGTGCAGACATACTTACCGACAATATAGAATAGTTGTGTCGACATACTCACCTATAATGTAGCATATGTGTGCAGACATACTTTCTTATAATGTAGTATAAAAGAGTACACATGCTCACCTATAATGTAGTATAAGTGTGCAGACATACTAACCCTTAATGTCTTGTAAGTGTGCATACATACTCACCTAAAATGTAGTATAAGTGTGCAGACATATTCACCTATGATGCAGAACAAGTGTGCATACAAACTCACCTATAATGTAGTATAAGTGTTCAGAGATACTCACCTATATTGTGGTATAAGTGTGCAGACATACTCACCTATAAAGCAGTATAGTTTTGCATACATACTCACTTTAAATGAATTATAAGTGTGCAGATATACTCACCTTTAATGAAGTATAAGTGCGCAGACATACTCACCTATGATGTAGAATAAGTGTGCATACAAACTCACCTATAATGTAGAATAAGTGTGCAGACATAGTCACCTATAATGAAGGTAAAGTGTGCAGATATACTCACCTATAATGTAGTATTAGTGTGCAGACATACTAACCCTTAATGTCTTGTAAGTGTGCATATATACTTACCTAAAAGGTAGTATAAGTGTGCATACATACTCACCTATAATGAAGTATATGTGTGCAGACAAACTCACCTATAATGTAGTATAAGTGTGCAGACATGCTCACCTATAATACAGTATAGTTTTGCATTCATACTCACCTATACCGCACAAGCACCGCACAAGTAAAAGTGTGCAGATATACTCACCTATAAAATAGTATAGTTGTGCAGATATACTCACCTTTAATGTAGTATAAGTGTGGAGACATACTCACCTATATTTTCGTATAGGTATGCAAACAAACTCACCTATAATGTAGTATAAGTGTGCTGACATTCTTTCTACATCGTAGTTTAAGTGTGCAATCATACTCACCTATAATGAAGAATAAGTGTGCGGACAAATTTACCTTTAATCCAGTATAAGTGTGCAGACATGCTCACCTATAATGCAGTATAGTTGTGCATTCATACTCACCTATGCCGAATCTAAAGTTCGCAGATATACTTACCTATAAAAAAGTATAGTTGTGGAGACATGCTCAACCATATTGTAGTATAAGTGTGGGGACATACTCACCTTTACTGTTGTATAAGTATGCAGACATACTCACTAATAATGTAGTTTAAGTGTGCATTACATTGTCACCTATAATGGAGTGTAAGTGTGCAGACATACTAAACCTTAATGTCTTATAAGTGTGCATACAAACTCACCTTAAATGTATAAAGAGTGTGTTCTCACCTATAATGTATTGTAAGTGTGCAGACACCCTTAATGTCTTATAAGTGTGCATACAAACTCACGTAAAATGTATTTCAACTGTGCATACATACTCACCTATTATGAAGTATATGTGTGCAGACTCACCTAAAATGTAGTGTAAGTGTGCATACATATTAGGAAGTATAAGTGTGCACACATACTTACCTAAAAAGTAGTATATGTCTGCAGACATGCTCACCTATAATGCAGTATATTTGTGGATATATACTCACCTATATCGAAGTAAAAGTGTGCACACATGCTTACCTATAATATAGAATAGTTGTGCCAACATACACAACAATAATATGGCATAAAAGTGCATATAAACTCTCCTATAATGTAGTGTAAGTGTGCAGAGATGCTCACCTATAATGTAGTATAAGTGTGCAGACATACTAACCCCTCTGTCTTATAAGTGTGCATACATACTCACCTAAAATGTAGTATAAATGTTCATACATACTCACCTATAATAAAGTATACCTGTGCTGACTTGCTCACCTATGATGAAGTATAAGTAAGCAGACTCGCCTTTAATGTAGTATAAGTGTGCAGACATACTCACCTATAATGCAGTATAGTGTTGCATACATACTGACCTTAAATGAAGTATAATTGTGCAGACATAAGTGTGCAAATATACTCATCTATAATGCAATATAAGTGTGCAGACATACTCACCTATAATGTAGTATAAGGGTGCAGACATACTCACCTATAATGAAGTATAATTGTGCAGATATACAAACCATTAATGTCTTGTAAGTGTGCATATATGCTTACCTCAAAGGTTGTATAAGTGTGCATACATACTCACCTATAATGAAGTATAAGTGTGCAGATGAATGCACCTATAATATAGTATAAGTATGCAGACATACTCATCTATATTGAAGTATTGTACAATATAAGTGTGCAAACATACTCACCTATAATGCAGTATAATTTTGCATACATACTTACTTAAAATGAAGTATAAGTGTGCAGATATACTCACCTCTTATGTAGTATAAGTGTGCAGACATACTCATTTATGATGTTGAACCAGTGTGCATACATACTCACATATAATGTAGAATAAGGGTGCAGAAATACTCACCTATAATGAAGTATTTGTGTGCAGACATACTCACCTATAATGTAGTATAAGTATGCAGATATACTAACCCTTATTGTCTTGTTAGTATGCATACATACTCACTTAAAAGGTAGTATAAGCGTGCATACATACTCACCTATAATGAAGTATAAGTGTGCAGACAAACTCACCTATAATGTAGTATAAGTATGCAGACATGCTCACCTATAATGCAGTATAGCTGTGAATTCATACTCACCTATAGCGAAGTAAAAGTGTACAGACATACTTACCTATAAAATAGTATAGTTGTGCAGACAAACTCACCTATAATATAGTATAAGTGTGGATACATACTCACCTATATTGTCGTATTAGTATGCAGACATACTTACCTTTATAAGTATAAGTGTGCAGAAATTCTCACCTGTAATGTAGTATAAGTGTGCAGACATACTCACCCTTAATGTCTTAAAAGTATGCATACATACTCACCTTTTATGTAGTAAAAGTGTGCAGACATATTCACCTATAATGCAGTATAGTTTTGAATACATACTCACCTTTTATGAAGTATAAGTGTGCAGATATACTCGCCCTTTATGAAATAAACGTGTGAATACAAACTCACCTATTATATAGTATAAGTGTGGATACATACTCCCTATATTGTCGTAAAAGTATGCAGACATACTCACCTTTATAAGTAAAAGTGTGCAGAAATTCTCACCTGTAATGTAGTATAAGTGTGCAAACATACTCACCCTTAATGTCTTAAAAGTATGCATACATACTCACCTTTAATGTAGTATAAGTGTGCAGACATATTCACCTATAATGCAGTATAGTTTTGAATACATACTCACCTTATATGAAGTATAAGTGTGCAGATATACTCACCTATAATGTAGTATAAGTGTGCAGACGTGCTCACCTATAATGAAGAACAAGTGTGCATATATACTCACCGGTAATGTAGTATAAGTGTGCAGACATATTTGCCTATAATGAAGTATAAGTGTATAGATACACTCACCTTTTATGAAGTTTAAGTGTGCAGACATACTAACCCTTAATTTATTGTAAGTGTGCATACATAATTATCTAACAGGAAGTATAAGTGTGCATACATACTCGCCTATAATGAAATATAAGTGTGCAGACAAACTCACCTTTACTGTAGTATAAGTGTGCAGACTCATCTAAAATGTAGTGTTATTGTGCATACGTATTCACCTATTAGGAAGTATAAGTGTGCACACATACTTACCTTAAAAGAAGTATATGTGTGCAGACATGGTCACCTATAATGCAGTATAGTTGTGGATACATAATCACCTATATCGAATTAAGTATAATATAGTATAGTTGTGCCAACATACTCACCTATAGTATAGCATAAAAGTGCAGACAAACTCTCCTATAATATAGTGTAAGTGTGCAGAAATGCTCACCTATAATGTAGTATAAGTGTGCAGACATACTAACCCTTACTGTCTTATAAGTGTGCATACATACTCACCTTAAATGTAGTATAAATGTGCATACATACTGACCTATAATAAAATATCACTGTGCCGACATGTTCACCTATAATGAAGTATAAGTGAGCAGACATTCTCGCCTTTAATGTACTATAAGTGTGCAGACATACTCACCTATAATGCAGTATATTGTTGCATACATACTCACCTTAAATGAAGTATAAGTGTGAAAATATACTCACCTATAATACAGTATAAGTTTGCAGACATACTCACTATAATGTATAACAAGTGTGCATACATACTCACCTATAATGTAGAATAAGGGTGCAGACATACTCACCTTTAATGAAGTATAATTGTGCAGACATACTTACCATTAATGTCATGTAAGTGTGCATACAAACTTACCTAAAAGGTAGTATAAGTGTGCATACATACTCACCTATAATGTAGTATAAGTGTGCAGACGAACTCACCTATAATGTAGTATAAGTGTGCAGACATGCTCACCTATAATGCAGTATAGTTTTGCATTCATACTCACCTATACCGAAGTAAAAGTGTGCAGATATACTTACCTATAAAATAGTATAGTTGTGCAGGTATACTCACCTTTGATGTAGTATAAGTGTGGAGACATACTCACCTATATTGTCGTATAGGTTTGCAGACATACTCACCTATAATGTAGTTTAAGTGTGCAGACATTCTCACTTATAATGTAGTACAATTATGCAGACATAATTACCCTTAATATCTTTTTAGTGTGCATACGTATTCACCTAAAATGTAGTATATTTGAGCAGACATACTCACCCTTAATGCAGTTTAAGTGTGCATACATACTCTCCTATAATGTAGTATAAGTGTGCAGACATACTCACCTACAATGTAGTATAAGTGTGCAGACATACTCACCTATTATGTAGTAAAAGTGTGCAGACATGCTCACCTATATTGCAGTATAAGTGTAAAGACATCGTCACCTATAATGAAGTATAAGTGTGCAAATATACTCACCTATAATTGTGTATAAGTGTGCAGATATACTAATCCTTAATGTCTTGTAAGTGTGCATACATACTCACCTAAAAGGTAGTATAAGTGTGCAATCCTACTCACCTATAATGAAGAATAAATGTGCGGACAAATTTACCTTTAATGCAGTATAAGTGTGCAGACATGCTCACCTATAATGCAGTATAGTTGTGCATTCATACTCACCTATGCCGAAGTTAAAGTTCGCTGATATACTTACCTATAAAAAAGGATAGTTGTGGAGACATGCTCACCCATATTGTAGTATAAGTGTTGGGACATACTCACCCTTACTGTTGTATAAGTATGCAGACATACTCACTAATAATGTAGGATAAGTGTGCATACATTGTCACCTATAATGTAGTGTATGTGTGCAGACATACTAAACCTTAATGTCTTATAAGTGTGCATACAAACTCACCTGAAATGTATAACGAGTGTGCAAACATATTCACCTATTATGAAGTATAGCTGTTCAGACATATTTACCAAAAATGAAGTATAAGTTTGCATGCATATTCACCTATTAAGAAGTACAACTGTGCACAGATACTTACCTTAAATGTTGTAGAAGTGTGCAGACATGCTCACCTATAATGCAGTATTGTTGTGCATACATACTCACCTATATCGAATTAAAAGTGTGCAGACATGCTTACCTATAATATACCATAGTTGTGCCGACATACTCACCTTTAATGTAGCATAAGTGTGCAGACATACTCCCTTATAATGTAGTATAAGTGTGCAGACATGCTCACCGATAACGTAGTATAAGTGTGCAGACATACTAACCATTAATGTTTTATAAGTGTGAAAACATACTCACCTAAAATGAAGTATAATTTTGCATACATACTCACCTATAATGAAGTATAAGTGAGCAGACATACTCGCCTATAATGAGGTATTAGTGTGCAGATATACTCAACTATAATGCAGTATAGTTTTGCATACATACTCAACTTAAATGAAGTATAAGTGTGCAGATATACTCACCTATAATGTAGTATAAGTGTGCAGACATACTCACCCATAATGTAGTACAAGTGTGCATACATACTGACCTATAATATGGTATAAGGGTGCAGACATACTCACCTTTTATGAAGTTTTAGTGTGCAGACATACTCAACTATAATGTAATATAAGTGTGCAGACATATTAACCATTAATGTCTTGTAAGTGTGCATACATACTAACCTAAAAGGTAGTATAAGTGTGCATACATACTCACCTATAATGTAGTATAAGTGTGCAGACGAACTCATCTACAATGAAGTATAAGTGTGCAGACATGCTCACCTATAATGCAGTATAGATGTGCATTCATACTCACCTATACCGAAAAAAAAGTGTGCAGATATACTTACCTATAAAACAGTATAGTTTGCAGCCATACTCACCTATTATAGAGTACAAGTGTGGAGACATACTCACCTATATTGTCGTATAAGTATGCAGAAATGCTCACCTATAATATAATGTTGTATAAATGTGCCCCCATTCTCACCTATAATGCAGTATAATTGTACAGACCTACTGACCCTTAATGTCTTTGAAGTGTGCATACATACTTAACTAAAATGAAGTATAATTGAGCAGACATATTCACCCTTAATGTAGTATAAGTGTGCATACAAATTCACCTATAGTGTAGTATTAATGAGCAGACATTCTCATCTATAACGTAGTATAAGTGTGCAGACATACTCACCTATAATGCAGTATAGTATTGCAAACATACTGACCTTAAATGAAGTATAAGTGTGCAAATATACTCACCTATAATGCAATATAAGTGTGCAGACATATTCACCTATAATGAGTGAGAGTCGCTTCAGTCTGATTGTGCAATCCCCCTTAGTTTGGAGTCGGTGGATGTCTTGGGCGAATACATTCTGTTGTACAGAACGGACCCAGAATAGGAGGGCTTCCTTGCGTTCACAGACCGTCAAGGGACCAATGCATCGTGCAGTCTTAGTTTTCCGACAATTGTCGATGAAGCGTTTAATGTAGCCTGTCACTCCTACAAGCTTGGTTAATGAGCTGAAACGTGTGAGCAGATCAGTGTCCAAGTCCGGCACGGCTATGTGGGCTGTTACCTTGCTGGCCTTGAGTCCAGAAAAGGCATGGTGTCCCAGGGCGGGGGGCGTGATAGGCCATGTATTTGGTGGCTCTTTTAGCCAGCTGGTGGACCACCATAAATCGTGTACAGATAGTGACTGAGCCGACATTCCTCTGCTAGCGCAATCTGCAGGGTTAAGGGCTGAAGGAACATGCTTCCACACCAGGTTGCATGAGTTGGAGGTGATGTTCGTGACTCGGTTAGCCTCGAATACTTGTAGGCGATGTGGCGGTGTGCTGAGCCAAGCCAGTACTATGGTACTATCTGACCAACATATATGCTGTCATAATTGGATGTGGGCTGATAGCTGAGTTGAGACTCTAGTCATGACCTGAGATAAAAGAAGGGTTGCTGAGAGTTCAAGTTTCGGTATGGTAAGACGGTTCTTAATTGGGGCGACCTTGGACATTGCAGCAATGAGGTGGACATTTACGTGACCATCGACATTGGTCTCATGGAGATAAGCGACGGCAGCATAACCAGCTTCTGAAGCGTCTGCGAAGCCGTGCAGTGAATAAACGTAATTGGGCTTGTTTTGACAGATGTGTCTGGGGAGGCGTAGAGCTGAGAGCTGAGGAAGATCCTCTGAAATGTCTTGCCACTCCATCTGAACTTCTTTGGGAGTGGGTTCATCCCATTCAAGGTTCAGGGTCCACAATTTCTGGAGAAGGAGTTTCGAGCGGAATATGACAGGAGTAACCCATCCATTTCGGTCATAAAGTGAGGCTATTGTGCTGAGAATAGATCGTTTAGTGACCTTTCCCATAGGAGGCAAAGTAATGCGGTAGGTGAACTCGTCCGTTTGAGGAATCCACTGTATCCCTAAGACCTTAATGGTGGGAGAATCTGGGCTGATGTCAAAGTCCTTAGGTAGATCACACTGATCATCTGGGAAACGGTTAAGAAGGTTTGGTGTGTTTGATGTCCACTTGCTGAGCTGAAAACCTCCCAGAGTAAGTAACTCAATCAGCTCTTTCTGCAGCGCTTGAGCCCCTATGACAGAGTCATCCCCAGTTAGGATGTCATCCACAAAGATGGACTTAGTGAGGACCTTAGCGGCTCTTGGGTAGTTATTACCTTCATCCTCCGCGAGTTGGAGAAGAGTGCGGATCGCAAGGTAGGGGCTGGACCGGAGACCATAAGTGACGGTGGAAAGGGCATAAGTGAGTAAGGGCTGATCCGGTGAAGACCTCCAAAGTATGAGCTGATACCGTCTATGGTCTGGGTGAACAAGAATGTTTCTGAACATCATTCGAATATCAGTGCTGAATACCACAGCGTGAGTTCGGAAGGTCATGATAATATCAACAATGTCTTGCTGCAGAGGAGGACCTGTGTGAAAGCAGTCGTTAATACTGACACCATTGGAACTCTTACAGCTGCCATCGAAGACTGTGCGGAGCTTCTCTGAACCAGACTTGAATATGCCATGATGAGGTATATAAAAGTGAGCCTTATGATTGAAGGTACTTGGATGACAGGGTGACATGTGACCCAATTTGATATATTCCGTCATAAAGTCAATGTATTTTAAGCGGAGGGACGGGTTTTGTTGGAGTTTCTTCTCCAGGTTGAGAAATCTGCGTAAGGCAATGGCATATGTATTGCCTAGCTCAGGTGCATTATTGAGAAAAGACAATGTGACGTTATATTGCCCTGAGGGATCGCGAGTAGTGGTAGTGCGGAAGATTTCTTCACACTGATCTGGTAGCGAGCTGACATTGTTTTGGGACACGAGTTCTTCTGATTCCCAGAACTTCTCAAGTGCCTTTTGAATATTTTGTGCTGATGCTTCTGATTGTGAGCCAAGAGTATGGGCCTAGTTTGAGCTGAGTTGATTTTGAGTTGAAGCGCATGAGCTGAGAGAGCCGAGAGTATGGGCTGAGTTGAGCTTGAGTTGAAGCGCATGAGCTAAGAGAGCTAAGAGCATGGGCTGAGTTTGCGCTGAGTTGCGCTTGAGTTGAGAGACACGAGCTGAGAGAGCCGAGAGTATGAGCTGAGTTTGGGCTTAGTTGATTTTTAGTTGAAGCGCATGGGCTGAGAGAGCCGAGAGCATGGGCCGAATTTGGGCTGAGTTGAGCTGAATTTGGGTATGATGCCGGTGCAGTCTTGTATAGGTCCCAGTAATGCAAAGTCAAAGACAGACGTCCCAACAAGACGATACTACGCGTCACGCATCGGCGTGATCAATAGGCGAGTATGTCTGCTCACTTATACTTCATTATAGGTGAGTATGTATGCAAAATTATACTACATTTTAGGTGAGTATGTTTTCACACTTATAAAACATAAATGGTTAGTATGTCTGCACATTTATACTACGTTATAGGTGAGCATGTCTGCACACTTATACAACATTAAAGGAGAGTATGTCTGCATACATATGCTACATTATAGGTGAGTATGTCGACACAACTATACTATATTATCGGAAAGTATGTCTGCACACTTTTACTTCGATATAGGTGAGTATGTATGCACAACTGTATTGCATTTAAGATGAGCATGTCTGCACACTTATACTCCATTTAAGGAAAGTATGTCTGCACACTTAAACTTCATAATAGGTGAGTATGTTTGCACACTTATACTTCATTTAAGGTGAGTATGTCTGCACAATCATACTTCATAATAGGTGTATATGTATGCACACTTATACTACATTTTAGGTGAATATGTCTGCACACTTATACTTCGTTATAGGTGAGTATGTATGCACACTTATACTACATTATCGGAGAGTATGTCTGCATACATATGCTACATTATAGGTGAGTATGTCGACACAACTATACTATATTATCGGAAAGTATGTCTGCACGCTTTTACTTCGATATAGGAGAGTATGTATGCACAACTATATTGCATATTAGATGAGCATGTCTGCACACTTATACTCCATTTAAGGAAAGTATGTCTGCACACTTAAACTTTATAATAGGTGAGTATGTTTGCACACTTATACAACATTTAAGGTGAGTATGTCTGCACACTCATACTTCATAATAGGCGTATATGTATGCACACTTATACTACATTTTAGGTGATAATGTCTGCACACATATACTTCGTTATAGGTGAGTATGTATGCACACTTATACTACATTTGAGGTGAGTTTGTATGTACACTTATATGAAATTAAGGGTCAGTATGTCTGCACACTTATACTACATTATAGGTGAGAATGTCTGCACACTTATACTACATTATAGGTGAGTATGTCTCCATAACTATAAGACAATAAAAGTGAGTATGTCTCCACATTTACACTACATTATAGGTGAGTATGTGGGCAGAACTAAACTATTTTATAGGTAAGTATGTCTGCACACTTTAACTGGGTATAGGTGAGTTTGAATGCACAACTGTACTGCATTATAGGTGAGCATGTCTGCACACTTATACTACATTATAGGTGAGTTTGTCCGCACACTTATACTTCATAATAGGTGAGTATGTTTGCACACTTATACTACATTTTAGGTGAGTATGTCTGCACACTTATACTACATTATTGGTGAGTATGTCTACACACTTATACTTCAATATAGATGAGTATGTCTGCACACTTATACTTAATTATAGGTGAGTTCGTTTGCACACTTATACTACATTATAGGTGAGTATCTATGCACACTTATACTACATTTTAGTTAAGTATGTATGCACACTTAGAAGACATTTAGGTGACAATGTATGCACACTTATATTTCATTATGAGTGATTATGCCTGCATACTTATACAACAGTAAAGGTGAGTATGTCCCCACACTTATACTACATTATGGGCGAGCATGTCTCCACAAATATACTTTTTTATAAGTAAGTATATCTGCAAACTTTAACTTCGGCATAGGTGAGTATGAATGCACAACTATACTGCATTATAGGTGAGCATGTCTGCACACTTATACTGCATTAAAGGTAAATTTGTCCGCACACTTATTCTTCATAATAGATGAGTATGTCTGCACACTTAAACTATATTATAGGGAAGTATGAATGCACACTTATACTCCATTAAGGGTGAGTATGTCTGCTCAAATATACTACATTTAAGGTGAATACGTATGCACACTTAAAAGATATAAAGGGTAATTATGTCTGCATAATTGTACTACATTATAAGTGAGAATGTCTGCACACTTATACTACATTATAGTTGAGTATGTCTGCATACCTATTCGACAATAAAGGTAAAATGGCTCCACACTTATACTACATTAAAGGTGAGTATATCTGCAAAACTATACAATTTTATAGGTAAGTATGTCTGCACACTTTTACTTCGGTATAGGTGAGTATGAATGCAAAACTATACTGCATTATAGGTGAGCATGTCTGCACACTTATACTACATTATAGGTGAGTTTGTCTGCAAACTAATACTACATTATAGGTGAGTATGTATGCAAACTTATACTACCTTTAAGGTTAGTATATATGCACACTTACAAGTCATTAAAAGTTAGTATGTCTGCACACTAATACTACATTATAGGTGAGTATATCTGCACACTTAATCTTCATTATAGGTGACTATGTCTGCACACTTATACTACATTATAGGTGAGTTTGTATGCACACTTGTTCTACATCATAGGTGAGTATGTCTGCGCACTTATACTTCATTTAAGGTCAGTATATCTGCACACTTATACTTCATTTAAAGTGAGTATGTATGCAAAACTATACTGTTTTTTAGGTGAGTATGTCTGCACACTTATACCACAATATAGGTGAGTATGTCTGCACAGTTATACTACATTATAGGTGATTTTGAATGCACACTTGTTCTACATCATAGGTGAATATGTCTGCACACTTATACTACATTTTAGGTGAGAATGTATGCACACTGTCAAGACATTAAGGGTTAGTATGTCTGCACACTTATACTTCATTATAGGTGAGCATGTGTACTCACTTATACTACATTACAAGAGAGTATGTCTGCACACATATGCTACATTATAGGTGAGTATGTCGACAAAAATATACTATATTATCGGTAAGTATGTCTGCACACTTTAACTTCGATATAGGTGAGTATGTA
This sequence comes from Odontocerum albicorne, assembly GCA_949825065.1. NCBI lineage: Eukaryota > Metazoa > Arthropoda > Insecta > Trichoptera > Odontoceridae > Odontocerum > Odontocerum albicorne. The sequence goes on along the minus strand of CATKWJ010000010.1, from coordinate 234,003 downwards.
TGCACAACTATATTGCATTATAGGTGAGCATGTCTGCACACTTATACTGCATTTTAGGAAAGTATGTCTGCACACTTATACTTCATAATAGGTGAGTATGTTTGCACACTTATACTACATTTTAGGTGAGTATGTCTGCACACTTATACTTCATTATTGGTGAGTATGTCTACACACTTATACTTCAATATAGATGAGTATGTCTGCACACTTATACTTCATTATAGAAGAGTTCGTTTGCACACTTATACTACATTATAGGTGAGTATCTATGCACACTTATACTACATTTTAGTTAAGTATGTATGCACACTTAGAAGACATTAATGGTTATTATGTCTGCAAAATTATACTTCTTTATAGGTGAGTATGTCTGCATCCTTATACTCCATTATAGGTGAGTATGTATGCACACTTGTTATACATTATAGGTGAGTATGTCTGCATACTTATACTGCATTAAAGGTGAGTATATTTGCACTTATACTTCATTTAAAGTGAGTATGTATGCAACACTATACTGCATTATAGGTGAGTATGTCTGCACACTTATACTACATTAAAGGCCAGAATGTCTGTTCACTTATACTTCATTATAGGTGAACATGTCGGCACAGTTATATTTTATTATAGGTGATTATGTATGCACATTTATACTACATTTAAGGTGCGTATGTTTGCACACTTATAAGACAGTAAGGGTAAGTATGTCTGCACACTTATATTACATTATAGTTGAGCATCTCTGCACACTAACACTACATTATAAGAGAGTTGGTCTGTACTTTTATGATATATTATAGGTGAGTTTGTTGGCACAACTATACAATATTATAGGTAAGCATGTCTGCACACTTTTACCTCGATATAGGTGAGTACGTATCCGAAACTATACTGCATTATAGGTGAGCATGTCTGCACACATATACTTCTTTTTGGGTAAGTATGTGTGCACACTTATACTTCCTAATAGGTGAATATGTATGCACACTTACACTACATTTTATGTGAGTCTGCACACTTATACTACATTAAAGGTGAGTTTGTCTGCACACCTATACTATATTATACGCGAATATGTCTGCACACTTATACTTCCTTTAAGATAAGTATGTTTGCACACTTACAAGAAATTAAGGGTAAGTGTGTCTGCACACATAAACTTCATAATAGGTGAGTGTATCTATACACTTATACTTCATTATAGGCGACTATGTCTGCACACTTATACTATATTACAGGTGAGTATATATGTACACTTGTTGAACATTAAAGGTGTGTACGTCTGCACACTTATACTACATTGAAGGCGAGTATATCTTCACACTAATACTTCATATAAGGTAAGTGTGTATGCAAAACTATACTGCATTATAGGTGAATATGGCTGCACACTTATACTACATTATTGGTGAGTATGTATGCATACTTTTAAGACATTAAGAGTGAGTATGTCTGCACACTTATAGTACATTATAGGTTAGTATGTCTGCACATTAATACTTCATTATAGGTGAGTATGTCTGCATCCCTATGCTACATTATAGGTGAGTATGTGTGCACACTGGTTCTACATCATAAATGAGTATGTCTGCACACTTATACAACATAAGAGGTGAGTATATCTGCACACTTATACTTCATTTAAGGTAAGTATGTATGCAAAATTATACTGTATTATAGGTGAGTATGTCTGCACACTTATAATTCAATAAAGATGAGTATGTCTGCACACTAATACTACATTATAGGTGAATTCGTCTGCACACTTATACTAAATTATAGGTGAGTATGTATGCACACTTATACTGCCTTTGATGTGAACATGTATGCACACTTACAAGAAATTAATGGTTAATATATCTGCTCAATTATACTTCATTATAGGTGAGTATGTCTGCCCCCATTTTACTTCATTATAGGTGAATATGTATGCACACTTGTTAACCATTATAGGTGAGTATGTCTGCACACTTATATTGCATTAAAGGTGAGTATATTTGCACACTTAAACTTCATTTAAGGTCAGTATGTATGCAACACTATACTGCATTATAGGTGAGTATGTCTGCACACTTATACTACATTAAAGGCGAAAATGTCTGTTCACTTATACTTCATTATAGGTGAGCAAGTCAGCACAGATATTCTTTATTATAGGTGAGTATTTCTGCACACTGTAACTTATATAGGTGAGTATGTCTGCATACTTATACGACAATATATAGAGTATGTATCCACACTTATACTATATTATAGGTGAGTTGGTATTCACAATTTTACTTCATAAATGCATACTTTTAAGACCTTTAGGGTGAGTATGTCTGCACACTTACACTTCATTATAGGTGAGAATTTCTGCACACTCATACTTATATAGGTGAGTATGTCTGCATACTTAAAAGACAATATAGGTGAGCATGTATCCACACATATACTATATAATAGGTGAGTTTGTCTGAACAACTATACTTTTTTATAGATAAGTATGTATGTACACTTTTACTTCGCTATAGGTGAATATGAATGCACAGCTATACTGCATTATAGGTGAGCATGTCTGCACACTTATACTACATTATAGGTGAGTTTGTCTGCACACTTATACTTCATTATAGGTGAATATGTATGCACACTTATACTACCCTTTAAGTGAGTATGTATGCATACTTACAAGACAATAAGGGTTAGTATGTCTGCACACTTATACTACATTATAGGTTAGTATGTCTGCACATTAATACTTCATTATAGGTGAGTATGTCTGCATCCCTATGCTACATTATAGGTGAGTATGTGTGCACACGGGTTCTACATCGTAAATGAGTATGTCTGCACACTTATACTACATAAGAGGTGAGTATATCTGCACACTTATACTTCATTTAAGGTAAGTATGTATGCAAAATTATACTGTATTATAGGTGAGTATGTCTGCACACTTATCATTCAATAAAGATGAGTATGTCTGCACACTAATACTACATTATAGGTGAATTCGTCTGCACACTTATACTAAATTATAGGTGAGTATGTATGCACACTTATACTGCTTTTGATGTAAACATGTATGCACACTTACAAGAAATTAATGGTTAATATGTCTGCTCAATTATACTTCATTATAGGTGAGTATGTCTGCCCCCATTATACTTCATTATAGGTGAGTATGTATGCACACTTGTTAACCATTATAGGTGAGTATGTCTGCACACTTATATTGCATTAAAGGTGAGTATATTTGCACACTTAAACTTCATTTAAGGTCAGTATGTATGCAACACTATACTGCATTATAGGTGAGTATGTCTGCACACTTATACTACATTAAAGGCGAAAATGTCTGTTCACTTATACTTTATTATAGGTGAGCAACTCTGCACCCTACATTACAGGACAGTTTGTCAGCACTTTAATGCTATATTATAGGTGAGTATGGCACAACTATACTATATAATAGGTAAGCATGTCTGCACACTTTTACTTCGATATAGGTGAGTATATATCCACAACTATACTGCATTATAGGTGAGCACGTCTGCACACATATTCTACTTTTTAGGTAAGTATGTGTGCACACTTATACTTCTTAATAGGTGAATATATATGCACACTAACACTACATTTTAGGTGAGTCTGCACACTTATACTTCATAATAGGTGAGTATGTATGCACAGTTGAAATACATTTTAGGTGAATTTGTATGCACACTTATAAGACATTAAGGGTGAGTATGTCTGCACACTAACACTACATTAAAGGTGAGAATGTCTGCACACTTATACTAAATTATAGGTAAGTATGTATGCACATTTGTTCTACATCATAGGTGAGTATGTCTGCACACTTATACTATGTTACTCCATTTAATAGTTAAGTCACGTGGTACATATTTGTTATTTAAGGGTTAAGTCACGTGGTACATATCCGTTATTTAATGGTTCAGTCACGTGGTACATATTCATTATTTAAGGGTTAAGTCACGTGGTACATTCGCGTTATTTAATGGTTAAGTAACGTGGTACAAATTCGTTATTTAAGGGTTAAGTCTCGTGGTAAATATTTGTTATTTAATAGTTAAGTCACGTGGTATATATTCGTTATTTAATGGTTAAGTCACGTGGTACATATTCGTTATTTAAGGGTTAAGAGTCACGTGGTACATACTTGTTATTTAATGGTTAAGTCACGTGGTACATATTCGTTATTTAATGGTTTAGTCACGTGATACATATTCGTTATTTAAGGGTTAATTCTCGTGGTACATATTCGTTATTTAATAGTTAAGTCACGTGGTATATATTCGTTATTTAATGGTGAAGTTACTTGGTACATATTTGTTATTTAAGGGTAAAATCTCGTGGTACATTTTCGTTATTTAAGGGTTAAGTCACGTGGTACATGCTTGTTATTTAATGGTTAAGTCACGTGGTACATATTCGTTATTTAATTGTTAAGTCACGTGGTACATATTCGTTATTTAAGGGTAAAGTCACGTGGTTATTTAATGGTTAAGTCACGTGGTACAAATTCGTTATTTAAGGGTTATGTCTCGTGGTACATATTCGTTATTTAATAGTTAAGTCACGTGGTACATATTCGTTATTTAATGGTTAAGTCACGTGGTACATATTCGTTATTTAAGGGTTAAGTCACGTGGTACATACTCGTTATTTAATGGTTAAGTCACGTGGTACATATTCGTTATTTAAGGATTAAGTCACGTGGTACATACTCGTTATTTAATGGTTAAGTCACGTGGTACATATTCATTATTTAATGGTTAAGACACGTGGTACATATTCGTTATTTAAGGGTTAAGTCACGTGGTACATACTCGATATTTAATGGTTAAGTCACGTGGTACATACTCTTTATTTAATGGTTAAGTCACGTGGTATATATTCGTTATTTAATGGTAAAGTCACGTGGTATATATTCGTTTTTTAATGGTTAAGTCACGTGGTACATATTCGTTATTTAAGGGTTAAGAGTCTTGTGGTACATACTTGTTATTTAATGGTTAAGTCACGTGGTACATATTCGTTATTTAATGGTTTAGTCACGTGATACATATTCGTTATTTAAGGGTTAATTCTCGTGGTACATATTCGTTATTTAATAGTTAAGTCACGTGGTATATATTCGTTATTTAATGGTGAAGTTACGTGGTACATATTTGTTATTTAAGGGTAAAATCTCATGGTACATATCCGTTATTTAAGGGTTAAGTCACGTGGTACATGCTTGTTATTTAATGGTAAAGTCACGTGGTACATATTCGTTATTTAATTGTTAAGTCACGTGGTACATATTCGTTATTTAAGGGTAAAGTCACGTGGTTATTTGATGGTTAAGTCACGTGGTACAAATTCGTTATTTAAGGGTTATGTCTCGTGGTACATATTCGTTATTTAATAGTTAAGTCACGTGGTACATATTCGTTATTTAATGGTAAAGTCACGTGGTACATATTCGTTATTTAAGGGTTAAGTCACGTGGTACATACTCGTTATTTAATGGTTAAGTCACGTGGTAAATATTCGTTATTTAAGGATTAAGTCACGTGGTACATACTCGTTATTTAATGGTTAAGTCACGTGGTACATATTCATTATTTAATGGTTAAGACACGTGGTACATATTCGTTATTTAAGGGTTAAGTCACGTGGTACATACTCGATATTTAATGATTAAGTCACGTGGTACATACTCTTTATTTAATGGTTAAGTCACGTGGTATATATTCGTTATTTAATGGTAAAGTTACGTGGTACATATTTGTTATTAAAGGGTAAAATCTCGTGGTACATATTCGTTATTTAAGGGTTAAGTCACGTGGTACATGCTTGTTATTTAATGGTTAAGTCACGTGGTACATATTCGTTATTTAATTGTTAAGTCACGTGGTACATATTCGTTATTTAAGGGTAAAGTCACGTGGTTATTTAATGGTTAAGTCACGTGGTACAAATTCGTTATTTAAGGGTAATGTCTCGTGGTACATATTCGTTATTTAATAGTTAAGTCACTTGGTACATATTCGTTATTTAATGGTTAAGTCACGTGGTACATATTCGTTATTTAATGGTTAAGACACGTGGTACATATTCGTTATTTAAGGGTTAAATCACGTGGTACATACTCGATATTTAATGGTTAAGTCACGTGGTACATACTCTTTATTTAATGGTTAAGTCACGTGGTACATATTTGTTTTTTAATAGTTGAGTCACGTGGTACATATTTGTTATTTAAGGGTTATGTCACGTGGTACATACTCATTAATTATTAGCTAAGTCTCCTGGTACATATTCGTTATTTAATGGTTAAGTCACGTGGTACATATTCGTTATTTAAGGGTAAGTCACGTGGTAAATATTCGTTATTTCGTTATTAAATGGTTAAGTCACGTGGTACATATTCGTCGAGAGGAAGGGAAGATGCAGACTCAGCAGAGACACATGACACGCATGGCAACTGATCAAATGTTCCCCATCCCTAGAGTTAAAACATATTTTACCCAAAGGCAACATGCTTATTTAGCTCCCAAGTCACGTGTTACATATTCGTTATTTAAGGGTTATGGCGCGTGGTACATACTCATTTATTATTAGCTAAGTCACGTGGTACATATTCGTTATTTAAGGGTTAGTCACGTGGTACATATTCGTTATTTCGTTATTTAATGGTTTAGTCACGTGGTACATATTCGTTATTTAAGGGTTAAGTCACGTGGTACATACACGTTATTAAATGGTTAAGTCACGTGGTACAAATTCGTTATTTAAGGGTTAAGTCCCGTGGTACATATTCGTTATTTAATAGTTAAGTCACGTGGTATATATTCGTTATTTAATGGTAAAGTCACGTGGTACATATTCGTTATTTAATGTTTAAGTCACGTGGTACATATTCGTTATTTAAGGGTTAAGTCACGTGGTACATACACGTTATTTAATGGTTAAGTAACGTGGTACAAATTCGTTATTTAAGGGTTAAGTCTCGTGGTACATATTTGTTATTTAATAGTTAAGTCACGTGGTATATATTCGTTATTTAATGGTTAAGTCACGTGGTACATATTCGTTATTAAAGGGTTAAGAGTCACGTGGTACATACTTGTTATTTAATGGTTAAGTCACGTGGTACGTATTCGTTACTTAATGGTTTAGTCACGTGATACATATTCGTTATTTAAGGGTTAAGTCTCGTGGTACATATTCGTTATTTAATAGTAAAGTCACGTGGTATATATTCGTTATTTAATGGTGCAGTTACGTGGTACATATTTGTTATTTAAGGGTTAAGTCACGTGGTACATATTCGTTATTTAAGGGTTAAGTCACGTGGTACATACTCGTTATTTAATGGTAAAGTCACGTGGTACATATTCGTTATTTAAGGATTAAGTCACGTGGTACATACTCGTTTTTTAATGGTTAAGTCACGTGGTACAAATTCGTTATTAAAAGGTTTAGTCACGTGGTACATACTCTTTATTTAATGGTTAAGTCACGTGGTACATATTCGTTTTTTAATAGTTGAGTCACGTGGTACATATTTGTTATTTAAGGTTATGTCACGTGGTACATACTCATTAATTATAAGCTAAGTCTCGTGGTACATATTCGTTATTTAATGGTTAAGTCACGTGGTACATATTCGTTATTTAAGGGTTAGTCACGTGGTACATATTCGTTATTTCGTTATTTAATGGTTAAGTCACGTGGTACATATTCGTCGAGAGGAAGGGAAGATGCAGACTCAGCAGAGACACATGACACGCATGGCAACTGATCAAATGTTCCCCATCCCTAGAGTTAAAACATATTTTACCCAAAGGCAATATGCTTATTTAGCTCCCAAGTCACGTGGTACATATTCGTTATTTAAGGGTTATGGCACGTGGTACATACTCATTTATTATTAGCTAAGTCACGTGGTACAAATTTGTTATTTAATGATTAAGTCACGTGGTACATATTCGTTATTTAAGGGTTAGTCACGTGGTACATATTCGTTGTTTCATTATTTAATGGTTAAGTCACGTGGTACATATTCGTTATTTAATGGTTAAGTCACGTGGTACATATTCGTTATTTAAGGGTTAGTCACGTGGTACATATTCGTTATTTCGTTATTTAATGGTTACGTGGTACATATTCGTTATGTAATGGTAAACTTAAGTGGTACATATTCGTTATTTAAGGGTAAAGTCACGTGGTACATACTCATTCATTAATAGCTAAGTCACGTGGTACATATTCGTTAATTTAGTGTTCAGTCACGTGGTTCATACTCGTTATTTTATGGTTAAGTCACGTGGTACATATTCATTATTTAAGGGGTAAGGCACGTGGTACATACTCGTTATTTAATGGTTAAGTCACGTGGTACATATTCGTTCTTTAATGGTTAAGTCACATGGTACATATTCGTTATTTAAGGGTAATGTCACGTGGTACATACTCATTCATTAATAGCTAAGTCACGTGGTACATATTCGTTATTTAATGGTTAAGTCACGTAGTACATATTCGTTATTTAAGGGTTAGTCACGTGGTACATATTCGTTATTTCGTTATTTAATGGTTAAGTCACGTGGTACATATTCGTCGAGAGGAAGGGAAGATGCAGACTCAGCAGAGACACATGACACGCATGGCAACTGATCAAATGTTCCCCATCCCTAGAGTTAAAACATATTTTACCCAAAGGCAATATGCTTATTTAGCTCCCAAGTCACGTGGTACATATTCGTTATTTAAGGGTTATGGCACGTGGTACATACTCATTTATTATAAGCTAAGTCACGTGGTACAAATTCGTTATTTAATGATTAAGTCACGTGGTACATATTCGTTATTTAAGGGTTAGTCACGTGGTACATATTCGTTATTTAATGGTTAAGTCACGTGGTACATATTCGTTATTTAAGGGTTAGTCACGTGGTACATATTCGTTATTTCGTTATTTAATGGTTACGTGGTACATATTCGTTATTTAATAGTTAAGTCACGTGGTACATATTCGTTATGTAATGGTAAACTTACGTGGTACATATTCGTTATTTAAGGGTTAAGTCACGTGGTACATACTCAATCTTTAATAGCTAAGTCACGTGGTACATATTCGTTATTTTAGTGTTCAGTCACGTGGTTCATACTCGTTATTTAATGGTTAAGTCACGTGGTACATATTCATTATTTAAGGGGTAAGGCACGTGGTACATACTCGTTATTTAATGGTTAAGTCACGTGGTACATATTCGTTCTTTAATGGTTAAGTCACATGGTACATATTCGTTATTTAAGGGTAATGTCACGTTGTACATACTCATTTATTATTAGCTAAGTCACGTGGTACATATTCGTTACTTACGGGTTAAGTCACGTGGTACATATTCGTTATTTAACGATTAAGTCACGTGGTACATATTCGTTTTTAAAGGGTTAAGTCAGGTGGTACATATTCATTATTTAATAGCTAAGTCACGCGGTAATTATTCGTTACTTAAGGGTTAAGACACGTGGTACATATTCGTTATTTAAAAGTTAAGTCACGTGGTACATATTCATTATTTGATGGTCAAGTCACGTGGTACATATTTGTTATTTAAGGGTTAAGTCACGTGGTACATATCCGTTATTAAATGGTTCAGTCACGTGGTACATATTCGTTATTTAAGGGTTAAGTCACGTGGTACATACACGTTATTAAATGGTTAAGTAACGTGGTACAAATTCGTAATTAAAAGGGTTAAGTCTCGTGGTACATATTTGTTATTTAATAGTTAAGTCACGTGGTATATATTCGTTATTTAATAGTTAAGTCACGTGGTATATATTCGTTATTTAATGGTGAAGTTACGTGGTACATTTTTGTTATTTAAGGGTTAAATCTCGTGGTACATATTCGTAATTTAAGGGTTAAGTCACGTGGTACATGCTTGTTATTTAATGGTTAAGTCACGTGGTACATATTCGTTATTTAATTGTTAAGTCACGTGGTACATATTCGTTATTTGAGGGTAAAGTCACGTGGTTATTTAATGGTTAAGTCACGTGGTACAAATTCATTATTTAAGGGTTATGTCTCTTGGTACATATTCGTTATTTAATAGTTAAGTCACGTGGTACATATTCGTTATTTAATGGTTAAGTCACGTGGTACATATTCGTTATTTAAGGGTTAAGTCACGTGGTACATACTCGTTATTAAATGGTAAATTCACGTGGTACATATTCGTTATTTAAGGATTAAGTCACGTGGTACATACTCGTTTTTTAATGGTTAAGTCACGTGGTACATATTCATTATTTAATGGTTAAGACACGTGGTACATATTCGTTATTTAAGGGTTAAGTCACGTGGTACATACTCGATATTTAATGGTTAAGTCACGTGGTACAAATTCGTTATTTAAAGGTTAAGTCACGTGGTACATACTCTTTATTTAATGGTTAAGTCACGTGGTACATATTCGTTTTTTAATAGTTGAGTCACGTGGTACATATTTGTTATTTAAGGTTATGTCACGTGGTACATACTCATTAATTATAAGCTAAGTCTCGTGGTACATATTCGTTATTTAATGGTTAAGTCACGTGGTACAAATTCGTTATTTAAGGGTTGGTCACGTGGTACATATTCGTTATTTCGTTATTTAATGGTTAAGTCACGTGGTACATATTCGTCGAGAGGAAGGGAAGATGCAGACTCAGCAGAGACACATGACACGCATGGCAACTGATCAAATGTTCCCCATCCCTAGAGTTAAAACATATTTTACCCAAAGGCAATATGCTTATTTAGCTCCCAAGTCACGTGGTACATATTCGTTATTTAAGGGTTATGGCACGTGGTACATACTCATTTATTATTAGCTAAGTCACGTGGTACAAATTTGTTATTTAATGATTAAGTCACGTGGTACATATTCGTTATTTAAGGGTTAGTCACGTGGTACATATTCGTTGTTTCATTATTTAATGGTTAAGTCACGTGGTACATATTCGTTATTTAATGGTTAAGTCACGTGGTACATATTCGTTATTTAAGGGTTAGTCACGTGGTACATATTCGTTATTTCGTTATTTAATGGTTACGTGGTACATATTCGTTATGTAATGGTAAACTTAAGTGGTACATATTCGTTATTTAAGGGTAAAGTCACGTGGTACATACTCATTCATTAATAGCTAAGTCACGTGGTACATATTCGTTAATTTAGTGTTCAGTCACGTGGTTCATACTCGTTATTTTATGGTTAAGTCACGTGGTACATATTCATTATTTAAGGGGTAAGGCACGTGGTACATACTCGTTATTTAATGGTTAAGTCACGTGGTACATATTCGTTCTTTAATGGTTAAGTCACATGGTACATATTCGTTATTTAAGGGTAATGTCACGTGGTACATACTCATTCATTAATAGCTAAGTCACGTGGTACATATTCGTTATTTAATGGTTAAGTCACGTAGTACATATTCGTTATTTAAGGGTTAGTCACGTGGTACATATTCGTTATTTCGTTATTTAATGGTTAAGTCACGTGGTACATATTCGTCGAGAGGAAGGGAAGATGCAGACTCAGCAGAGACACATGACACGCATGGCAACTGATCAAATGTTCCCCATCCCTAGAGTTAAAACATATTTTACCCAAAGGCAATATGCTTATTTAGCTCCCAAGTCACGTGGTACATATTCGTTATTTAAGGGTTATGGCACGTGGTACATACTCATTTATTATAAGCTAAGTCACGTGGTACAAATTCGTTATTTAATGATTAAGTCACGTGGTACATATTCGTTATTTAAGGGTTAGTCACGTGGTACATATTCGTTATTTAATGGTTAAGTCACGTGGTACATATTCGTTATTTAAGGGTTAGTCACGTGGTACATATTCGTTATTTCGTTATTTAATGGTTACGTGGTACATATTCGTTATTTAATAGTTAAGTCACGTGGTACATATTCGTTATGTAATGGTAAACTTACGTGGTACATATTCGTTATTTAAGGGTTAAGTCACGTGGTACATACTCAATCTTTAATAGCTAAGTCACGTGGTACATATTCGTTATTTTAGTGTTCAGTCACGTGGTTCATACTCGTTATTTAATGGTTAAGTCACGTGGTACATATTCATTATTTAAGGGGTAAGGCACGTGGTACATACTCGTTATTTAATGGTTAAGTCACGTGGTACATATTCGTTCTTTAATGGTTAAGTCACATGGTACATATTCGTTATTTAAGGGTAATGTCACGTTGTACATACTCATTTATTATTAGCTAAGTCACGTGGTACATATTCGTTACTTACGGGTTAAGTCACGTGGTACATATTCGTTATTTAACGATTAAGTCACGTGGTACATATTCGTTTTTAAAGGGTTAAGTCAGGTGGTACATATTCATTATTTAATAGCTAAGTCACGCGGTAATTATTCGTTACTTAAGGGTTAAGACACGTGGTACATATTCGTTATTTAAAAGTTAAGTCACGTGGTACATATTCATTATTTGATGGTCAAGTCACGTGGTACATATTTGTTATTTAAGGGTTAAGTCACGTGGTACATATCCGTTATTAAATGGTTCAGTCACGTGGTACATATTCGTTATTTAAGGGTTAAGTCACGTGGTACATACACGTTATTAAATGGTTAAGTAACGTGGTACAAATTCGTAATTAAAAGGGTTAAGTCTCGTGGTACATATTTGTTATTTAATAGTTAAGTCACGTGGTATATATTCGTTATTTAATAGTTAAGTCACGTGGTATATATTCGTTATTTAATGGTGAAGTTACGTGGTACATTTTTGTTATTTAAGGGTTAAATCTCGTGGTACATATTCGTAATTTAAGGGTTAAGTCACGTGGTACATGCTTGTTATTTAATGGTTAAGTCACGTGGTACATATTCGTTATTTAATTGTTAAGTCACGTGGTACATATTCGTTATTTGAGGGTAAAGTCACGTGGTTATTTAATGGTTAAGTCACGTGGTACAAATTCATTATTTAAGGGTTATGTCTCTTGGTACATATTCGTTATTTAATAGTTAAGTCACGTGGTACATATTCGTTATTTAATGGTTAAGTCACGTGGTACATATTCGTTATTTAAGGGTTAAGTCACGTGGTACATACTCGTTATTAAATGGTAAATTCACGTGGTACATATTCGTTATTTAAGGATTAAGTCACGTGGTACATACTCGTTTTTTAATGGTTAAGTCACGTGGTACATATTCATTATTTAATGGTTAAGACACGTGGTACATATTCGTTATTTAAGGGTTAAGTCACGTGGTACATACTCGATATTTAATGGTTAAGTCACGTGGTACAAATTCGTTATTTAAAGGTTAAGTCACGTGGTACATACTCTTTATTTAATGGTTAAGTCACGTGGTACATATTCGTTTTTTAATAGTTGAGTCACGTGGTACATATTTGTTATTTAAGGTTATGTCACGTGGTACATACTCATTAATTATAAGCTAAGTCTCGTGGTACATATTCGTTATTTAATGGTTAAGTCACGTGGTACAAATTCGTTATTTAAGGGTTGGTCACGTGGTACATATTCGTTATTTCGTTATTTAATGGTTAAGTCACGTGGTACATATTCGTCGAGAGGAAGGGAAGATGCAGACTCAGCAGAGACACATGACACGCATGGCAACTGATCAAATGTTCCCCATCCCTAGAGTTAAAACATATTTTACCCAAAGGCAATATGCTTATTTAGCTCCCAAGTCACGTGGTACATATTCGTTATTTAAGGGTTATGGCACGTGGTACATACTCATTTATTATTAGCTAAGTCACGTGGTACAAATTTGTTATTTAATGATTAAGTCACGTGGTACATATTCGTTATTTAAGGGTTAGTCACGTGGTACATATTCGTTATTTCATTATTTAATGGTTAAGTCACGTGGTACATATTCGTCGAGAGGAAGGGAAGATGCAGACTCAGCAGAGACACATGACACGCATGGCAACTGATCAAATGTTCCCCATCCCTGGAGTTAAAACATATTTTACCCAAAGGCAATATGCTTATTTAGCTCCCAAGTCACGTGGTACATATTCGTTATTTAAGGGTTATGGCACGTGGTACATACTCATTTATTATTAGCCAAGTCACGTGGTACATATTCGTTATTTAAGGGTTAGTCACGTGATACATATTCGTTATTTCGTTATTTAATGGTTAAGTCACGTGGTACATATTCGTTATTTAATGGTTAGGTCACGTGGTACATATTCGTTGTTTAAGGGTTAGTCACGTGGTACATATTCGTTATTACGTTATTTAATAGTTACGTGGTACATTTTCGTTATTTAATAGTTAAGTCACGTGGTACATATTCGTTATGTAATGGTAAATTCACGTGGTTCATATTCGTTATTTAAGGGTAAAATCACGTGGTACATACTCATTCATTAATAGCTAAGTCACGTGGTACATATTCGTTATTTTAGTGTTCAGTCACGTGGTTCATACTCGTTATTTAATGGTTAAGTCACGTGGTACATATTCATTATTTAAGGAGTAAGGCACGTGGTACATACTCGTTATTTAATGGTTAAGTCACGTGGTACATATTCGTTCTTTAATGGTTAAGTCACATGGTACATATTCGTTATTTAAGGGTAATGTCACGTGGTACATACTCATTTATTATTAGCAAAGTCACGTGGTACATATTCGTTACTTACGGGTTAAGTCACGTGGTACATATTCGTTATTTAACGGTTAAGTCACGTGGTATATATTCGTTATTAAAGGGTTAAGTCAGGTGGTACATATTCATTATTTAATAGCTAAGTCACGCGGTACATATTCGTAACTTAAGGGTTAAGACACGTGGTACATATTCGTTATTTAATAGTTAAGTCACGTGGTACATATTCATTATTTGATGGTCAAGTCACGTGGTACATATTTGTTATTTTAGGGTTAAGTCACGTGGTACATATCCGTTATTTAATGGTTCAGTCACGTGGTACATATTCGTTATTTAAGGGTTAAGTCACGTGGTACATACACGTTATTTAATGGTTAAGTAACGTGGTACAAATTCGTTATTTAAGGGTTAAGTCTCGTGGTAAATATTTGTTATTTAATAGTTAAGTCACGTGGTATATATTCGTTATTTAATGGTTAAGTCACGTGGTACATATTCGTTATTTAATGGTTTAGTCACGTGATACATATTCGTTATTTAAGGATTAATTCTCGTGGTACATATTCGTTATTTAATAGTTAAGTCACGTGGTATATATTCGTTATTTAATGGTGAAGGTTCGTGGTACATATTTGTTATTTAAGGGTAAAATCTCGTGGTACATATTCGTTATTTAAGGGTTAAGTCACGTGGTACATGCTTGTTATTTAATGGTTAAGTCACGTGGTACATATTCGTTATTTAATTGTTAAGTCACGTGGTACATATTCGTTATTTAAGGGTAAAGTCACGTGGTTATTTAATGGTTAAGTCACGTGGTACAAATTCGTTATTTAAGGGTTATGTCTCGTGGTACATATTCGTTATTTAATAGTTAAGTCACGTGGTACATATTCGTTATTTTATGGCTAAGTCACGTGGTACATATTCGTTATTTAAGGGTTAAGTCACGTGGTACATACACGTTATTTAATGGTTAAGTAACGTGGTACAAATTCGTTATTTAAGGGTTAAGTCTCGTGGTACATATTTGTTATTTAATAGTTAAGTCACGTGGTATATATTCGTTATTTAATGGTTAAGTCACGTGGTACATATTCGTTATTTAAGGGTTAAGAGTCACGTGGTACATACTTGTTATTTAAGGGTTAAGTCACGTGGTACATACTCGTTATTAAATGGTAAAGTCACGTGGTACATATTCGTTATTTAAGGATTAAGTCACGTGGTACATACTCGTTTTTTAATGGTTAAGTCACGTGGTACAAATTCGTTATTAAAAGGTTAAGTCACGTGGTACATACTCTTTATTTAATGGTTAAGTCACGTGGTACATATTCGTTTTTTAATAGTTGAGTCACGTGGTACATATTTGTTATTTAAGGTTATGTCACGTGGTACATACTCATTAATTATAAGCTAAGTCTCGTGGTACATATTCGTTATTTAATGGTTAAGTCACGTGGTACATATTCGTTATTTAAGGGTTAGTCACGTGGTACATATTCGTTATTTCGTTATTTAATGGTTAAGTCACGTGGTACATATTCGTCGAGAGGAAGGGAAGATGCAGACTCAGCAGAGACACATGACACGCATGGCAACTGATCAAATGTTCCCCATCCCTAGAGTTAAAACATATTTTACCCAAAGGCAATATGCTTATTTAGCTCCCAAGTCACGTGGTACATATTCGTTATTTAAGGGTTATGGCACGTGGTACATACTCATTTATTATTAGCTAAGTCACGTGGTACAAATTTGTTATTTAATGATTAAGTCACGTGGTACATATTCGTTATTTAAGGGTTAGTCACGTGGTACATATTCGTTGTTTCATTATTTAATGGTTAAGTCACGTGGTACATATTCGTTATTTAATGGTTAAGTCACGTGGTACATATTCGTTATTTAATGGTTAAGTCACGTGGTACATATTCGTTATTTAATGGTTTAGTCACGTGATACATATTCGTTATTTAAGGGTTAATTCTCGTGGTACATATTCGTTATTTAATAGTTAAGTCATGTGGTATATATTCGTTATTTAATGGTGAAGTTACTTGGTACATATTTGTTATTTAAGGGTAAAATCTCGTGGTACATTTTCGTTATTTAAGGGTTAAGTCACGTGGTACATGCTTGTTATTTAATGGTTAAGTCACGTGGTACATATTCGTTATTTAATTGTTAAGTCACGTGGTACATATTCGTTATTTAAGGGTAAAGTCACGTGGTTATTTAATGGTTAAGTCACGTGGTACAAATTCGTTATTTAAGGGTTATGTCTCGTGGTACATATTCGTTATTTAATAGTTAAGTCACGTGGTACATATTCGTTATTTAATGGTTAAGTCACGTGGTACATATTCGTTATTTAAGGGTTAAGTCACGTGGTACATACTCGTTATTTAATGGTTAAGTCACGTGGTACATATTCGTTATTTAAGGATTAAGTCACGTGGTACATACTCGTTATTTAATGGTTAAGTCACGTGGTACATATTCATTATTTAATGGTTAAGACACGTGGTACATATTCGTTATTTAAGGGTTAAGTCACGTGGTACATACTCGATATTTAATGGTTAAGTCACGTGGTACATACTCTTTATTTAATGGTTAAGTCACGTGGTATATATTCGTTATTTAATGGTAAAGTCACGTGGTATATATTCGTTATTTAATGGTTAAGTCACGTGGTACATATTCGTTATTTAATGGTTTAGTCACGTGATACATATTCGTTATTTAAGGGTTAATTCTCGTGGTACATATTCGTTATTTAATAGTTAAGTCACGTGGTATATATTCGTTATTTAATGGTGAAGTTACGTGGTACATATTTGTTATTTAAGGGTAAAATCTCGTGGTACATATTCGTTATTTAAGGGTTAAGTCACGTGGTACATGCTTGTTATTTAATGGTAAAGTCACATGGTACATATTCGTTATTTAATTGTTAAGTCACGTGGTACATATTCGTTATTTAAGGGTAAAGTCACTTGGTTATTTGATGGTTAAGTCACGTGGTACAAATTCGTTATTTAAGGGTAAGTCACGTGGTAAATATTCGTTATTTCGTTATTAAATGGTTAAGTCACGTGGTACATATTCGTCGAGAGGAAGGGAAGATGCAGACTCAGCAGAGACACATGACACGCATGGCAACTGATCAAATGTTCCCCATCCCTAGAGTTAAAACATATTTTACCCAAAGGCAACATGCTTATTTAGCTCCCAAGTCACGTGTTACATATTCGTTATTTAAGGGTTATGGCGCGTGGTACATACTCATTTATTATTAGCTAAGTCACGTGGTACATATTCGTTGTTTAAGGGTTAGTCACGTGGTACATATTCGTTATTTCGTTATTTAATGGTTTAGTCACGTGGTACATATTCGTTATTTAAGGGTTAAGTCACGTGGTACATACACGTTATTAAATGGTTAAGTCACGTGGTACAAATTCGTTATTTAAGGGTTAAGTCCCGTGGTACATATTCGTTATTTAATAGTTAAGTCACGTGGTATATATTCGTTATTTAATGGTAAAGTCACGTGGTACATATTCGTTATTTAATGTTTAAGTCACGTGGTACATATTCGTTATTTAAGGGTAAGTCACGTGGTACATATTCGTTATTTCGTTATTTAATGGTTAAGTCACGTGGTACATATTCGTCGAGAGGAAGGGAAGATGCAAACTCAGCAGAGACACATGACACGCATGGCAACTGATGAAATGTTCCCCATCCCTAGAGTTAAAACATATTTTACCCAAAGGCAATATGCTTATTTAGCTCCCAAGTCACGTGGTACATATTCGTTATTTAAGGGTTATGGCACGTGGTACATACTCATGTACTTCGTTATTTAATAGTTAAGTCACGTGGTATATATTCGTTATTTAATGGTGAAGGTTCGTGGTACATATTTGTTATTTAAGGGTAAAATCTCGTGGTACATATTCGTTATTTAAGGGTTAAGTCACGTGGTACATGCTTGTTATTTAATGGTTAAGTCACGTGGTACATATTCGTTATTTAATTGTTAAGTCACGTGGTACATATTCGTTATTTAAGGGTAAAGTCACGTGGTTATTTAATGGTTAAGTCACGTGGTACAAATTCGTTATTTAAGGGTTATGTCTCGTGGTACATATTCGTTATTTAATAGTTAAGTCACGTGGTACATATTCGTTATTTTATGGCTAAGTCACGTGGTACATATTCGTTATTTAAGGGTTAAGTCACGTGGTACATACACGTTATTTAATGGTTAAGTAACGTGGTACAAATTCGTTATTTAAGGGTTAAGTCTCGTGGTACATATTTGTTATTTAATAGTTAAGTCACGTGGTATATATTCGTTATTTAATGGTTAAGTCACGTGGTACATATTCGTTATTAAAGGGTTAAGAGTCACGTGGTACATACTTGTTATTTAATGGTTAAGTCACGTGGTACATATTCGTTACTTAATGGTTTAGTCACGTGATACATATTCGTTATTTAAGGGTTAAGTCTCGTGGTACATATTCGTTATTTAATAGTAAAGTCACGTGGTATATATTCGTTATTTAATGGTGCAGTTACGTGGTACATATTTGTTATTTAAGGGTTAAGTCACGTGGTACATATTCGTTATTTAAGGGTTAAATCACGTGGTACATACTCGTTATTTAATGGTAAAGTCACGTGGTACATATTCGTTATTTAAGGATTAAGTCACGTGGTACATACTCGTTTTTTAATGGTTAAGTCACGTGGTACAAATTCGTTATTAAAAGGTTTAGTCACGTGGTACATACTCTTTATTTAATGGTTAAGTCACGTGGTACATATTCGTTTTTTAATAGTTGAGTCACGTGGTACATATTTGTTATTTAAGGTTATGTCACGTGGTACATACTCATTTATTATAAGCTAAGTCTCGTGGTACATATTCGTTATTTAATGGTTAAGTCACGTGGTACATATTCGTTATTTAAGGGTTAGTCACGTGGTACATATTCGTTATTTCGTTATTTAATGGTTAAGTCACGTGGTACATATTCGTCGAGAGGAAGGGAAGATGCAGACTCAGCAGAGACACATGACACGCATGGCAACTGATCAAATGTTCCCCATCCCTAGAGTTAAAACATATTTTACCCAAAGGCAATATGCTTATTTAGCTCCCAAGTCACGTGGTACATATTCGTTATTTAAGGGTTATGGCACGTGGTACATACTCATTTATTATTAGCTAAGTCACGTGGTACAAATTTGTTATTTAATGATTAAGTCACGTGGTACATATTCGTTATTTAAGGGTTAGTCACGTGGTACATATTCGTTATTTAATGGTTAAGTCACGTGGTACATATTCGTTATTTAAGGGTTAGTCACGTGGTACATATTCGTTATTTCGTTATTTAATGGTTACGTGGTACATATTCGTTATTTAATAGTTAAGTCACGTGGTACATATTCGTTATGTAATGGTAAACTTACGTGGTACATATTCGTTATTTAAGGGTTAAGTCACGTGGTACATACTCAATCTTTAATAGCTAAGTCACGTGGTACATATTCGTTATTTTAGTGTTCAGTCACGTGGTTCATACTCGTTATTTAATGGTTAAGTCACGTGGTACATATTCATTATTTAAGGGGTAAGGCACGTGGTACATACTCGTTATTTAATGGTTAAGTCACGTGGTACATATTCGTTCTTTAATGGTTAAGTCACATGGTACATATTCGTTATTTAAGGGTAATGTCACGTTGTACATACTCATTTATTATTAGCTAAGTCACGTGGTACATATTCGTTACTTACGGGTTAAGTCACGTGGTACATATTCGTTATTTAACGATTAAGTCACGTGGTACATATTCGTTATTAAAGGGTTAAGTCAGGTGGTACATATTCATTATTTAATAGCTAAGTCACGCGGTAATATTTCGTTACTTAAGGGTTAAGACACGTGGTACATATTCGTTATTTAAAAGTTAAGTCACGTGGTACATATTCATTATTTGATGGTCAAGTCACGTGGTACATATTTGTTATTTAAGGGTTAAGTCACGTGGTACATATCTGTTATTAAATGGTTCAGTCACGTGGTACATATTCGTTATTTAAGGGTTAAGTCACGTGGTACATACACGTTATTAAATGGTTAAGTAACGTGGTACAAATTCGTAATTAAAAGGGTTAAGTCTCGTGGTACATATTTGTTATTTAATAGTTAAGTCACGTGGTATATATTCGTTATTTAATAGTTAAGTCACGTGGTATATATTCGTTATTTAATGGTGAAGTTACGTGGTACATTTTTGTTATTTAAGGGTTAAATCTCGTGGTACATATTCGTAATTTAAGGGTTAAGTCACGTGGTACATGCTTGTTATTTAATGGTTAAGTCACGTGGTACATATTCGTTATTTAATTGTTAAGTCACGTGGTACATATTCGTTATTTGAGGGTAAAGTCACGTGGTTATTTAATGGTTAAGTCACGTGGTACAAATTCATTATTTAAGGGTTATGTCTCTTGGTACATATTCGTTATTTAATAGTTAAGTCACGTGGTACATATTCGTTATTTAATGGTTAAGTCACGTGGTACATATTCGTTATTTAAGGGTTAAGTCACGTGGTACATACTCGTTATTAAATGGTAAATTCACGTGGTACATATTCGTTATTTAAGGATTAAGTCACGTGGTACATACTCGTTTTTTAATGGTTAAGTCACGTGGTACATATTCATTATTTAATGGTTAAGACACGTGGTACATATTCGTTATTTAAGGGTTAAGTCACGTGGTACATACTCGATATTTAATGGTTAAGTCACGTGGTACAAATTCGTTATTTAAAGGTTAAGTCACGTGGTACATACTCTTTATTTAATGGTTAAGTCACGTGGTACATATTCGTTTTTTAATAGTTGAATCACGTGGTACATATTTGTTATTTAAGGTTATGTCACGTGGTACATACTCATTAATTATAAGGTAAGTCTCGTGGTTCATATTCGTTATTTAATGGTTAAGTCACGTGGTACAAATTCGTTATTTAAGGGTTGGTCACGTGGTACATATTCGTTATTTCGTTATTTAATGGTTAAGTCACGTGGTACATATTCGTCGAGAGGAAGGGAAGATGCAGACTCAGCAGAGACACATGACACGCATGGCAACTGATCAAATGTTCCCCATCCCTAGAGTTAAAACATATTTTACCCAAAGGCAATATGCTTATTTAGCTCCCAAGTCACGTGGTACATATTCGTTATTTAAGGGTTATGGCACGTGGTACATACTCATTTATTATTAGCTAAGTCACGTGGTACAAATTTGTTATTTAATGATTAAGTCACGTGGTACATATTCGTTATTTAAGGGTTAGTCACGTGGTACATATTCGTTATTTCATTATTTAATGGTTAAGTCACGTGGTACATATTCGTCGAGAGGAAGGGAAGATGCAGACTCAGCAGAGACACATGACACGCATGGCAACTGATCAAATGTTCCCCATCCCTAGAGTTAAAACATATTTTACCCAAAGGCAATATGCTTATTTAGCTCCCAAGTCACGTGGTACATATTCGTTATTTAAGGGTTATGGCACGTGGTACATACTCATTTATTATTAGCCAAGTCACGTGGTACATATTCGTTATTTAAGGGTTAGTCACGTGATACATATTCGTTATTTCGTTATTTAATGGTTAAGTCACGTGGTACATATTCGTTATTTAATGGTTAGGTCACGTGGTACATATTCGTTGTTTAAGGGTTAGTCACGTGGTACATATTCGTTATTTCGTTATTTAATAGTTACGTGGTACATTTTCGTTATTTAATAGTTAAGTCACGTGGTACATATTCGTTATGTAATGGTAAATTCACGTGGTTCATATTCGTTATTTAAGGGTAAAATCACGTGGTACATACTCATTCATTAATAGCTAAGTCACGTGGTACATATTCGTTATTTTAGTGTTCAGTCACGTGGTTCATACTCGTTATTTAATGGTTAAGTCACGTGGTACATATTCATTATTTAAGGAGTAAGGCACGTGGTACATACTCGTTATTTAATGGTTAAGTCACGTGGTACATATTCGTTCTTTAATGGTTAAGTCACATGGTACATATTCGTTATTTAAGGGTAATGTCACGTGGTACATACTCATTTATTATTAGCTAAGTCACGTGGTACATATTCGTTACTTACGGGTTAAGTCACGTGGTACATATTCGTTATTTAACGGTTAAGTCACGTGGTACATATTCGTTATTAAAGGGTTAAGTCAGGTGGTACATATTCATTATTTAATAGCTAAGTCACGCGGTACATATTCGTTACTTAAGGGTTAAGACACGGGGTACATATTCGTTATTTAATAGTTAAGTCACGTGGTACATATTCATTATTTGATGGTCAAGTCACGTGGTACATATTTGTTATTTAAGGGTTAAGTCACGTGGTACATATCCGTTATTTAATGGTTAAGTCACGTGGTACATATTCGTTATTTAAGGGTTAAGTCACGTGGTACATACACGTTATTTAATGGTTAAGTAACGTGGTACAAATTCGTTATTTAAGGGTTAAGTCTCGTGGTAAATATTTGTTATTTAATAGTTAAGTCACGTGGTATATATTCGTTATTTAATGGTTAAGTCACGTGGTACATATTCGTTATTTAATGGTTTAGTCACGTGATACATATTCGTTATTTAAGGATTAATTCTCGTGGTACATATTCGTTATTTAATAGTTAAGTCACGTGGTATATATTCGTTATTTAATGGTGAAGGTTCGTGGTACATATTTGTTATTTAAGGGTAAAATCTCGTGGTACATATTCGTTATTTAAGGGTTAAGTCACGTGGTACATGCTTGTTATTTAATGGTTAAGTCACGTGGTACATATTCGTTATTTAATTGTTAAGTCACGTGGTACATATTCGTTATTTAAGGGTAAAGTCACGTGGTTATTTAATGGTTAAGTCACGTGGTACAAATTCGTTATTTAAGGGTTATGTCTCGTGGTACATATTCGTTATTTAATAGTTAAGTCACGTGGTACATATTCGTTATTTTATGGCTAAGTCACGTGGTACATATTCGTTATTTAAGGGTTAAGTCACGTGGTACATACACGTTATTTAATGGTTAAGTAACGTGGTACAAATTCGTTATTTAAGGGTTAAGTCTCGTGGTACATATTTGTTATTTAATAGTTAAGTCACGTGGTATATATTCGTTATTTAATGGTTAAGTCACGTGGTACATATTCGTTATTTAAGGGTTAAGAGTCACGTGGTACATACTTGTTATTTAAGGGTTAAGTCACGTGGTACATACTCGTTATTAAATGGTAAAGTCACGTGGTACATATTCGTTATTTAAGGATTAAGTCACGTGGTACATACTCGTTTTTTAATGGTTAAGTCACGTGGTACAAATTCGTTATTAAAAGGTTAAGTCACGTGGTACATACTCTTTATTTAATGGTTAAGTCACGTGGTACATATTCGTTTTTTAATAGTTGAGTCACGTGGTACATATTTGTTATTTAAGGTTATGTCACGTGGTACATACTCATTAATTATAAGCTAAGTCTCGTGGTACATATTCGTTATTTAATGGTTAAGTCACGTGGTACATATTCGTTATTTAAGGGTTAGTCACGTGGTACATATTCGTTATTTCGTTATTTAATGGTTAAGTCACGTGGTACATATTCGTCGAGAGGAAGGGAAGATGCAGACTCAGCAGAGACACATGACACGCATGGCAACTGATCAAATGTTCCCCATCCCTAGAGTTAAAACATATTTTACCCAAAGGCAATATGCTTATTTAGCTCCCAAGTCACGTGGTACATATTCGTTATTTAAGGGTTATGGCACGTGGTACATACTCATTTATTATTAGCTAAGTCACGTGGTACAAATTTGTTATTTAATGATTAAGTCACGTGGTACATATTCGTTATTTAAGGGTTAGTCACGTGGTACATATTCGTTGTTTCATTATTTAATGGTTAAGTCACGTGGTACATATTCGTTATTTAATGGTTAAGTCACGTGGTACATATTCGTTATTTAATGGTTAAGTCACGTGGTACATATTCGTTATTTAATGGTTTAGTCACGTGATACATATTCGTTATTTAAGGGTTAATTCTCGTGGTACATATTCGTTATTTAATAGTTAAGTCATGTGGTATATATTCGTTATTTAATGGTGAAGTTACTTGGTACATATTTGTTATTTAAGGGTAAAATCTCGTGGTACATTTTCGTTATTTAAGGGTTAAGTCACGTGGTACATGCTTGTTATTTAATGGTTAAGTCACGTGGTACATATTCGTTATTTAATTGTTAAGTCACGTGGTACATATTCGTTATTTAAGGGTAAAGTCACGTGGTTATTTAATGGTTAAGTCACGTGGTACAAATTCGTTATTTAAGGGTTATGTCTCGTGGTACATATTCGTTATTTAATAGTTAAGTCACGTGGTACATATTCGTTATTTAATGGTTAAGTCACGTGGTACATATTCGTTATTTAAGGGTTAAGTCACGTGGTACATACTCGTTATTTAATGGTTAAGTCACGTGGTACATATTCGTTATTTAAGGATTAAGTCACGTGGTACATACTCGTTATTTAATGGTTAAGTCACGTGGTACATATTCATTATTTAATGGTTAAGACACGTGGTACATATTCGTTATTTAAGGGTTAAGTCACGTGGTACATACTCGATATTTAATGGTTAAGTCACGTGGTACATACTCTTTATTTAATGGTTAAGTCACGTGGTATATATTTGTTATTTAATGGTAAAGTCACGTGGTATATATTCGTTATTTAATGGTTAAGTCACGTGGTACATATTCGTTATTTAATTGTTTAGTCACGTGATACATATTCGTTATTTAAGGGTTAATTCTCGTGGTACATATTCTTTATTTAATAGTTAAGTCACGTGGTATATATTCGTTATTTAATGGTGAAGTTACGTGGTACATATTTGTTATTTAAGGGTAAAATCTCGTGGTACATATTCGTTATTTAAGGGTTAAGTCACGTGGTACATGCTTGTTATTTAATGGTAAAGTCACATGGTACATATTCGTTATTTAATTGTTAAGTCACGTGGTACATATTCGTTATTTAAGGGTAAAGTCACTTGGTTATTTGATGGTTAAGTCACGTGGTACAAATTCGTTATTTAAGGGTTATGTCTCGTGGTACATATTCGTTATTTAATAGTTAAGTCACGTGGTACATATTCGTTATTTAATGGTAAAGTCACGTGGTACATATTCGTTATTTAAGGGTTAAGAGTCACGTGGTACATACTTGTTATTTAATGGTTAAGTCACGTGGTACATATTCGTTACTTAATGGTTTAGTCACGTGATACATATTCGTTATTTAAGGGTTAAGTCTCGTGGTACATATTCGTTATTTCATAGTAAAGTCACGTGGTATATATTCGTTATTTAATGGTGCAGTTACGTGGTACATATTTGTTATTTAAGGGTTAAGTCACGTGGTACATATTCGTTATTTAAGGGTTAAGTCACGTGGTACATACTCGTTATTTAATGGTAAAGTCACGTGGTACATATTCGTTATTTAAGGATTAAGTCACGTGGTACATACTCGTTTTTTAATGGTTAAGTCACGTGGTACAAATTCGTTATTAAAAGGTTTAGTCACGTGGTACATACTCTTTATTTAATGGTTAAGTCACGTGGTACATATTCGTTTTTTAATAGTTGAGTCACGTGGTACATATTTGTTATTTAAGGTTATGTCACGTGGTACATACTCATTAATTATAAGCTAAGTCTCGTGGTACATATTCGTTATTTAATGGTTAAGTCACGTGGTACATATTCGTTATTTAAGGGTTAGTCACGTGGTACATATTCGTTATTTCGTTATTTAATGGTTAAGTCACGTGGTACATATTCGTCGAGAGGAAGGGAAGATGCAGACTCAGCAGAGACACATGACACGCATGGCAACTGATCAAATGTTCCCCATCCCTAGAGTTAAAACATATTTTACCCAAAGGCAATATGCTTATTTAGCTCCCAAGTCACGTGGTACATATTCGTTATTTAAGGGTTATGGCACGTGGTACATACTCATTTATTATTAGCTAAGTCACGTGGTACAAATTTGTTATTTAATGATTAAGTCACGTGGTACATATTCGTTATTTAAGGGTTAGTCACGTGGTACATATTCGTTGTTTCATTATTTAATGGTTAAGTCACGTGGTACATATTCGTTATTTAATGGTTAAGTCACGTGGTACATATTCGTTATTTAAGGGTTAGTCACGTGGTACATATTCGTTATTTCGTTATTTAATGGTTACGTGGTACATATTCGTTATGTAATGGTAAACTTAAGTGGTACATATTCGTTATTTAAGGGTAAAGTCACGTGGTACATACTCATTCATTAATAGCTAAGTCACGTGGTACATATTCGTTAATTTAGTGTTCAGTCACGTGGTTCATACTCGTTATTTTATGGTTAAGTCACGTGGTACATATTCATTATTTAAGGGGTAAGGCACGTGGTACATACTCGTTATTTAATGGTTAAGTCACGTGGTACATATTCGTTCTTTAATGGTTAAGTCACATGGTACATATTCGTTATTTAAGGGTAATGTCACGTGGTACATACTCATTCATTAATAGCTAAGTCACGTGGTACATATTCGTTATTTAATGGTTAAGTCACGTGGTACATATTCGTTATTTAAGGGTTAGTCACGTGGTACATATTCGTTATTTCGTTATTTAATGGTTAAGTCACGTGGTACATATTCGTCGAGAGGAAGGGAAGATGCAGACTCAGCAGAGACACATGACACGCATGGCAACTGATCAAATGTTCCCCATCCCTAGAGTTAAAACATATTTTACCCAAAGGCAATATGCTTATTTAGCTCCCAAGTCACGTGGTACATATTCGTTATTTAAGGGTTATGGCACGTGGTACATACTCATTTATTATAAGCTAAGTCACGTGGTACAAATTCGTTATTTAATGATTAAGTCACGTGGTACATATTCGTTATTTAAGGGTTAGTCACGTGGTACATATTCGTTATTTAATGGTTAAGTCACGTGGTACATATTCGTTATTTAAGGGTTAGTCACGTGGTACATATTCGTTATTTCGTTATTTAATGGTTACGTGGTACATATTCGTTATTTAATAGTTAAGTCACGTGGTACATATTCGTTATGTAATGGTAAACTTACGTGGTACATATTCGTTATTTAAGGGTCAAGTCACGTGGTACATACTCAATCTTTAATAGCTAAGTCACGTGGTACATATTCGTTATTTTAGTGTTCAGTCACGTGGTTCATACTCGTTATTTAATGGTTAAGTCACGTGGTACATATTCATTATTTAAGGGGTAAGGCACGTGGTACATACTCGTTATTTAATGGTTAAGTCACGTGGTACATATTCGTTCTTTAATGGTTAAGTCACATGGTACATATTCGTTATTTAAGGGTAATGTCACGTTGTACATACTCATTTATTATTAGCTAAGTCACGTGGTACATATTCGTTACTTACGGGTTAAGTCACGTGGTACATATTCGTTATTTAACGATTAAGTCACGTGGTACATATTCGTTATTAAAGGGTTAAGTCAGGTGGTACATATTCATTATTTAATAGCTAAGTCACGCGGTAATTATTCGTTACTTAAGGGTTAAGACACGTGGTACATATTCGTTATTTAAAAGTTAAGTCACGTGGTACATATTCATTATTTGATGGTCAAGTCACGTGGTACATATTTGTTATTTAAGGGTTAAGTCACGTGGTACATATCCGTTATTAAATGGTTCAGTCACGTGGTACATATTCGTTATTTAAGGGTTAAGTCACGTGGTACATACACGTTATTAAATGATTAAGTAACGTGGTACAAATTCGTAATTAAAAGGGTTAAGTCTCGTGGTACATATTTGTTATTTAATAGTTAAGTCACGTGGTATATATTCGTTATTTAATAGTTAAGTCACGTGGTATATATTCGTTATTTAATGGTGAAGTTACGTGGTACATATTTGTTATTTAAGGGTTAAATCTCGTGGTACATATTCGTAATTTAAGGGTTAAGTCACGTGGTACATGCTTGTTATTTAATGGTTAAGTCACGTGGTACATATTCGTTATTTAATTGTTAAGTCACGTGGTACATATTCGTTATTTGAGGGTAAAGTCACGTGGTTATTTAATGGTTAAGTCACGTGGTACAAATTCATTATTTAAGGGTTATGTCTCTTGGTACATATTCGTTATTTAATAGTTAAGTCACGTGGTACATATTCGTTATTTAATGGTTAAGTCACGTGGTACATATTCGTTATTTAAGGGTTAAGTCACGTGGTACATACTCGTTATTTAATGGTAAATTCACGTGGTACATATTCGTTATTTAAGGATTAAGTCACGTGGTACATACTCGTTTTTTAATGGTTAAGTCACGTGGTACATATTCATTATTTAATGGTTAAGACACGTGGTACATATTCGTTATTTAAGGGTTAAGTCACGTGGTACATACTCGATATTTAATGGTTAAGTCACGTGGTACAAATTCGTTATTTAAAGGTTAAGTCACGTGGTACATACTCTTTATTTAATGGTTAAGTCACGTGGTACATATTCGTTTTTTAATAGTTGAGTCACGTGGTACATATTTGTTATTTAAGGTTATGTCACGTGGTACATACTCATTAATTATAAGCTAAGTCTCGTGGTACATATTCGTTATTTAATGGTTAAGTCACGTGGTACAAATTCGTTATTTAAGGGTTGGTCACGTGGTACATATTCGTTATTTCGTTATTTAATGGTTAAGTCACGTGGTACATATTCGTCGAGAGGAAGGGAAGATGCAGACTCAGCAGAGACACATGACACGCATGGCAACTGATCAAATGTTCCCCATCCCTAGAGTTAAAACATATTTTACCCAAAGGCAATATGCTTATTTAGCTCCCAAGTCACGTGGTACATATTCGTTATTTAAGGGTTATGGCACGTGGTACATACTCATTTATTATTAGCTAAGTCACGTGGTACAAATTTGTTATTTAATGATTAAGTCACGTGGTACATATTCGTTATTTAAGGGTTAGTCACGTGGTACATATTCGTTGTTTCATTATTTAATGGTTAAGTCACGTGGTACATATTCGTTATTTAATGGTTAAGTCACGTGGTACATATTCGTTATTTAATGGTTAAGTCACGTGGTACATATTCGTTATTTAATGGTTTAGTCACGTGATACATATTCGTTATTTAAGGGTTAATTCTCGTGGTACATATTCGTTATTTAATAGTTAAGTCATGTGGTATATATTCGTTATTTAAGGATTAAGTCACGTGGTACATACTCGTTATTTAATGGTTAAGTCACGTGGTACATATTCATTATTTAATGGTTAAGACACGTGGTACATATTCGTTATTTAAGGGTTAAGTCACGTGGTACATACTCGATATTTAATGGTTAAGTCACGTGGTACATACTCTTTATTTAATGGTTAAGTCACGTGGTATATATTCGTTATTTAATGGTAAAGTCACGTGGTATATATTCGTTATTTAATGGTTAAGTCACGTGGTACATATTCGTTATTTAATGGTTAAGTCACGTGATACATATTCGTTATTTAAGGGTTAATTCTCGTGGTACATATTCGTTATTTAATAGTTAAGTCACGTGGTATATATTCGTTATTTAATGGTGAAGTTACGTGGTACATATTTGTTATTTAAGGGTAAAATCTCGTGGTACATATTCGTTATTTAAGGGTTAAGTCACGTGGTACATGCTTGTTATTTAATGGTAAAGTCACATGGTACATATTCGTTATTTAATTGTTAAGTCACGTGGTACATATTCGTTATTTAAGGGTAAAGTCACTTGGTTATTTGATGGTTAAGTCACGTGGTACAAATTCGTTATTTAAGGGTTATGTCTCGTGGTACATATTCGTTATTTAATAGTTAAGTCACGTGGTACATATTCGTTATTTAATGGTAAAGTCACGTGGTACATATTCGTTATTTAAGGGTTAAGAGTCACGTGGTACATACTTGTTATTTAATGGTTAAGTCACGTGGTACATATTCGTTACTTAATGGTTTAGTCACGTGATACATATTCGTTATTTAAGGGTTAAGTCTCGTGGTACATATTCGTTATTTAATAGTAAAGTCACGTGGTATATATTCGTTATTTAATGGTGCAGTTACGTGGTACATATTTGTTATTTAAGGGTTAAGTCACGTGGTACATATTCGTTATTTAAGGGTTAAGTCACGTGGTACATACTCGTTATTTAATGGTAAAGTCACGTGGTACATATTCGTTATTTAAGGATTAAGTCACGTGGTACATACTCGTTTTTTAATGGTTAAGTCACGTGGTACAAATTCGTTATTAAAAGGTTTAGTCACGTGGTACATACTCTTTATTTAATGGTTAAGTCACGTGGTACATATTCGTTTTTTAATAGTTGAGTCACGTGGTACATATTTGTTATTTAAGGTTATGTCACGTGGTACATACTCATAAATTATAAGCTAAGTCTCGTGGTACATATTCGTTATTTAATGGTTAAGTCACGTGGTACATATTCGTTATTTAAGGGTTAGTCACGTGGTACATATTCGTTATTTCGTTATTTAATGGTTAAGTCACGTGGTACATATTCGTCGAGAGGAAGGGAAGATGCAGACTCAGCAGAGACACATGACACGCATGGCAACTGATCAAATGTTCCCCATCCCTAGAGTTAAAACATATTTTACCCAAAGGCAATATGCTTATTTAGCTCCCAAGTCACGTGGTACATATTCGTTATTTAAGGGTTATGGCACGTGGTACATACTCATTTATTATTAGCTAAGTCACGTGGTACAAATTTGTTATTTAATGATTAAGTCACGTGGTACATATTCGTTATTTAAGGGTTAGTCACGTGGTACATATTCGTTGTTTCATTATTTAATGGTTAAGTCACGTGGTACATATTCGTTATTTAATGGTTAAGTCACGTGGTACATATTCGTTATTTAAGGGTTAGTCACGTGGTACATATTCGTTATTTCGTTATTTAATGGTTACGTGGTACATATTCGTTATGTAATGGTAAACTTAAGTGGTACATATTCGTTATTTAAGGGTAAAGTCACGTGGTACATACTCATTCATTAATAGCTAAGTCACGTAGTACATATTCGTTAATTTAGTGTTCAGTCACGTGGTTCATACTCGTTATTTTATGGTTAAGTCACGTGGTACATATTCATTATTTAAGGGGTAAGGCACGTGGTACATACTCGTTATTTAATGGTTAAGTCACGTGGTACATATTGGTTCTTTAATGGTTAAGTCACATGGTACATATTCGTTATTTAAGGGTAATGTCACGTGGTACATACTCATTCATTAATAGCTAAGTCACGTGGTACATATTCGTTATTTAATGGTTAAGTCACGTGGTACATATTCGTTATTTAAGGGTTAGTCACGTGGTACATATTCGTTATTTCGTTATTTAATGGTTAAGTCACGTGGTACATATTCGTCGAGAGGAAGGGAAGATGCAGACTCAGCAGAGACACATGACACGCATGGCAACTGATCAAATGTTCCCCATCCCTAGAGTTAAAACATATTTTACCCAAAGGCAATATGCTTATTTAGCTCCCAAGTCACGTGGTACATATTCGTTATTTAAGGGTTATGGCACGTGGTACATACTAATTTATTATAAGCTAAGTCACGTGGTACAAATTCGTTATTTAATGATTAAGTCACGTGGTACATATTCGTTATTTAAGGGTTAGTCACGTGGTACATATTCGTTATTTAATGGTTAAGTCACGTGGTACATATTCGTTATTTAAGGGTTAGTCACGTGGTACATATTCGTTATTTCGTTATTTAATGGTTACGTGGTACATATTCGTTATTTAATAGTTAAGTCACGTGGTACATATTCGTTATGTAATGGTAAACTTACGTGGTACATATTCGTTATTTAAGGGTCAAGTCACGTGGTACATACTCAATCTTTAATAGCTAAGTCACGTGGTACATATTCGTTATTTTAGTGTTCAGTCACGTGGTTCATACTCGTTATTTAATGGTTAAGTCACGTGGTACATATTCATTATTTAAGGGGTAAGGCACGTGGTACATACTCGTTATTTAATGGTTAAGTCACGTGGTACATATTCGTTCTTTAATGGTTAAGTCACATGGTACATATTCGTTATTTAAGGGTAATGTCACGTTGTACATACTCATTTATTATTAGCTAAGTCACGTGGTACATATTCGTTACTTACGGGTTAAGTCACGTGGTACATATTCGTTATTTAACGATTAAGTCACGTGGTACATATTCGTTATTAAAGGGTTAAGTCAGGTGGTACATATTCATTATTTAATAGCTAAGTCACGCGGTAATTATTCGTTACTTAAGGGTTAAGACACGTGGTACATATTCGTTATTTAAAAGTTAAGTCACGTGGTACATATTCATTATTTGATGGTCAAGTCACGTGGTACATATTTGTTATTTAAGGGTTAAGTCACGTGGTACATATCCGTTATTAAATGGTTCAGTCACGTGGTACATATTCGTTATTTAAGGGTTAAGTCACGTGGTACATACACGTTATTAAATGGTTAAGTAACGTGGTACAAATTCGTAATTAAAAGGGTTAAGTCTCGTGGTACATATTTGTTATTTAATAGTTAAGTCACGTGGTATATATTCGTTATTTAATAGTTAAGTCACGTGGTATATATTCGTTATTTAATGGTGAAGTTACGTGGTACATATTTGTTATTTAAGGGTTAAATCTCGTGGTACATATTCGTAATTTAAGGGTTAAGTCACGTGGTACATGCTTGTTATTTAATGGTTAAGTCACGTGGTACATATTCGTTATTTAATTGTTAAGTCACGTGGTACATATTCGTTATTTGAGGGTAAAGTCACGTGGTTATTTAATGGTTAAGTCACGTGGTACAAATTCATTATTTAAGGGTTATGTCTCTTGGTACATATTCGTTATTTAATAGTTAAGTCACGTGGTACATATTCGTTATTTAATGGTTAAGTCACGTGGTACATATTCGTTATTTAAGGGTTAAGTCACGTGGTACATACTCGTTATTTAATGGTAAATTCACGTGGTACATATTCGTTATTTAAGGATTAAGTCACGTGGTACATACTCGTTTTTTAATGGTTAAGTCACGTGGTACATATTCATTATTTAATGGTTAAGACACGTGGTACATATTCGTTTTTTAAGGGTTAAGTCACGTGGTACATACTCGATATTTAATGGTTAAGTCACGTGGTACAAATTCGTTATTTAAAGGTTAAGTCACGTGGTACATACTCTTTATTTAATGGTTAAGTCACGTGGTACATATTCGTTTTTTAATAGTTGAGTCACGTGGTACATATTTGTTATTTAAGGTTATGTCACGTGGTACATACTCATTAATTATAAGCTAAGTCTCGTGGTACATATTCGTTATTTAATGGTTAAGTCACGTGGTACAAATTCGTTATTTAAGGGTTGGTCACGTGGTACATATTCGTTATTTCGTTATTTAATGGTTAAGTCACGTGGTACATATTCGTCGAGAGGAAGGGAAGATGCAGACTCAGCAGAGACACATGACACGCATGGCAACTGATCAAATGTTCCCCATCCCTAGAGTTAAAACATATTTTACCCAAAGGCAATATGCTTATTTAGCTCCCAAGTCACGTGGTACATATTCGTTATTTAAGGGTTATGGCACGTGGTACATACTCATTTATTATTAGCTAAGTCACGTGGTACAAATTTGTTATTTAATGATTAAGTCACGTGGTACATATTCGTTATTTAAGGGTAAGTCACGTGGTACATATTCGTTATTTCATTATTTAATGGTTAAGTCACGTGGTACATATTCGTCGAGAGGAAGGGAAGATGCAGACTCAGCAGAGACACATGACACGCATGGCAACTGATCAAATGTTCCCCATCCCTAGAGTTAAAACATATTTTACCCAAAGGCAATATGCTTATTTAGCTCCCAAGTCACGTGGTACATATTCGTTATTTAAGGGTTATGGCACGTGGTACATACTCATTTATTATTAGCCAAGTCACGTGGTACATATTCGTTATTTAAGGGTTAGTCACGTGATACATATTGGTTATTTCGTTATTTAATGGTTAAGTCACGTGGTACATATTCGTTATTTAATGGTTAGGTCACGTGGTACATATTCGTTGTTTAAGGGTTAGTCACGTGGTACATATTCGTTATTTCGTTATTTAATAGTTACGTGGTACATTTTCGTTATTTAATAGTTAAGTCACGTGGTACATATTCGTTATGTAATGGTAAATTCACGTGGTTCATATTCGTTATTTAAGGGTAAAATCACGTGGTACATACTCATTCATTAATAGCTAAGTCACGTGGTACATATTCGTTATTTTAGTGTTCAGTCACGTGGTTCATACTCGTTATTTAATGGTTAAGTCACGTGGTACATATTCATTATTTAAGGAGTAAGGCACGTGGTACATACTCGTTATTTAATGGTTAAGTCACGTGGTACATATTCGTTCTTTAATGGTTAAGTCACATGGTACATATTCATTATTTAAGGGTAATGTCACGTG
Organism: Odontocerum albicorne; assembly: GCA_949825065.1. Taxonomy (NCBI): domain Eukaryota; kingdom Metazoa; phylum Arthropoda; class Insecta; order Trichoptera; family Odontoceridae; genus Odontocerum; species Odontocerum albicorne. The sequence goes on along the minus strand of CATKWJ010000010.1, from coordinate 198,471 downwards.
GTACATACTCATTTATTATTAGCTAAGTCACGTGGTACATATTCGTTACTTACGGGTTAAGTCACGTGGTACATATTCGTTATTTAACGGTTAAGTCACGTGGTACATATTCGTTATTAAAGGGTTAAGTCAGGTGGTACATATTCATTATTTAATAGCTAAGTCACGCGGTACATATTCGTTACTTAAGGGTTAAGACACGTGGTACATATTCGTTATTTAATAGTTAAGTCACGTGGTACATATTCATTATTTGATGGTCAAGTCACGTGGTACATATTTGTTATTTAAGGGTTAAGTCACGTGGTACATATCCGTTATTTAATGGTTCAGTCACGTGGTACATATTCGTTATTTAAGGGTTAAGTCACGTGGTACATACACGTTATTTAATGGTTAAGTAACGTGGTACAAATTCGTTATTTAAGGGTTAAGTCTCGTGGTAAATATTTGTTATTTAATAGTTAAGTCACGTGGTATATATTCGTTATTTAATGGTTAAGTCACGTGGTACATATTCGTTATTTAATGGTTTAGTCACGTGATACATATTCGTTATTTAAGGATTAATTCTCGTGGTACATATTCGTTATTTAATAGTTAAGTCACGTGGTATATATTCGTTATTTAATGGTGAAGGTTCGTGGTACATATTTGTTATTTAAGGGTAAAATCTCGTGGTACATATTCGTTATTTAAGGGTTAAGTCACGTGGTACATGCTTGTTATTTAATGGTTAAGTCACGTGGTACATATTCGTTATTTAATTGTTAAGTCACGTGGTACATATTCGTTATTTAGGGGTAAAGTCACGTGGTTATTTAATGGTTAAGTCACGTGGTACAAATTCGTTATTTAAGGGTTATGTCTCGTGGTACATATTCGTTATTTAATAGTTAAGTCACGTGGTACATATTCGTTATTTTATGGCTAAGTCACGTGGTACATATTCGTTATTTAAGGGTTAAGTCACGTGGTACATACACGTTATTTAATGGTTAAGTAACGTGGTACAAATTCGTTATTTAAGGGTTAAGTCTCGTGGTACATATTTGTTATTTAATAGTTAAGTCACGTGGTATATATTCGTTATTTAATGGTTAAGTCACGTGGTACATATTCGTTATTTAAGGGTTAAGAGTCACGTGGTACATACTTGTTATTTAAGGGTTAAGTCACGTGGTACATACTCGTTATTTAATGGTAAAGTCACGTGGTACATATTCGTTATTTAAGGATTAAGTCACGTGGTACATACTCGTTTTTTAATGGTTAAGTCACGTGGTACAAATTCGTTATTAAAAGGTTAAGTCACGTGGTACATACTCTTTATTTAATGGTTAAGTCACGTGGTACATATTCGTTTTTTAATAGTTGAGTCACGTGGTACATATTTGTTATTTAAGGTTATGTCACGTGGTACATACTCATTAATTATAAGCTAAGTCTCGTGGTACATATTCGTTATTTAATGGTTAAGTCACGTGGTACATATTCGTTATTTAAGGGTTAGTCACGTGGTACATATTCGTTATTTCGTTATTTAATGGTTAAGTCACGTGGTACATATTCGTCGAGAGGAAGGGAAGATGCAGACTCAGCAGAGACACATGACACGCATGGCAACTGATCAAATGTTCCCCATCCCTAGAGTTAAAACATATTTTACCCAAAGGCAATATGCTTATTTAGCTCCCAAGTCACGTGGTACATATTCGTTATTTAAGGGTTATGGCACGTGGTACATACTCATTTATTATTAGCTAAGTCACGTGGTACAAATTTGTTATTTAATGATTAAGTCACGTGGTACATATTCGTTATTTAAGGGTTAGTCACGTGGTACATATTCGTTGTTTCATTATTTAATGGTTAAGTCACGTGGTACATATTCGTTATTTAATGGTTAAGTCACGTGGTACATATTCGTTATTTAATGGTTAAGTCACGTGGTATATATTCGTTATTTAATGGTTTAGTCACGTGATACATATTCGTTATTTAAGGGTTAATTCTCGTGGTACATATTCGTTATTTAATAGTTAAGTCATGTGGTATATATTCGTTATTTAATGGTGAAGTTACTTGGTACATATTTGTTATTTAAGGGTAAAATCTCGTGGTACATTTTCGTTATTTAAGGGTTAAGTCACGTGGTACATGCTTGTTATTTAATGGTTAAGTCACGTGGTACATATTCGTTATTTAATTGTTAAGTCACGTGGTACATATTCGTTATTTAAGGGTAAAGTCACGTGGTTATTTTATGGTTAAGTCACGTGGTACAAATTCGTTATTTAAGGGTTATGTCTCGTGGTACATATTCGTTATTTAATAGTTAAGTCACGTGGTACATATTCGTTATTTAATGGTTAAGTCACGTGGTACATATTCGTAATTTAAGGGTTAAGTCACGTGGTACATACTCGTTATTTAATGGTTAAGTCACGTGGTACATATTCGTTATTTAAGGATTAAGTCACGTGGTACATACTCGTTATTTAATGGTTAAGTCACGTGGTACATATTCATTATTTAATGGTTAAGACACGTGGTACATATTCGTTATTTAAGGGTTAAGTCACGTGGTACATACTCGATATTTAATGGTTAAGTCACGTGGTACATACTCTTTATTTAATGGTTAAGTCACGTGGTATATATTCGTTATTTAATGGTAAAGTCACGTGGTATATATTCGTTATTTAATGGTTAAGTCACGTGGTACATATTCGTTATTTAATGGTTTAGTCACGTGATACATATTCGTTATTTAAGGGTTAATTCTCGTGGTACATATTCGTTATTTAATAGTTAAGTCACGTGGTATATATTCGTTATTTAATGGTGAAGTTACGTGGTACATATTTGTTATTTAAGGGTAAAATCTCGTGGTACATATTCGTTATTTAAGGGTTAAGTCACGTGGTACATGCTTGTTATTTAATGGTAAAGTCACGTGGTACATATTCGTTATTTAATTGTTAAGTCACGTGGTACATATTCGTTATTTAAGGGTAAAGTCACTTGGTTATTTGATGGTTAAGTCACGTGGTACAAATTCGTTATTTAAGGGTTATGTCTCGTGGTACATATTCGTTATTTAATAGTTAAGTCACGTGGTACATATTCGTTATTTAATGGTAAAGTCACGTGGTACATATTCGTTATTTAAGGGTTAAGTCACGTGGTACATACTCGTTATTTAATGGTTAAGTCACGTGGTACATATTCGTTATTTAAGGATTAAGTCACGTGGTACATACTCGTTATTTAATGGTTAAGTCACGTGGTACATATTCATTATTTAATGGTTAAGACACGTGGTACATATTCGTTATTTAAGGGTTAAGTCACGTGGTACATACTCGATATTTAATGGTTAAGTCACGTGGTACATACTCTTTATTTAATGGTTAAGTCACGTGGTATATATTCGTTATTTAATGGTAAAGTTACGTGGTACATATTTGTTATTAAAGGGTAAAATCTCGTGGTACATATTCGTTATTTAAGGGTTAAGTCACGTGGTACATGCTTGTTATTTAATGGTTAAGTCACGTGGTACATATTCGTTATTTAATTGTTAAGTCACGTGGTACATATTCGTTATTTAAGGGTAAAGTCACGTGGTTATTTAATGGTTAAGTCACGTGGTACAAATTCGTTATTAAAGGGTAATGTCTCGTGGTACATATTCGTTATTTAATAGTTAAGTCGCTTGGTACATATTCGTTAATTAATGGTTAAGTTACGTGGTACATATTCGTTATTTAATGGTTAAGACACGTGGTACATATTCGTTATTTAAGGGTTAAATCACGTGGTACATACTCGAAATTTAATGGTTAAGTCACGTGGTACATACTCTTTATTTAATGGTTAAGTCACGTGGTACATATTTGTTTTTTAATAGTTAAGTCACGTGGTACATATTTGTTATTTAAGGGTTATGTCACGTGGTACATACTCATTAATTATTAGCTAAGTCTCCTGGTACATATTCGTTATTTAATGGTTAAGTCACGTGGTACATATTCGTTATTTAAGGGTTAGTCACGTGGTAAATATTCGTTATTTCGTTATTAAATGGTTAAGTCACGTGGTACATATTCGTCGAGAGGAAGGGAAGATGCAGACTCAGCAGAGACACATGACACGCATGGCAACTGATCAAATGTTCCCCATCCCTAGAGTTAAAACATATTTTACCCAAAGGCAACATGCTTATTTAGCTCCCAAGTCACGTGGTACATATTCGTTATTTAAGGGTTATGGCGCGTGGTACATACTCATTTATTATTAGCTAAGTCACGTGGTACATATTCGTTATTTAAGGGTTAGTCACGTGGTACATATTCGTTATTTAATGGTTTAGTCACGTGGTACATATTCGTTATTTAAGGGTTGAGTCACGTGGTACATACACGTTATTAAATGGTTAAGTCACGTGGTACAAATTCGTTATTTAAGGGTTAAGTCCCGTGGTACATATTCGTTATTTAATAGTTAAGTCACGTGGTATATATTCGTTATTTAATGGTAAAGTCACGTGGTACATATTCGTTATTTAATGTTTATGTCACGTGGTACATATTCGTTATTTAAGGGTAAGTCACGTGGTACATATTCGTTATTTCGTTATTTAATGGTTAAGTCACGTGGTACATATTCGTCGAGAGGAAGGGAAGATGCAAACTCAGCAGAGACACATGACACGCATGGCAACTGATGAAATGTTCCCCATCCCTAGAGTTAAAACAAATTTTACCCAAAGGCAATATGCTTATTTAGCTCCCAAGTCACGTGGTACATATTCGTTATTTAAGGGTTATGGCACGTGGTACATACTCATTTATTATAAGCTAAGTCACGTGGTACAAATTCGTTATTTAATGATTAAGTCACGTGGTACATATTCGTTATTTAAGGGTTAGTCACGTGGTACATATTCGTTATTTAATGGTTAAGTCACGTGGTACATATTCGTTATTTAAGGGTTAGTCACGTGGTACATATTCGTTATTTCGTTATTTAATGGTTACGTGGTACATATTCGTTATTTAAAAGTTAAGTCACGTGGTACATATTCGTTATGTAATGGTAAACTTACGTGGTACATATTCGTTATTTAAGGGTTAAGTCACGTGGTACATACTCAATCATTAATAGCTAAGTCACGTGGTACATATTCGTTATTTTAGTGTTCAGTCACGTGGTTCATACTCGTTATTTAATGGTTAAGTCACGCGGTACATATTCATTATTTAAGGCGTAAGGCACGTGGTACATACTCGTTATTTAATGGTTAAGTCACGTGGTACATATTAGTTCTTTAATGGTTAAGTCACATGGTACATATTCGTTATTTAAGGGTAATGTCACGTGGTACATACTCATTTATTATTAGCTAAGTCACGTGGTACATATTCGTTACTTACGGGTTAAGTCACGTGGTACATATTCGTTATTTAACGATTAAGTCACGTGGTACATATTCGTTATTAAAGGGTTAAGTCAGGTGGTACATATTCATTATTTAATAGCTAAGTCACGCGGTAATTATTCGTTAGTTAAGGGTTAAGACACGTGGTACATATTCGTTATTTAAAAGTTAAGTCACGTGGTACATATTCATTATTTGATGGTCAAGTCACGTGGTACATATTTGTTATTTAAGGGTTAAGTCACGTGGTACATATCCGTTATTAAATGGTTCAGTCACGTGGTACATATTCGTTATTTAAGGGTTAAGTCACGTGGTACATACACGTTATTAAATGGTTAAGTAACGTGGTACAAATTCGTAATTAAAAGGGTTAAGTCTCGTGGTACATATTTGTTATTTAATAGTTAAGTCACGTGGTATATATTCGTTATTTAATAGTTAAGTCACGTGGTATATATTCGTTATTTAATGGTGAAGTTACGTGGTACATATTTGTTATTTAAGGGTTAAATCTCGTGGTACATATTCGTAATTTAAGGGTTAAGTCACGTGGTACATGCTTGTTATTTAATGGTTAAGTCACGTGGTACATATTCGTTATTTAATTGTTAAGTCACGTGGTACATATTCGTTATTTGAGGGTAAAGTCACGTGGTTATTTAATGGTTAAGTCACGTGGTACAAATTCATTATTTAAGGGTTATGTCTCTTGGTACATATTCGTTATTTAATAGTTAAGTCACGTGGTACATATTCGTTATTTAATGGTTAAGTCACGTGGTACATATTCGTTATTTAAGGGTTAAGTCACGTGGTACATACTCGTTATTTAATGGTAAATTCACGTGGTACATATTCGTTATTTAAGGATTAAGTCACGTGGTACATACTCGTTTTTTAATGGTTAAGTCACGTGGTACATATTCATTATTTAATGGTTAAGACACGTGGTACATATTCGTTATTTAAGGGTTAAGTCACGTGGTACATACTCGATATTTAATGGTTAAGTCACGTGGTACAAATTCGTTATTTAAAGGTTAAGTCACGTGGTACATACTCTTTATTTAATGGTTAAGTCACGTGGTACATATTCGTTTTTTAATAGTTGAGTCACGTGGTACATATTTGTTATTTAAGGTTATGTCACGTGGTACATACTCATTAATTATAAGCTAAGTCTCGTGGTACATATTCGTTATTTAATGGTTAAGTCACGTGGTACAAATTCGTTATTTAAGGGTTGGTCACGTGGTACATATTCGTTATTTCGTTATTTAATGGTTAAGTCACGTGGTACATATTCGTCGAGAGGAAGGGAAGATGCAGACTCAGCAGAGACACATGACACGCATGGCAACTGATCAAATGTTCCCCATCCCTAGAGTTAAAACATATTTTACCCAAAGGCAATATGCTTATTTAGCTCCCAAGTCACGTGGTACATATTCGTTATTTAAGGGTTATGGCACGTGGTACATACTCATTTATTATTAGCTAAGTCACGTGGTACAAATTTGTTATTTAATGATTAAGTCACGTGGTACATATTCGTTATTTAAGGGTAAGTCACGTGGTACATATTCGTTATTTCATTATTTAATGGTTAAGTCACGTGGTACATATTCGTCGAGAGGAAGGGAAGATGCAGACTCAGCAGAGACACATGACACGCATGGCAACTGATCAAATGTTCCCCATCCCTAGAGTTAAAACATATTTTACCCAAAGGCAATATGCTTATTTAGCTCCCAAGTCACATGGTACATATTCGTTATTTAAGGGTTATGGCACGTGGCACATACTCATTTATTATTAGCTAAGTCACGTGGTACATATTCGTTATTTAAGGGTTAGTCACGTGATACATATTCGTTATTTCGTTATTTAATGGTTAAGTCACGTGGTACATATTCGTTATTTAATGGTTAAGTCACGTGGTACATATTCGTTGTTTAAGGGTTAGTCACGTGGTACATATTCGTTATTTCGTTATTTAATAGTTACGTGGTACATATTCGTTATTTAATAGTTAAGTCACGTGGTACATATTCGTTATGTAATGGTAAATTCACGTGGTTCATATTCGTTGTTTAAGGGTAAAATCACGTGGTACATACTCATTCATTAATAGCTAAGTCACGTGGTACATATTCGTTATTTTAGTGTTCAGTCACGTGGTTCATACTCGTTATTTAATGGTTAAGTCACGTGGTACATATTCATTATTTAAGGAGTAGGGCACGTGGTACATACTCGTTATTTAATGGTTAAGTCACGTGGTACATATTCGTTCTTTAATGGTTAAGTCACATGATACATATTCGTTATTTAAGGGTAATGTCACGTGGTACATACTCATTTATTATCAGCTAAGTCACGTGGTACATATTCGTTACTTACGGGTTAAGTCACGTGGTACATATTCGTTATTTAACGGTTAAGTCACGTGGTACATATTCGTTATTAAAGGGTTAAGTCAGGTGGTACATATTCATTATTTAATAGCTAAGTCACGCGGTACATATTCGTTACTTAAGGGTTAAGACACGTGGTACATATTCGTTATTTAATAGTTAAGTCACGTGGTACATATTCATTATTTGATGGTCAAGTCACGTGGTACATATTTGTTATTTAAGGGTTAAGTCACGTGGTACATATCCGTTATTTAATGGTTCAGTCACGTGGTACATATTCGTTATTTAAGGGTTAAGTCACGTGGTACATACACGTTATTTAATGGTTAAGTAACGTGGTACAAATTCGTTATTTAAGGGTTAAGTCTCGTGGTAAATATTTGTTATTTAATAGTTAAGTCACGTGGTATATATTCGTTATTTAACGGTTAAGTCACGTGGTACATATTCGTTATTTAATGGTTTAGTCACGTGATACATATTCGTTATTTAAGGATTAATTCTCGTGGTACATATTCGTTATTTAATAGTTAAGTCACGTGGTATATATTCGTTATTTAATGGTGAAGTTACGTGGTACATATTTGTTATTTAAGGGTAAAATCTCGTGGTACATATTCGTTATTTAAGGGTTAAGTCACGTGGTACATGCTTGTTATTTAATGGTTAAGTCACGTGGTACATATTCGTTATTTAATTGTTAAGTCACGTGGTACATATTCGTTATTTAAGGGTAAAGTCACGTGGTTATTTAATGGTTAAGTCACGTGGTACAAATTCGTTATTTAAGGGTTATGTCTCGTGGTACATATTCGTTATTTAATAGTTAAGTCACGTGGTACATATTCGTTATTTTATGGCTAAGTCACGTGGTACATATTCGTTATTTAAGGGTTAAGTCACGTGGTACATACACGTTATTTAATGGTTAAGTAACGTGGTACAAATTCGTTATTTAAGGGTTAAGTCTCGTGGTACATATTTGTTATTTAATAGTTAAGTCACGTGGTACATATTCGTTTTTTAATAGTTGAGTCACGTGGTACATATTTGTTATTTAAGGTTATGTCACGTGGTACATACTCATTAATTATAAGCTAAGTCTCGTGGTACATATTCGTTATTTAATGGTTAAGTCACGTGGTACATATTCGTTATTTAAGGGTTAAGAGTCACGTGGTACATACTTGTTATTTAATGGTTAAGTCACGTGGTACATATTCGTAACTTAATGGTTTAGTCACGTGATACATATTCGTTATTTAAGGGTTAAGTCTCGTGGTACATATTCGTTATTTAATAGTTAAGTCACGTGGTATATATTCGTTATTTAATGGTGCAGTTACGTGGTACATATTTGTTATTTAAGGGTTAAGTCACGTGGTACATATTCGTTATTTAAGGGTTAAGTCACGTGGTACATACTCGTTATTTAATGGTAAAGTCACGTGGTACATATTCGTTATTTAAGGATTAAGTCACGTGGTACATACTCGTTTTTTAATGGTTAAGTCACGTGGTACAAATTCGTTATTAAAAGGTTAAGTCACGTGGTACATACTCTTTATTTAATGGTTAAGTCACGTGGTACATATTCGTTTTTTAATAGTTGAGTCACGTGGTACATATTTGTTATTTAAGGTTATGTCACGTGGTACATACTCATTAATTATAAGCTAAGTCTCGTGGTACATATTCGTTATTTAATGGTTAAGTCACGTGGTACATATTCGTTATTTAAGGGTTAGTCACGTGGTACATATTCGTTATTTCGTTATTTAATGGTTAAGTCACGTGGTACATATTCGTCGAGAGGAAGGGAAGATGCAGACTCAGCAGAGACACATGACACGCATGGCAACTGATCAAATGTTCCCCATCCCTAGAGTTAAAACATATTTTACCCAAAGGCAATATGCTTATTTAGCTCCCAAGTCACGTGGTACATATTCGTTATTTAAGGGTTATGGCACGTGGTACATACTCATTTATTATTAGCTAAGTCACGTGGTACAAATTTGTTATTTAATGATTAAGTCACGTGGTACATATTCGTTATTTAAGGGTTAGTCACGTGGTACATATTCGTTGTTTCATTATTTAATGGTTAAGTCACGTGGTACATATTCGTTATTTAATGGTTAAGTCACGTGGTACATATTCGTTATTTAAGGGTTAGTCACGTGGTACATATTCGTTATTTCGTTATTTAATGGTTACGTGGTACATATTCGTTATGTAATGGTAAACTTAAGTGGTACATATTCGTTATTTAAGGGTAAAGTCACGTGGTACATACTCATTCATTAATAGCTAAGTCACGTGGTACATATTCGTTAATTTAGTGTTCAGTCACGTGGTTCATACTCGTTATTTTATGGTTAAGTCACGTGGTACATATTCATTATTTAAGGGGTAAGGCACGTGGTACATACTCGTTATTAAATGGTTAAGTCACGTGGTACATATTCGTTCTTTAATGGTTTAGTCACATGGTACATATTCGTTATTTAAGGGTAATGTCACGTGGTACATACTCATTCATAAATAGCTAAGTCACGTGGTACATATTCGTTATTTAATGGTTAAGTCACGTGGTACATATTCGTTATTTAAGGGTTAGTCACGTGGTACATATTCGTTATTTCGTTATTTAATGGTTAAGTCACGTGGTACATATTCGTCGAGAGGAAGGGAAGATGCAGACTCAGCAGAGACACATGACACGCATGGCAACTGATCAAATGTTCCCCATCCCTAGAGTTAAAACATATTTTACCCAAAGGCAATATGCTTATTTAGCTCCCAAGTCACGTGGTACGTATTCGTTATTTAAGGGTTATGGCACGTGGTACATACTCATTTATTATTAGCTAAGTCACGTGGTACAAATTTGTTATTTAATGATTAAGTCACGTGGTACATATTCGTTATTTAAGGGTTAGTCACGTGGTACATATTCGTTATTTAATAGTTAAGTCACGTGGTATATATTCGTTATTTAATGGTGCAGTTACGTGGTACATATTTGTTATTTAAGGGTTAAGTCACGTGGTACATATTCGTTATTTAAGGGTTAAGTCACGTGGTACATACTCGTTATTTAATGGTAAAGTCACGTGGTACATATTCGTTATTTAAGGATTAAGTCACGTGGTACATACTCGTTTTTTAATGGTTAAGTCACGTGGTACAAATTCGTTATTAAAAGGTTAAGTCACGTGGTACATACTCTTTATTTAATGGTTAAGTCACGTGGTACATATTCGTTTTTTAATAGTTGAGTCACGTGGTACATATTTGTTATTTAAGGTTATGTCACGTGGTACATACTCATTAATTATAAGCCAAGTCTCGTGGTACATATTCGTTATTTAATGGTTAAGTCACGTGGTACATATTCGTTATTTAAGGGTTAGTCACGTGGTACATATTCGTTATTTCGTTATTTAATGGTTAAGTCACGTGGTACATATTCGTCGAGAGGAAGGGAAGATGCAGACTCAGCAGAGACACATGACACGCATGGCAACTGATCAAATGTTCCCCATCCCTAGAGTTAAAACATATTTTACCCAAAGGCAATATGCTTATTTAGCTCCCAAGTCACGTGGTACATATTCGTTATTTAAGGGTTATGGCACGTGGTACATACTCATTTATTATTAGCTAAGTCACGTGGTACAAATTTGTTATTTAATGATTAAGTCACGTGGTACATATTCGTTATTTAAGGGTTAGTCACGTGGTACATATTCGTTGTTTCATTATTTAATGGTTAAGTCACGTGGTACATATTCGTTATTTAATGGTTAAGTCACGTGGTACATATTCGTTATTTAAGGGTTAGTCACGTGGTACATATTCGTTATTTCGTTATTTAATGGTTACGTGGTACATATTCGTTATGTAATGGTAAACTTAAGTGGTACATATTCGTTATTTAAGGGTAAAGTCACGTGGTACATACTCATTCATTAATAGCTAAGTCACGTGGTACATATTCGTTAATTTAGTGTTCAGTCACGTGGTTCATACTCGTTATTTTATGGTTAAGTCACGTGGTACATATTCATTATTTAAGGGGTAAGGCACGTGGTACATACTCGTTATTTAATGGTTAAGTCACGTGGTACATATTCGTTCTTTAATGGTTTAGTCACATGGTACATATTCGTTATTTAAGGGTAATGTCACGTGGTACATACTCATTCATAAATAGCTAAGTCACGTGGTACATATTCGTTATTTAATGGTTAAGTCACGTGGTACATATTCGTTATTTAAGGGTTAGTCACGTGGTACATATTCGTTATTTCGTTATTTAATGGTTAAGTCACGTGGTACATATTCGTCGAGAGGAAGGGAAGATGCAGACTCAGCAGAGACACATGACACGCATGGCAACTGATCAAATGTTCCCCATCCCTAGAGTTAAAACATATTTTACCCAAAGGCAATATGCTTATTTAGCTCCCAAGTCACGTGGTACGTATTCGTTATTTAAGGGTTATGGCACGTGGTACATACTCATTTATTATTAGCTAAGTCACGTGGTACAAATTTGTTATTTAATGATTAAGTCACGTGGTACATATTCGTTATTTAAGGGTTAGTCACGTGGTACATATTCGTTTTTTCATTATTTAATGGTTAAGTCACGTGGTACATATTCGTTATTTAATGGTTAAGTCACGTGGTACATATTCGTTATTTAAGGGTTAGTCACGTGGTACATATTCGTTATTTCGTTATTTAATGGTTACGTGGTACATATTCGTTATGTAATGGTAAACTTAAGTGGTACATATTCGTTATTTAAGGGTAAAGTCACGTGGTACATACTCATTCATTAATAGCTAAGTCACATGGTACATATTCGTTAATTTAGTGTTCAGTCACGTGGTTTATACTCGTTATTTAATGGTTAAGTCACGTGGTACATATTCATTATTTAAGGGGTAAGACGCGTGGTACATACTCGTTATTTAATGGTTAGGTCACGTGGTACATATTCGTTATGTTATGGTTAATTCACGTGGTACATATTCGTTATTGAAGAGTTAAGTCACGTGGTACATACTCATTCATTAATAGCTAAGTCACGTGGTACATATTCGTTACTTAAGGGTTCAATCACGTGGTTCATACTCGTTATTTAATGGTTAAGTCACTTGGTACATATTCGTTATTTAAGGGGTAAGCCACGTGGCACATACTCGTTATTTATTGGTTAAGGCACGTAGTACATATTCGTTATTTAATGGTTAAGTCACGTGGTACATTTTCGTTATTTAAGGGTTAAGTCACGTGGTACATACTCGTTATTTAATGGTTAGGTCACGTGGTACATATTCGTTATGTTATGGTTAATTCACGTGGTACATATTCGTTATTGAAGAGTTAAGTCACGTGGTACATACTCATTCATTAATAGCTAAGTCACGTGGTACATATTCGTTACTTAAGGGTTCAATCACGTGGTTCATACTCGTTATTTAATGGTTAAGTCACTTGGTACATATTCGATATTTTAGGGGTAAGTCACGTGGTACATACTCGTTATTTAATGGTTAAGTCACGTGGTACATATTCGTGATTTAATGGTTAAGTCACGTGGTACATATTCGTTATCTAAGGGTTAAGTCACGTGGTACATACTCGTTATTTAATGGTTAAGTCACGTGGTACCAATTCGTTATTTAATGGTTCAGTCACGTGGTACACATTCGTTATTTAAGGGTTAAGTCATGTGGTACATACTCTTTATTTAATGGTTAAGTCACGTGGTACATATACGTTTTTTAATAGTTGAGTCACGTGGTACATATTTGTTATTTAAGGTTATGTCACGTGGTACATACTCATTTATTATTAGCTAGGTCACGTGGTACTTATTCGTTATTTAATGATTAAGTCACGTGGTACATATTCGTTATTTAAGGGTTAGTCACGTGGTACATATTCGTTATTTCGTTATTAAATGGTTAAGTCACGTGGTACATATTCGTTATTTAAGGGTTCGTCACGTGGTACATATTCGTTATTTTGTTATTTAATGGTTACGTGGTACATATTCGTTATTTAATGATTAAGTCACGTGGTACATATTCGTTATGATATGGTAAATTCACGTGGTACATCTTCGTTATTTAAGGGTTAAGTCACGTGGTACATACTCATTCATTAATAGCTAAGTCACGTGGTACATATTCGTTATTTAAGTGTTCAGTCACGTGGTTTATACTCGTTATTTAATGGTTAAGTCACGTGGTACATATTCATTATTTAAGGGGTAAGGCACGTGGTTCAAATTCGTTATTTAAGGATTAAGTCACGTGGTACATACTCGTTATTAAATGGTTAAGTCACGTGGTACATATTCATTATTTAATGGTTAAGACACGTGGTACATATTGGTTATTTAAGGGCTAAGTCACGTGGTACATATTCGTTATTTAATAGTTAAGTCACGTGGTACATATTCATTATTTAATGGTTAAGTCACGTGGTACATATTCGTTAAGAGTTAAGTCACGTGGTACATACTCGTTATTGAATGGTTAAGTCACGTGGAAAAAATTCGTTATTTAAGGGTTAAGTCACGTGATAAATATTCGTTATTTAACGGTAAAGTCACGTGGTACATATTCGTTATTAGAGGGTTAAGTCAGGTGGTACATATTCATTATTTAATAGCTAAGTCACGCGGAACATATTCGTTACTTAAGGGTTAAGACACGTGGTACATATTCGTTATTTAATGGTTCAGTCACGTGGTACATATTCGTTATTTAAGGGTTAAGTCACGTGGTACATACACGTTATTAAATGGTTAATGATTGAACCCTTAAGTAACGAATATGTACCACGTGACTTAGCTATTAATGAATGAGTATGTACCACGTGACTTTACTCTTTAATAACGAATATTTACTACGTGAATTAACCATTAAATAACGAATATGTACCACGTGACTTAACCATTAAATAACGAGTATGTACCACGTGATTTAACCCTTAAATAACGAATATGTACCATGTGACTTAACCATTAAAGAACGAATATGTTCCACGTGACTTAACCATTAAATAACGAGTATGAACCACGTGCCTTACCCCTTAAATAATGAATATGTACCACGTGACTTAACCATTAAATAACGAGTATGAACCACGTGACTGAACACTAAAATAACGAATATGTACCTCGTGACTTAGCTATTAATGAATGAGTATGTACCACGTGACTAAACCCTTAAATAACGAATATGTACCACGTGAATTTACCATATCATAACGAATATGTACCACGTGACTTAATCATTAAATAACGAATATGTACCACGTAACCATTAAATAACGAAATAACGAATATGTACCACGTGACGAACCCTTAAATAACGAATATGTACCACGTGACTTAACCATTAAATAACGAATATGTACCACGTGACTTAACCATTAAATAACGAAAAAACGAATATGTACCACGTGACTAACCTTTAAATAACGATTATGTACCACGTGACTTAACCATTAAATAACGAATATGTACCACGAGACTTAACCATTAAATATCGAGTATGTACCACGTGACTTAACCCTTAAATAACGAATATGTACCACGTGTCTTAACCATTAAATAATGAATATGTACCACGTGACTTAGCCATTAAATAACGAGTATGTACCACGTGACTTAACCCTTAAAAAAGTAAAAGTGTACAGACATACTTACCTATAAAATAGTATAGTTGTGCAGACAAACTCACCTATAATAAAGTATAAGTGTGGATACATACTCACCTATATTGTCGTATAAGTATGCAGACATACTCACCTATATAAGTATAAGTGTGCAGAAATTCTCACCTATAATGTAGTATAAGTGTGAAGACACACTCACCCTTAATGTCTTAAAAGTATGCATACATACACACCTTTAATATAGTATAAGTGTGCAGACATATTTACCTATAATGCAGTATAGTTTTGCATACATACTCACCTTATATGAAGTATACTCGCCTATAGTGCAGATACTCTCGCCTTTTATGTAGTATAAGTGTGCAGACGTACTCACCTATAATGTAGAACAAGTGTGCATTTATACTCACCTGTAATGTAGTATAAGTGTGCAGACATAGTCGCCTATAATGAAGTATAAGTGTATAGATACACTCACCTATTATGAAGTTTAAGTGTGCAGACATACTTACTCTTAATTTATTGTAAGTGTGCATACATACTTATCTTAAAGGAAGTATAAGTGTGCATACATACTCGCGTTTAATATAGTATAGTTGTGCAGACAAACTGACCTTTAATGTAGTATAAGTGTGCAGACTCACCTAAAAAGTAGTGTAAGTGTGCATACATATTCACATATTAGGAAGTATAAGTGTGCACACATACTTACCTTAAAAGAAGTATATGTGTGCAGACATGCTCACCTATAATGCAGTATGGTTGTGGATACATAATCACCTATATCGAAGTAAAAGTGTGCAGACATGCTTACCTATAATATAGTATAGTTGTGCCAACACACTCACCTATAATATAGCATATAAGTGCAAACAAACTCTCCTATAATGTAGTGTTAAGGTGCAGAAATGCTGACCTATAATGAAATATAAGTGTGCAGACATACTTACCCTTACTGTCTTATAAGTGTGCATATATTCTCACCTTAAATGTAGTATAAATGTGCATACATACTCACCTATATTAAAGTATAACTGTGCCGACATGTTCACCTATAATGAAGTATAAGTGAGCAAACATTCTCGCCTTTAATGTAGTATAAGTGTGCAGACATACTTACCTATATTGCAGTATAGTGTTGCATACATACTCACCTTAAATGAAGTATAAGTGTGCAAATATACTCACCTATAATGTAGTATAAGTATGCAGACATACTCACCTATAATGTATAACAAGTGTGCATACATATTAACCTATAATGTAGTATAAGGGTGCAGACATACTCACCGATAAAGAAGTATAATTGTGCAGGCATACTAACCATTTATGTCTTGTAAGTGTGCATACATACTTACCTAAAAGGAAGTATAAGTGTGCATACATACTCACTAATAATATAGTATAAGTGTGCAGACGAACTCACCTATAATGTAGTATAAGTGTGCAGACATACTCATCTATATTGAAGTATTAGTGTGCAGACATACTCACCTATAATGCAGTTTAATTTTGCATACATACTCACCTTAAATGAAGTATTATTGTGCAGATATACTCACCTATATAGTAGTATAAGTGTGCAGACATACTCACCAATGATGTAGAACAAGTGTGCATACATACAAACCTATAATGTAGTATAAGTGTGTAGACATACTAACCTATAATGTAGTATAAGTGTGCACATATACTTACCCTTAATCTCTTGATAGTTTGCATATATACTCACCTTAAAGGTGGTATAAGTGAGCGTACATACTCACCTATAATGAAATTTAAGTGTGCAGAAAAACTCACTTATAATGTAGTATAAGTCTGCAGAAACGGTCACATATAATGCAATATAGTTGTGCATTCATGCTCACCTATACCGAAGTTGAAGTGTGCAGACAAACTTACCTATAAAATAGTATAGTTGTGCAGACATACCCACCTATAATATAGTATAAGTGTGGAGACATACTCACCCATATTGGCGTATAAGTTTGCAGAAATGCTCACATATAATGTAGCATTAGTCGGCAGACATTTCTCCCTATAATGTAGTATAAGTGTGCAGACATTCTTACCCTTAATGTAGTATAAGTGTGCAACGTAACTCACCTTGAATGTAGTATAAGTGAGCAGACATATTCACCCTTAATTTAGTATAATTGTGCATACATACCTATAATGTAGTATAAGTGTGCAGACATACTCACCTATAATGCAGTATAGTTTTGCATACATACTCTCCTTAAATGAAGTCTAAGTGTGCAGATATACTCAACTATAATGTAGTATAGGTGTGAAGACATACTTACCTATGATGTTGAACCAGTGTGCATACATAATCACCTATAATGAAGAATAAATTTACAGACATGGTCACCGTTAATGGAGTAGAAGTGTGCAGATATACTCACCTTTAATGTAGTTTAACTGGACAGACATACTGACCCTCAATGTCTTGTAAGTGTGCATACATACTCACCTAAAAGGCTATATAATTGTGCATACATACTCACCTATAATTAAGTATAATTGTTAAGACAAACTCACCTATAATGTAGTATAAGTGTGCAGACATGCTCACCTATAATGCAGTATAGGTGTACATTCAAACTCACCTATACCCAGTTAAAGTGTGCAGACATATAATACTTACCTATAAAATAGTTTAGTTCTGCACTCATACTCACCTATAATGTAGTGTAAGTGTGGAGACATACTAGCCTTCATTGTCGTATAGGTATGCAGACATACTCACCTTTTATGTAGTATAAGTGTGCAGACATTCTCACCTATAATGTAGTATAAGTGTGCAGACATACTGACCCTTAATGTTATATAAGTGTGCATACAAACTCACCTCAAATGTGGTATAAATGTGCATACATACTCACCTATAACGAAGTATAAGTGTGCAGACATACTCACCTAAAATGTAGTATAAGTGTGCATACATATACACCTATTATGAAGTATGAGTGTGCAGACATACTCACCTAAAATGTAGTATAAGTGTGCAAACATACTCACCTATTATGAAGAATAAGTGTGCAGACATACTTTCCTAAAATGGAGTATAAGTGTGCAGACATGCTCATCTATAATGCAATATAGTTGTGCATACATACTCACCTATATCGAAATAAAAGTGTGCAGACATACTTACCGATAATAACGTATAGTTGTGTCGACGTACTCACCTATAATGTAGCATATGTGTGCAGACATACTCTGTTATAATGAACAATAGTATAAGTGACTATATATACAATAGTATAAGTGACTATAAGTGACTATATCTACACATGCTCACCTATAATGTAATATAAGTGTGCAGACATACTAAACCTTAATGTCTTATAAGTGTGCATATAAACTCACCTTAAATGTATAACCAGTCTGCAAACATATTCACCTATTATGAAACATAACTGTTCAGACATACTTACCTAAAATGAAGTATTGTTGTGCATACATACTCACCTATATCGAAGTTAAAGTGTGCAGACATGCATACCTATAATATAGCATAGTTGTGCCAACATACTCACCTATAATGTAGCATAAGTGTGCAGACATACTCCCCTATAATGTAGTATAAGTGTGCAGACATACACACCTATATTGCGGTATAAGTGTAAAGACATAGTCACCTACAATGAAGTATAAGTGTGCAGATATACTCACCTATAATGTAGTATAAGTGTGCAGAAATTATAAGTGTGCAGCCATGCTCACCTATAACGTAGTATAAGTGTGCAGACATACTAACCATTAATGTTTTATAAGTGTGAAAATATACTCACCTAAAATGTAGTATAATGTTGCATACATACTCACCTATAATGAAGTATAAGTGAACAGACATACTCGCCTATAATCAAGTATAAGTGTGCAGATATACTCACCTATAATGCAGTATAGTTTTGCATACATACTCAACTTAAATGAAGTATAATTGTGCAGATATACTCACCTATGATGTAGTATAAGTGTGCAGACATACTCACCTAAAATGTAAAACAAGTGTGCATACATACTCACCTATTATGAAGCATAAGGGTGCAGACATACTCACCTATAATGAAGTATAATTTTGCAGACATACTAACCATTAATTTCTTGTTAGTGTGCATACATACTAACCTAAAAGGTTGTATAAGTGTGCATACATACTCACTTATAATGTAGTTTAAGTGTGCAGACGAACTTACCTATAATGAAGAATAAGTGTGCAGACATACTCATCTATATTGAAGTATAAGTGTGCAGACATACTTACCTATATTGGCGTATAAGTTTGCAGAAATGCTCACCTATAATGTCGTATAAGTCTGCAGAAATTCCTCCCTATAATGTAGTATAAGTGTGCAGACATTCTTACCCTTAATGTTATATAAGTGTGCATACAAACTTACCTTTAATGTAGTATAAGTGAGCAGACATACTCACCCTTAATGTAGTATAAGTTTGCATACATACCTATAATGTAGTATAAGTGTGCAGACCTACTCACCTATAATGCAGTATAATTTTGCATACAAACTCTCCTTAAATGAAGTATAAGTGTGTAAGACACGTGGAACATATTCGTTATTTAAGGGTTAAGTCACGTGGTACATACTCGATATTTAATGGTTAAGTCACGAGGTACAAATTCGTTATTTAAGGGTTAAGTCACGGGGTACATACTCTTTATTTAATGGTTAAGTCACGTGGTACATATTCGTTTTTTAATAGTTAAGTCACGTGGTACATATTTGTTATTTAAGGGTTATGTCACATGGTACATACTCATTAATTATTAGCTATGTCTCGTGGTACATATTCGTTATTTAATGGTTAAGTCATGTGGTACATATTCGTTATTTAAGGGTTAGTCACGTGGTACATATTCGTTATTTCGTTATTTAATGGTTAAGTCACGTGGTACATATTCGTCGAGAGGAAGGGAAGATGCAGACTCAGCAGAGACACATGACACGCATGGCAACTGATCAAATGTTCCCCATCCCTAGAGTTAAAACATATTTTACCCAAAGGCAATATGCTTATTTAGCTCCCAAGTCACGTGGTACATATTCGTTATTAAAGGGTTATGGCACGTGGTACATACTCATTTATTATTAGCTAAGTCACGTGGTACATATTCGTTATTTAAGGGTTAGTCACGTGATACATATTCGTTATTTCGTTATTTAATGGTTAAGTCACGTGGTACATATTCGTTATTTAATGGTTAAGTCACGTGGTACATATTCGTTGTTTAAGGGTAAGTCACGTGGTACATATTCGTTATTTCGTTATTTAATGGTTACGTGGTACATATTCGTTATTTAATAGTTAAGTCACGTGGTACATATTCTTTATGTTATGGTAAATTCACGTGGTACATATTCGTTATTTAAGGGTAAAGTCACGTGGTACATACTCATTCATTAATAGCTAAGTCACGTGGTACATATTCGTTATTTTAGTGTTCAGTCACGTGGTTCATACTCGTTATTTAATGGTTAGGTCACGTGGTACATATTCATTATTTAAGGGGTAAGGCACGTGGTACATACTCGTTATTTAATGGTTAAGTCACGTGGTACATATTCGTTCTTTAATGGTTAAGTCACATGGTACATATTCGTTATTTAAGGGTAATGTCACGTGGTACATACTCATTTATTATTAGCAAAGTCACGTGGTACATATTCGTTACTTACGGGTTAAGTCACGTGGTACATATTCGTTATTTAACGGTTAAGTCACGTGGTATATATTCGTTATTAAAGGGTTAAGTCAGGTGGTACATATTCATTATTTAATAGCTAAGTCACGCGGTACATATTCGTTACTTAAGGGTTAAGACACGTGGTACATATTCGTTATTTAATAGTTAAGTCACGTGGTACATATTCATTATTTGATGGTCAAGTCACGTGGTACATATTTGTTATTTAAGGGTTAAGTCACGTGGTTATTTAATGGTTAAGTCACGTGGTACAAATTCGTTATTTAAGGGTTATGTCTCGTGGTACATATTCGTTATTTAATAGTTAAGTCACGTGGTACATATTCGTTATTTAATGGTTAAGTCACGTGGTACATATTCGTTATTTAAGGGTTAAGTAACGTGGTACATACACGTTATTTAATGGTTAAGTAACGTGGTACAAATTCGTTATTTAAGGGTTAAGTCTCGTGGTACATATTTGTTATTTAATAGTTAAGTCACGTGGTATATATTCGTTATTTAATGGTTAAGTCACGTGGAACATATTCGTTATTTAAGGGTAAAGAGTCACGTGGTACATACTTGTTATTTAATGGTTAAGTCACGTGGTACATATTCGTTGCTTAATGGTTTAGTCACGTGATACATAATTGTTATTTAAGGGTTAAGTCTCGTGGTACATATTCGTTATTTAATAGTTAAGTCACGTGGTATATATTCGTTATTTAATGGTGAAGTTACGTGGTACATATTTGTTATTTAAGGGTTAAGTCACGTGGTACATATTCGTTATTTAAGGGTAAAGTCACGTGGTACATACTCGTTATTTAATGGTAAAGTCACGTGGTACATATTCGTTATTTAAGGATTAAGTCACGTGGTACATACTCGTTTTTTAATGGTTAAGTCACGTGGTACATATTCATTATTTAATGGTTAAGACACGTGGTACATATTCGTTATTTAAGGGTTAAGTCACGTGGTACATACTCGATATTTAATGGTTAAGTCACGTGGTACATATTCATTATTTAATGGTTAAGACACGTGGTACATATTCGTTATTTAAGGGTTAAGTCACGTGGTACATACTCTTTATTTAATGGTTAAGTCACGTGGTACATATTCGTTTTTTAATAGTTGAGTCACGTGGTACATATTTGTTATTTAAGGTTATGTCACGTGGTACATACTCATTAATTATAAGCTAAGTCTCGTGGTACATATTCGTTATTTAAGGGTTAAGTCACGTGGTACATACACGTTATTTAATGGTTAAGTAACGTGGTACAAATTCGTTATTTAAGGGTTAAGTCTCGTGGTAAATATTTGTTATTTAATAGTTAAGTCACGTGGTATATATTCGTTATTAAAGGGTTTAGTCAGGTGGTACATATTCATTATTTAATAGCTAAGTCACGCGGTACATATTCGTTACTTAAGGGTTAAGACACGTGGTACATATTCGTTTTTTAATAGTTAAGTCACGTGGTACATATTCATTATTTGATGGTCAAGTCACGTGGTACATATTTGTTATTTAAGGGTTAAGTCACGTGGTACATATCCGTTATTTAATGGTTCAGTCACGTGGTACATATTCGTTATTTAAGGGTAAAGACACGTGGTACATACACGTACTTTAATGGTTAAGTAACGTGGTACAAATTCGTTATTTAAGGGTTAAGTCTCGTGGTAAATATTTGTTATTTAATAGTTAAGTCACGTGGTATATATTCGTTATTTAATGGTTAAGTCACGTGGTACATATTCGTTATTTAAGGGTTAAGAGTCACGTGGTACATACTTGTTATTTAATGGTTAAGTCACGTGGTACATATTCGTTATTTAATGGTTTAGTCACGTGATACATATTCGTTATATAAGGATTAATTCTCGTGGTACATATTCGTTATTTAATAGTTAAGTCACGTGGTATATATTCGTTATTTAATGGTGAAGTTACGTGGTACATATTTGTTATTTAAGGGTAAAATCTCGTGGTACATATTCGTTATTTAAGGGTTAAGTCACGTGGTACATGCTTGTTATTTAATGGTTAAGTCACGTGGTACATATTCGTTATTGAATTGTTAAGTCACGTGGT
Organism: Odontocerum albicorne; assembly: GCA_949825065.1. NCBI lineage: Eukaryota > Metazoa > Arthropoda > Insecta > Trichoptera > Odontoceridae > Odontocerum > Odontocerum albicorne. The sequence goes on along the minus strand of CATKWJ010000010.1, from coordinate 175,066 downwards.
ACATATTCGTTATTTAAGGGTAAAGTCACGTGGTTATTTAATGGTTAAGTCACGTGGTACAAATTCGTTATTTAAGGGTTATGTCTCGTGGTACATATTCGTTATTTAATAGTTAAGTCACGTGGTACATATTCGTTATTTAATGGTTAAGTCACGTGGTACATATTCGTTATTTAAGGGTTAAGTCACGTGGTACATACACGTTATTTAATGGTTAAGTAACGTGGTACAAATTCGTTATTTAAGGGTTAAGTCTCGTGGTACATATTTGTTATTTAATAGTTAAGTCACGTGGTATATATTCGTTATTTAATGGTTAAGTCACGTGGAACATATTCGTTATTTAAGGGTTAAGAGTCACGTGGTACATACTTGTTATTTAATGGTTAAGTCACGTGGTACATATTCGTTGCTTAATGGTTTAGTCACGTGATACATATTCGTTATTTAAGGGTTAAGTCTCGTGGTACATATTCGTTATTTAATAGTTAAGTCACGTGGTTTATATTCGTTATTTAATGGTGAAGTTACGTGGTACATATTTGTTATTTAAGGGTTAAGTCACGTGGTACATATTCGTTATTTAAGGGTTAAGTCACGTGGTACATACTCGTTATTTAATGGTAAAGTCACGTGGTACATATTCGTAATTTAAGGATTAAGTCACGTGGTACATACTCGTTTTTTAATGGTTAAGTCACGTGGTACATATTCATTATTTAATGGTTAAGACACGTGGTACATATTCGTTATTTAAGGGTTAAGTCACGTGGTACATACTCGATATTTAATGGTTAAGTCACGTGGTACATATTCATTATTTAATGGTTAAGACACGTGGTACATATTCGTTATTTAAGGGTTAAGTCACGTGGTACATACTCTTTATTTAATGGTTAAGTCACGTGGTACATATTCGTTTTTTAATAGTTGAGTCACGTGGTACATATTTGTTATTTAAGGTTATGTCACGTGGTACATACTCATTAATTATAAGCTAAGTCTCGTGGTACATATTCGTTATTTAAGGGTTAAGTCACGTGGTACATACACGTTATTTAATGGTTAAGTAACGTGGTACAAATTCGTTATTTAAGGGTTAAGTCTCGTGGTAAATATTTGTTACTTAATAGTTAAGTCACGTGGTATATATTCGTTATTTAATGGTTAAGTCACGTGGTTCATATTCGTTATTTAAGGGTTAAGAGTCACGTGGTACATACTTGTTTTTTAATGGTTAAGTCACGTGGTACATATTCGTTATTTAATGGTTTAGTCACGTGATACATATTCGTTATTTAAGGATTAATTCTCGTGGTACATATTCGTTATTTAATAGTTAAGTCACGTGGTATATATTCGTTATTTAATGGTGAAGTTACGTGGTACATATTTGTTACTTAAGGGTAAAATCTCGTGGTACATATTCGTTATTTAAGGGTTAAGTCACGTGGTACATGCTTGTTATTTAATGGTTAAGTCACGAGGTACATATTCGTTATTTAATTGTTAAGTCACGTGGTACATATTCGTTATTTAAGGGTAAAGTCACGTGGTTATTTAATAGTTAAGTCACGTGGTACATATTCGTTATTAGTGGTTAAGTCACGTGGTACATATTCGTTATTTAAGGGTTAAGTCACGTGGTACATACACGTTATTTAATGGTTAAGTAACGTGGTACAAATTCGTTATTTAAGGGTTAAGTCTCGTGGTACATATTTGTTATTTAATAGTTAAGTCACGTGGTATATATTCGTTATTTAATGGTAAAGTCACGTGGTACATATTCGTTATTAAAAGGTTAAGAGTCACGTGGTACATACTTGTTATTAAATGGTTAAGTCACGTGGTACATATTCGTTACTTAATGGTTTAGTCACGTGATACATATTCGTTATTTAAGGGTTAAGTCTCGTGGTACATATTCGTTATTTAATAGTTAAGTCACGTGGTATATATTCGTTATTTAATGGTGAAGTTACGTGGTACATATTTGTTATTTAAGGGTTAAGTCACGTGGTACATATTCGTTATTCAAGGGTTTAGTCACGTTATTTAATGGTAAAGTCACGTGTTACATACTTATTTATTACACGTGTTACATCGTTATTTAAGGATTAAGTCACGTGGTACATACTCGTTTTTTAATGGTTAAGTCACGTGGTACATATTCATTATTTAATGGTTAAGACACGTGGTACATTTTCGTTATTTAAGGGTTAAGTCACGTGGTACATACTCGATATTTAATGGTTAAGTCACGTGGTACAAATTCGTTATTTAAAGGTTAAGTCACGTGGTACATACTCTTTATTTAATGGTTAAGTCACGTGGTACATAATCGTTTTTTAATAGTTGAGTCACGTGGTACATATTTGTTATTAAAGGTTATGTCACGTGGTACATACTCATTAATTATAAGCTAAGTCTCGTGGTACATATTCGTTATTTAATGGTTAAGTTACGTGGTACATATTCGTTATTTAAGGGTAAGTCACGTGGTACATACACGTTATTAAATGGTTAATGATTGAACCCTTAAGTAACGAATATGTACCACGTGACTTAGCTATTAATGAATGAGTATGTACCACGTGACTTTACTCTTTAATAACGAATATTTACTACGTGAATTAACCATTAAATAACGAATATGTACCACGTGACTTTACCATTAAATAACGAGTATGTACCACGTGATTTAACCCTTAAATAACGAATATGTACCATGTGACTTAACCATTAAAGAACGAATATGTTCCACGTGACTTAACCATTAAATAACGAGTATGAACCACGTGCCTTACCCCTTAAATAATGAATATGTACCACGTGACTTAACCATTAAATAACGAGTATGAATCACGTGACTGAACACTAAAATAACGAATATGTACCACGTGACTTAGCTATTAATGAATGAGTATGTACCACGTGACTTAACCCTTAAATAACGAATATGTACTACGTGAATTGACCATATCATAACGAATATGTACCACGTGACTTAATCATAAAATAACGAATATGTACCACGTAACCATTAAATAACGAAATAACAAATATGTACCACGTGACGAACCCTTAAATAACGAATATGTACCACGTGACATAACCATTAAATAACGAAATAACGAATATGTACCACGTAACTAACCCTTAAATAACGAATACGTACCACGTGACTTAATCATTAAATAACGAATATGTACCACGTGACTTAGCTTATAATAAATGAGTATGTACCACGTGCCATAACCCTTAAATAACGAATATGTACCACGTGACTTGGGAGCTAAATAAGCATTTTGCCTTTGGGTAAAATATGTTTTAACTCTAGGGATGGGGAACATTTGATCAGTTGCCATGCGTGTCATGTGTCTCTGCTGAGTCTGCATCTTCCCTTCCTCTCGACGAATATGTACCACGTGACTTAACCATTAAATAACGAAATAACGAATATGTACCACGTGACTAACCTTTAAATAACGAATATGTACCACGTGACTTAACCATTAAATAACGAATATGTACCACGAGACTTAACCATTAAATATCGAGTATGTACCACGTGACTTAACCCTTAAATAACGAATATGTACCACGTGTCTTAACCATTAAATAATGAATATGTACCACGTGACTTAGCCATTAAATAACGAGTATGTACCACGTGACTTAACCCTTAAAAAAGTAAAAGTGTACAGACATACTTACCTATAAAATAGTATAGTTGTGCAGACAAACTCACCTATAATAAAGTATAAGTGTGGATACATACTCACCTATATTGTCGTATAAGTATGCAGACATACTCACCTATATAAGTATAAGTGTGCAGAAATTCTCACCTATAATGTAGTATAAGTGTGAAGACACACTCACCCTTAATGTTTTAAAAGTATGCATACATACACACCTTTAATATAGTATAAGTGTGCAGACATATTTACCTATAATGCAGTATAGTTTTGCATACATACTCACCTTATATGAAGTATACTCGCCTATAGTGCAGATACTCTCGCCTTTTATGTAGTATAAGTGTGCAGACGTACTCACCTATAATGTAGAACAAGTGTGCATTTATACTCACCTGTAATGTAGTATAAGTGTGCAGACATAGTCGCCTATAATGAAGTATAAGTGTATAGATACACTCACCTATTATGAAGTTTAAGTGTGCAGACATACTTACTCTTAATTTATTGTAAGTGTGCATACATACTTATCTAAAAGGAAGTATAAGTGTGCATACATACTCGCGTTTAATATAGTATAGGTGTGCAGACAAACTGACCTTTAATGTAGTATAAGTGTGCAGACTCGCCTAAAAAGTAGTGTAAGTGTGCTTACATATTCACATATTAGGAAGTATAAGTGTGCACACATACTTACCTTAAAAGAAGTATATGTGTGCAGACATGCTCACCTATAATGCAGTATGGTTGTGGATACATAATCACCTATATCGAAGTAAAAGTGTGCAGACATGCTTACCTATAATATAGTATAGTTGTGCCAACACACTCACCTATAATATAGCATATAAGTGCAAACAAACTCTCCTATAATGTAGTGTTAGGGTGCAGAAATGCTCACCTATAATGAAATATAAGTGTGCAGACATACTTACCCTTACTGTCTTTTAAGTGTGCATACATACTCACCTTAAATGTAGTATAAATGTGCATACATACTCACTTATATTAAAGTATAACTGTGCCGACATGTTCACCTATAATGAAGTATAAGTGAGCAAACATTCTCGCCTTTAATGTAGTATAAGTGTGCAGACATACTTACCTATATTGCAGTATAGTGTTGCATACATACTCACCTTAAATGAAGTATAAGTGTGCAAATATACTCACCTATAATGTAGTATAAGTATGCAGACATACTCACCTATAATGTATAACAAGTGTGCATACATATTAACCTATAATGTAGTATAAGGGTGCAGACATACTCACCGATAAAGAAGTATAATTGTGCAGGCATACTAACCATTAATGTCTTGTAAGTGTGCATACATACTTACCTAAAAGGAATTATAAGTGTGCATACATACTCACTAATAATGTAGTATAAGTGTGCAGACGAACTCACCTATAATGTAGTATAAGTGTGCAGACATACTCATCTATATTGAAGTATTAGTGTGCAGACATACTCACCTATAATGCAGTTTAATTTTGCATACATACTCACCTTAAATGAAGTATTAGTGTGCAGATATACTCACCTATATAGTAGTATAAGTGTGCAGACATACTCACCAATGATGTAGAACAAGTGTGCATACATACTAACCTATAATGTAGTATAAGTGTGAAGACATACTAACCTATAATGTAGTATAAGTGTGCACATATACTAACCCTTAATCTCTTGATAGTATGCATATATACTCACCTTAAAGGTGGTATAAGTGAGCGTACATACTCACCTATAATGAAATTTAAGTGTGCAGAAAAACTCACTTATAATGTAGTATAAGTCTGCAGAATCGGTCACATATAATGCAATATAGTTGTGCATTCATGCTCACCTATACCGAAGTTGAAGTGTGCAGACAAACTTACCTATAAAATAGTATAGTTGTGCAGACATACCCACCTATAATATAGTATAAGTGTGGAGACATACTCACCCATATTGGCGTATAAGTTTGCAGAAATGCTCACATATAATGTAGTATAAGTCTGCAGACATTTCTCCCTATAATGTAGTATAAGTGTGCAGACATTCTTACCCTTAATGTAGTATAAGTGTGCAACCTAACTCACCTTGAATGTAGTATAAGTGAGCAGACATATTCACCCTTAATGTAGTATAAGTGTGCATACATACCTATAATGTAGTTTAAGTGTGCAGACATACTCACCTATAATGCAGTATAGTTTTGCATACATACTCTCCTTAAATGAAGTCTAAGTGTGCAGATATACTCAACTATAATGTAGTATAGGTGTGAAGACATACTTACCTATGATGTTGAACCAGTGTGCATACATAATCACCTATAATGAAGAATAAATTTACAGACATGGTCACCGTTAATGGAGTAGAAGTGTGCAGATATACTCACCTTTAATGTAGTTTAACTGGACAGACATACTGACCCTCAATGTCTTGTAAGTGTGCATACATACTCACCTAAAAGGCTATATAATTGTGCATACATACTCAATTATAATGAAGTATAATTGTTAAGACAAACTCACCTATAATGTAGTATAAGTGTGCAGACATGCTCACCTATAATGCAGTATAGGTGTACATTCAAACTCACATATACCCAGTTAAAGTGTGCAGACATATAATACTTACCTATAAAATAGTTTAGTTCTGCACTCATACTCACCTATAATGTAGTGTAAGTGTGGAGACATACTAGCCTTCATTGTCGTATAGGTATGCAGACATACTCACCTTTTATGTAGTATAAGTGTGCAGACATTCTCACCTATAATGTAGTATAAGTGTGCAGACATACTGACCCTTAATGTTATATAAGTGTGCATACAAACTCACCTCAAATGTGGTATAAATGTGCATACATACTCACCTATAACGAAGTATAAGTGTGCAGACATACTCACCTAAAATGTAGTATAAGTGTGCATACATATACACCTATTATGAAGTATGAGTGTGCAGACATACTCACCTAAAATGAAGTATAAGTGTGCAAACATACTCACCTATTATAAAGAATAAGTGTGCAGACATACTTTCCTAAAATGGAGTATAAGTGTGCAGACATGCTCATCTATAATGCAATATAGTTGTGCATACATACTCACCTATATCGAAATAAAAGTGTGCAGACATACTTTCCGATAATAACGTATAGTTGTGTCGATGTACTCACCTATAATGTAGCATATGTGTGCAGACATACTCTGTTATAATGTACAATAGTATAAGTGAGTACACATGCTCACCTATAATGTAATATAAGTGTGCAGACATACTAAACCTTAATGTCTTATAAGTGTGCATATAAACTCACCTTAAATGTATAACCAGTGTGCAAACATATTCACCTATTATGAAACATAACTGTTCAGACATACTTACCTAAAATGAAGTATTGTTGTGCATACATACTCACCTATATCGAAGTTAAAGTGTGCAGACATGCATACCTATAATATAGCATAGTTGTGCCAACATACTCACCTATAATGTAGCATAAATGTGCAGACATACTCCCCTATAATGTAGTATAAGTGTGCAGACATACACACCTATATTGCGGTATAAGTGTAAAGACATAGTCACCTACAATGAAGTATAAGTGTGCAGATATACTCACCTATAATGTAGTATAAGTGTGCAGAAATACTAACACTTAATGTCTTGTAAGTATGCATACATACTCACCTAAAAGCAAGTATAAGTGTGCATACATACTCACCTATAATGAAGAATTAGCGTACCTAAAATGAAGTATAAGTTTGCATTCATATTCACCTATTAACAAGTATAAGTGTGCACACATACTTACCCTAAATGTAGAATAAGTGTGCAGACATACTCACCTATAATGCAGTATTATTGTGCATACATACTCACCTATATCGAAGTAAAAGTGTCCAGACATGCTAACCTATAATAAAGCATAGTTGTGCTGACATACTCACCTATAATGTAGCATAAGTGTGCAGACATACTCTCCTATAATGTATTATAAGTGTGCAGACATGCTCACCTATAACGTAGTATAAGTGTACAGACATACTAACCATTAATGTTTTATAAGTGTGAAAATATACTCACCTAAAATGTAGTATAATGTTGCATACATACTCACCTATAATGAAGTATAAGTGAACAGACATACTCGCCTATAATCAAGTATAAGTGTGCAGATATACTCACCTATAATGCAGTATAGTTTTGCATACATACTCAACTTAAATGAAGTATAATTGTGCAGATATACTCACCTATGATGTAGTATAAGTGTGCAGACATACCTAAAATGTAAAACAAGTGTGCATACATACTCACCTATTATGAAGCATAAGGGTGCAGACATACTCACCTATAATGAAGTATAATTTTGCAGACATACTAACCATTAATTTCTTGTTAGTGTGCATACATACTAACCTAAAAGGTTGTATAAGTGTGCATACATACTCACTTATAATGTAGTTTAATTTGCAGACGAACTTACCTATAATGAAGAATAAGTGTGCAGACATACTCATCTATATTGAAGTATAAGTGTGCAGACATACTTACCTATATTGGCGTATAAGTTTGCAGAAATGCTCACCTATAATGTCGTATAAGTCTGCAGAAATTCCTCCCTATAATGTAGTATAAGTGTGCAGACATTCTTACCCTTAATGTTATATAAGTGTGCATACAAACTTACCTTTAATGTAGTATAAGTGAGCAGACATACTCACCCTTAATGTAGAATAAGTTTGCATACATACCTATAATGTAGTATAAGTGTGCAGACCTACTCACCTATAATGCAGTATAGTTTTGCATACATACTCTCCTTAAATGAAGTATAAGTGTGCAGATATACTCAATTGTAATTTAGTATAAGTGTGAAGACATAGTTACCTATGATGTTGAACAAGTGTGCATACATAATCACCTTAATGGAGTAGAAGTGTGCAGATATACTCACCTATAATGTAGTTTATGTGTGCAGACATACTAACTATAAATGTCTTGTAAGTGTGCATACAACATTGTAGGTGAGTATGTATGCACATATATACTACATTAAAGGTCAGTATGTCTGCACACTTATACTACATTATAGGAGAGTATGTATGCAAAACTATACTACATTATAGGTGAGTATGTCCGCGCACTTATACTTCATAATAGGTTAGTATGTATGCACAACTATACTTCATTATAGGTGAGTATGTCCGCACATTTATACTTCATTAAAGGTGGGCATGTCTGCACACTAATACTTCATTATAGGTGAGTATGTCCGCACACTAATACTACATTATAGGTGAGTATGTATGCACAACTATACTTCATTATAGGTGAGTATGTCTGCACACTTATACTACAATATAGGTGAGTATGTATGAAAAACTTTACTACATTCTAGGTGAGTATGTCCGCAAGCTTTTACTTCATTAAAGGTGGACATGTCTGCACACTAATACAACATTATAGGTGAGTATGTCTGCACACTTATACTTCATTATAGGTGAGCATGTCTGCACACTTATACTACATTATAAGTAAGTATGTCTGCACACTTATGCTTCATTAAAGGTGAGTATGTCTGCACAACTATACTTTATTATAGGTAAGTATGTCTGCAAACTTATACTTCGATATAGGTGAGTATGTCTGCACACTTATACTACATTATAGGTAAGTATGTCTGCACACTTATACTAAATTATAGGTGAGTATGTATGCACAACTATACTACATTATAGTTGAGTATGTTCGCACATTTATACTTCAATAAAGATGGACATGTCTGCACACTAATACTTCATTAAAGGTGAGTATGTCTGCACACTAATACTTCATTATAGGCGAGTATGTCTGCACAACTATACTACATTATAGGTGAGCATGTCGGCACGCTTATACAACATCATAAGTGAGTATGTCTGCACACTTATACTTCATCATGAGTATGTCTGTACACTTATATTTTATTATATTAAATTATAGGTGAGAATGTATGCACAACTAATCTTCATTATAGGTGAGTATGTATGCACAACTATACTTCATCATAGCTGAGTATGTCTGCACACTTATACAACATTACAGTCGAGTTAGTCTGCACACTTATACAACATTGTAGGTGAGTATGTATGCACATATATACTACATTAAAGGTCAGTATGTCTGCACACTTATACTACATTATAGGAGAGTATGTATGCAAAACTATACTACATTATAGGTGAGTATGTCCGCGCACTTATACTTCATAATAGGTGAGTATGTATGAACAACTTTACTACATTCTAGGTGAGTGTGTCCGCAAGCTTTTACTTCATTAAAGGTGGACATGTCTGCACACTAATACAACATTATAGGTGAGTATGTCTGCACACTTATACTTCATTATAGGTGAGCATGTCTGCACACTTATACTTCATTATCAGTAAGTATGTCTGCACACTTATGCTTCATTATAGGTGAGTATGTCTGCACAACTATACTTTATTATAGGTTAGTATGTCTGCAAACTTATACTTCGATATAGGTGAGTATGTCTGCACACTTATACTACATTATAGGTAAGTATGTCTGCACACTTATACTTAATTATAGGTGAGTATGTATGCACAACTATACTACATTATAGGTGAGTATGTTCGCACATTTATACTTCAATAAAGATGGACATGTCTGCACACTAATACTTCATTAAAGGTGAGTATGTCTGCACACTAATACTTCATTATAGGCGAGTATGTCTGCACAACTATACTACATTATAGGTGAGTATGTATGCACACTTATACTACATTATAGGTGAGTATGTCTGCACACTTATACTACAATATAGGTGAGTATGTATGAACAACTTTACTACATTCTAGGTGAGTATGTCCGCAAGCTTATACTTCATTAAAGGTGGGCATGTCTGCACACTAATACAGCATTATAGGTGAGTATGTCTGCACACTTATACTTCATTATAGGTGAGCATGTCTGCACACTTATACTACATTAAAGGTGAGAATGTCTGCACACTTATGCTTCATTATAGGAGAGTATGTATGCAAAACTATACTACGTTATAGGTGAGTATGTCCGCGCACTTACACTTCATTATAGGTGAGTATGTATGCACAACTATAGTACATTATAGGTGAGCATGTCAGCACACTTATACTACATTATAGGTGAGTATGTATGTACAAATATACTACATTATAGGTGAGTATGTCCACACATTTATACTTCATTAAAGGTGGGCATGTCTGCACACTAATACTTCATTATAGGTGAGTATGTCTGCACACTTATAATGCATTATAGGTGAGTATGTATGCACAACTATACTACATTAAAGGTGAGTATGTCTGCACAATTATACTACAATATAGGTGAGTATGTATGCACAACTTTACTACATTCTTGGTGAGTATGTCCGCAAGCTTATACTTTATAAAAGGTGGGCATGTCTGCACCACACTAATACAACATTATAGGTGAGTATGTCTGCACATTTATACTGCATTATAGGTGAGCATGTCTGCACACTTATACATTTTAATAGGTGAGTATGTCTGCACATTTATACAACAATATAGGTGACTTTGTATCCACACTTATACTACATTATAGATGAGTATGTCTGCACACTAATACTACATTATAGGTGAGAATGTCTGCACACTTATTCTTAAATATAGGTGAGTATGTCTCCACACTGATACTACAATATAGATAAGTATATCTTCACACTTATGATACATTATAGGTGAGTATGTCTGCACACTTATACTACATTATAAGTGAGCATGTCGGCACGCTTATACAACATCATAAGTGAGTATGTCTGCACACTTATACTTCATCATGAGTATGTCTGTACACTTATATTTTAATATATTAAATTATAGGTGAGAATGTATGCACAACTCATCTACATTATAGGTGAGTATGTAAGTACAACTATACTTCATCATAGCTGAGTATGTCTTCACACTTATACAACATTACAGTCGAGTTAGTCTGCACACTTATACAACATTGTAGGTGAGTATGTATGCACATATATACTACATTAAAGGTCAGTATGTCTGCACACTTATACTACATTATAGGAGAGTATGTATGCAAAACTATACTACATTATAGGTGAGTATGTCAGCGCACTTATACTTCATAATAGGTTAGTATTTATGCACAACTATACTTCATTATAGGTGAGTATGTCCGCACATTTATACTTCATTAAAGGTGGGCATGTCTGCACACTAATACTTCATTATAGGTGAGTATGTCTGCACACTAATACTACATTATAGGTGAGTATGTATGCACAACTATACTACATTATAGGTGAGTATGTCTGCACACTTATACTACAATATAGGTGAGTATGTATGAACAACTTTACTACATTCTAGGTGAGTGTGTCCGCAAGCTTTTACTTCATTAAAGGTGGACATGTCTGCACACTAATACAACATTATAGGTGAGTATGTCTGCACACTTATACTTCATTATAGGTGAGCATGTCGGCACACTTATACTACATTATAAGTAAGTATGTCTGCACACTTATGCTTCATTATAGGTGAGTATGTCTGCACAACTATACTTTATTATAGGTAAGTATGTCTGCAAACTTATACTTCGATATAGGTGAGTATGTCTGCACACTTATACTACATTATAGGTAAGTATGTCTGCACACTTATACTTAATTATAGGTGAGTATGTATGCACAACTATACTACATTATAGGTGAGTATGTTCGCACATTTATACTTCAATAAAGATGGACATGTCTGCACACTAATACTTCATTAAAGGTGAGTATGTCTGCACACTAATACTTCATTATAGGCGAGTATGTCTGCACAACTATACTACATTATAGGTGAGTATGTATGCACAACTATACTACATTATAGGTGAGTATGTCTGCACACTTATACTTCAATATAGGTGAGTATGTATGAACAACTTTACTACATTCTAGGTGAGTATGTCCGCAAGCTTATACTTCATTAAAGGTGGGCATGTCTGCACACTAATACAACATTATAGGTGAGTATGTCTGCACACCTATACTTCATTATAGGTGAGCATGTCTATATTGACTTAAAAATAATAATTCGAATATATTTTCATCCGTGCTTCCTCTGTGCTTCGATTGGTAAAACGTTGGACTCCCTACCATGGTAAACGAGTTAGATTCCCGATACAACCGCAAAAAACGGCATAGTCAAGTTTTTCACAAAAAACCTTTTGTTTGGAAGAAATCGACATATGGCAATATGCCCAATAAGTTAAGTTGTACTATATACAACAGTTGTGTAATACCATACAATTAATTCGTTTGTTACTACGAATTGGTAATGTTGGCATGTTTAAGAGCATCGCAGAAAAACAACGTTGTGTTCGGCCCCATTCATTGAAACCTTCAGATTATGAACTACTGGAGTAAGAGAAAGCACTCAACTTTCAGTTGGTCATCGTACGTTATGTCAATAAAAGTATATGGAAAAGGCTAAAATATAACTTTGCCAATAAACTAATAAATACCATTTTTTTAATTTGACAGCTTAGTTAAGACTGTAACGATGGTCGCTATCAGTGTAGCACGTGTCCTATTAGGACGTGCTGATGATCTTGATATCGACATCGTTATCTTCGTTTTCGCTGATTCTGCGTTACTTCTCGTACAGAATCATCAATATAGCGAATTGCTTATTTCTATAAGTCATGATGATCTTGATTTGTTGTCAATAAGTATGGACTCAGGAATGCGGATATAAATCGATAAGTGGACAGCAGGTAAATAAATAACAAAGTCTTGACAGTTGACTGGATGACAATAAAATGTATATTTATTTCGCATAGTGCAGACAATTTATACCAGTGAGTGAATACATGGGTTATATATATATATCTGCCTCGCTCTATCACATGGACGGGAGGAAGGATAATTATTTACATTTGGAGATGACTGGACAAATCGCGGGCACTATAAAAATAGTAAACATTGTCGCCGTTCTTGACGTGTAACTATCTATGAATACTTGATCGGTCAATGACCCTGTATGTATCAACAATAATTAATTTTATTTATTTATGTTTTAATAATTCCTTCGTTATTTTTGACAATTCATTTAGGTAGGTATACAGGCAGGTACATAGCTCCCTTCCTAGTGAACGCAGAGGGCGCGTGCCTTGCGTGAACGATAGGTTCGGGTGCATCTGACGTCGGGCTGGTTGTCCGTTACCTGTGTCGAAGTAAGTACGTGGACAACGACAGCGCGTGGCGTTTTTTCCCAGATCTGTCGGTCAGACGGGTGATGCGGGAACAGGGGTAGGCTTGGTCGTCTGTCGCTAAATTTTGGATTGTCTGCGGTGCTTGGTTGGTCGTTGCGTTGATCGTCGATGATTGGTTGTGTGGATCAAGTTGCGGATGGCGTCCGCGGTGGAAGGTGGATCTGCAGTTGCTTGATGATGGTGGTGATGATGAAGATCAAGTTGCAGATGGCTTCCGATGTGGAAGGTTGATCTGCGGTGGCTTGATGGTGATAGTGATGATGTAGATCAAGTTGCAGATGGCATCCGATGTGGAAGGTTGATCTGCGGTGGCTTGATGGTGATAGTGATGATGTAGATCAAGTTGCAGATGACATCCGATGTGGAAGGTTGATCTGCGGTGGCTTGATGATGATGATGATGGCGGAGATCAAGTTGCAGATGGCGTCCGCGGTGGACGGTTGATCTGCAGGTGCTTGATGATGATGATGGAGTCTGCGGTGCTCGTTGCTGCAGCGTGGTTGTAGCGTGGTTGTATCGTGGTTGTAGCGTGGTTGTAGCGTGGTTGTAGCGACGTTGTAGCGATGCTTGTCTGCTCCAGCGTTTTGTCGGTCAGTAGTTCGTCGAGGGAGGCAATCCTGTAAATCGTGTGGCTGATCGCCAGGACTGACCTCACGTGAGCTGACGTCGGGCTCGTCCAAATCAGATGTAGTGTTGTATCTGAGTGACGGCTCTGCTGTCCTTGTTGCTGGCGTGCTTGGCCAGTTCGCCGGGGAGTAGAATCTTGACGGTGGTCTGGATCTCTCTGCTGGTGATGATGATCATCTTGTTGTAGTGGGCGAGGCGGTTGACGTTGGCGGCGGTGCGTTCGAAAATCTCGTTGACGAAATTGTTCATGATGCTCATCGCGTTGCTGCTGATGCCGGTGTCGAGTTGCAATTGTTTTGACATTGCTATCGAGTCGGCGGTATTCGATATAGTCGAGGTATGTATTCGTAGCGATGTTCAGTTTTCGTGCGGTTCGGTTTTCGTGCGGGTTCAGTTTTCGTGCGGGTTCAGTTTTCATGCGGGTTCAGTTTTCGTGCGGGCTCAATGTAGCGATGTTCGATTTTCGTTCGGGTTCACCAATGTAACGGTGGTGTAGTTCGTCGATGTACGTGTTCGGTTTTCTTTCGGGGTTCAGCAATGTAACGATGGTCTTGTTCGTCGTCGGGCTCGCCAATGTAACGATGTTCTTGTTCGTCGTCGGGGTCACCACTGTAGCGATGTTCTTGTTCGACGTCGGGCTCGCCAATGTACATTGGTGATAGGTGAGGTTGTATGCACAACTATACTTCATTATAGGTGAGTATGTCTGCACACTTATACTTTATTACAGAGGGGCATGTCTGCACACTAATATTATATTATAGGTGAGTGTGTCTGCACACTTATACTGCATTATAGGTGAGTGTGTCTGCACACTTATACTTTATTACAGAGGGGCATGTCTGCACACTAATATTATATTATAGGTGAGTGTGTCTGCACACTTATACTTCATTAAAGGTGAGCATGTCTGCACACTTATACTTCGTTATAGGTGAGTACGTCTGCAAACTTATGGAACATTATAGGTGAGTTTGTCTGCACAACTATACTTTATTATAGGTAAGAATGTCTGCACACTTATACTTCATTATAGGTGAGTATGTGTCCACACTTATACTACATTAAAGATGAGTATGTTTGCACACCTCTACTACATTATAGGTGAGTATGTCTGCACACTTATACTTCATTATAGGTGAGTATGTCTCCACACTTATACTACATTATAGGTGAGTATGTGTGCACAACTATACTTAATTATAGGTGAGTATGTCTGCACACTCATACTTCATTATGGGTGAATATGTCTGCACACTTATACTACATTATAGGCGAGTATGTATGAACACTAACACAACATTATACGTGAGTATATCTGCACACTTATACTTCATTAAAGGTAAGTTAGTATGCAAATCTATACTGCATTGTAGGTGAGTCTGTCTGCACACTTAAACTACATTATATGTGAGCATGTCTGCACACTTATACTTCATTATAAGTGAGTATGTCTGCACACTTTTATTTCATTATAGGTGAGTATGTATGCACTAACTATATTGCATTATAGATAAGTATGTCTACTCACTTATACTACATTATATGTGTGTGTACGTATGCACAACTATACCTCATTATAGGTGAGTATGTCTGTCTGCACATTTGTACTTCATTATAGGTTAGTATGTCTGCACACTTATACTTTATTATAGGTGAGTATGTATGCACAACTATACTTCATAATATGTGAGTATGTCTGCACACTTACACTTCATTGTAAGTGAGTATGTCAGCACACTTATACTTCATTATATGTGAGCATGTCTGCACACTTATACTTCATTATAGGTGAGCATGTCTGCACACTTATACTTCGTTATAGGTGAGTACGTCTGCAAACTTATGGAACATTATAGGTGAGTTTGTCTGCACAACTATACTTTATTATAGGTAAGAATGTCTGCACACTTATACTTCATTATAGGTGAGTATGTGTCCACACTTATACTACATTAAAGATGAGTATGTTTGCACACCTCTACTACATTATAGGTGAGTATGTCTGCACACTTATACTTCATTATAGGTGAGTATGTCTCCACACTTATACTACATTATAGGTGAGTATGTGTGCACAACTATACTTAATTATAGGTGAGTATGTCTGCACACTCATACTTCATTATGGGTGAATATGTCTGCACACTTATACTACATTATAGGCGAGTATGTATGAACACTAATACAACATTATACGTGAGTATATCTGCACACTTATACTTCATTAAAGGTAAGTTAGTATGCAAATCTATACTGCATTGTAGGTGAGTCTGTCTGCACACTTAAACTACATTATATGTGAGCATGTCTGCACACTTATACTTCATTATAAGTGAGTATGTCTGCACACTTTTATTTCATTATAGGTGAGTATGTATGCACTAACTATATTGCATTATAGATAAGTATGTCTACTCACTTATACTACATTATATGTGTGTGTACGTATGCACAACTATACCTCATTATAGGTGAGTATGTCTGTCTGCACACTTGTACTTCATTATAGGTTAGTATGTCTGCACACTTATACTTTATTATAGGTGAGTATGTATGCACAACTATACTTCATAATATGTGAGTATGTCTGCACACTTACACTTCATTGTAAGTGAGTATGTCAGCACACTTATACTTCATTATATGTGAGCATGTCTGCACACTTATACTACATTATAGATGAGTATGTCTGCACACTATTACTACATTATAGGTGAGTATGTCTGCACACTTATACTACATTATAGGTGAGTATGTATGCACAACTATACTTCATAATATGTGAGTATGTCTGCACACTTACACTTCATTGTAAGTGAGTATGTCAGCACACTTATACTTTATTATATGTGAGCATGTCTGCACACTTATACTTCATTATAGATGAGTATGTCTGCACACTTATACTACATTATCGGTGAGTATATCTTTCCACTTATACTACATTATAGGTGAGTTTGTATGCACAACTATACTTCATTATAGGTAAGCAAGTATGCACAACTTTTTTGCATTATATGTTAATCTGTCTGCACACTTGTACTTCATTATAGGTGAGAATGTCTGCACACTTGTACTTCATTGTAGGTGAGTATGTCTGAACACTTCTACTTTATAATAGGTGAGTATGTGTGCTCAACTATACTGCATTATAGATGGAGTATGTCTACACACTTATACTGCATTAAAGGTGAGTAGGTCTGCACACTTAAACTTCATATAGGTGAGTATGTCTGCATACTTATACAACATTATAGGTGAGTATGTATGCACAACTGTACTTCATTATTTGTGAGTATGTCTGCACACTTATACCACATTATAGGTTAGCATGTCTGCACACTTATACTTCATAATGAGTGAGTATGTCTGCACACTTATACTACATTATAAGTAAGTATGTCTGCACACTTATGCTTCATTATAGGTGAGTATGTCTGCACAACTATACTTAATTATAGGTTACTATGTCTGCAAACTTATACTTCGATATAGGTGAGTATGTTTGAACACTTATAATACATTATAGGTGAGTATGTCTGCACACTTTAACTCCATTATAGGTGAGTATGTATGCACAAATATACTACATTATAGATGAGTATGTCTGCACACCCATACTATATTATAGGTGAGTATGTCTGCACACTTATACTTCATCATACCTGAGTATGTCTGCACACTTATACAACATTACAGTGGAGTATGTCTGCACACTTATACAACATTATAGTTGAGTATGTATGCACAACTATACTACATTAAAGGTCAGTATGTCTGCACACTTATACTACATCATAGGAGAGTATGTATGCAAAACTAAACTACGTTATAGGTGAGTATGTCCGCGCACTTATACTTCATTATAGGTGAGTATGTATGCACAACTATACTACATTATAGGTGAGTATATATGCACAACTATACTACATTATAGGTTAGTATTGTCCGCACATTTATACTTTATTAAAGGTGGGCATGTCTGCACACTAATACTTCATTTTAGGTGAGTATGTCTGCTTACTTATACTACATTATAGGTGAGTATGTATGCACAACTATTCTAAATTATAGGTGAGTATGTATGCACAACTATACTACATTATAGGTGAGTATGTCTGCACACTTATACTACAATATAGGTGAGTATGTATGAACAACTTTACTACATTCTAGGTGAGTATGTCCGCAAGCTTATTCTTCATTAAAGGTGGGCATGTCTGCACACTAATACAACATTATAGGTGAGTATGTCTGCACAACTATACTTTATTATAGGTAAGTATGTCTGCAAACTTATACTTCGATGTAGGTGAGTATGTCTGCACACTTATATTACATTGTAGGTGAGTGTGTCTGCACACTTATACTACATTATAGGTGAGTATGTATGCACAACTATACTACATTATAGGTGAGTATGTATGCACAACTTAACTACATTCTAGGTGAGTATATCCGCAAGCTTCTGTCTGCACAACTATACTTTATTATAGGTAAGTATGTCTGCAAACTTATACTTCGATATAGGTGAGTATGTCTGCACACTTATACTAAATTATAGGTAAGTATGTCTGCACAACTATACTACATTATAGGTGAGTATGTATGCACAACTATACTACATTATAGGTGAGTATGTCCGCGCACTTATACTTCATTATAGGTGAGTATGTATGCACAACTATACTACATTATAGGTGAGTATGTCCGCGCACTTATACTTCATTATAGGTGAGTATGTATGCACAACTATACTACATTATAGGTGAGTATGTATGCACAACTATACTACAATAGATATACTCGTAAATGCCTTTTTCGCACTCAGCAAGACGACCTTATATGGTACAATATTACATTTTTCGTTATTTATTAACCCTTAACTATCTATCTCAGCTATTATGTTTAGTTTATGACATATCCTGGCAATCATGACAAGTGGTTAAATGTTTAACCACCAACCTATTAAGGGTTAAAATATACATAATTTTAATAGAAAAGCGAACCGCAGAGTACAAATACATAACAATGCAAAAAACCTCCATTTCCTCCCCCACTAGGCAAGGCCTGTGACGAAGTGGTATCATTCCTTAATCACGTCATATATTTTTCCTGAATACTAACACACTCTGTTGAAAAACATTCACACTGAATTCATATGCTTAAGGAAATTAAAAATATGAAAGGCATAAAATATTGTATTTTATTTGTTTTTTTATTGATAGACTGACTAATTATATAAAATGCCTAGTTATATTATACATAAGATATCTTAAGTCTTATATAAGATGACTTTAGTAAAATATAATCTGTTTTTAGTCTTATATATGATGTATTTAGCCTTAAATAAGATGTATTTAGCCTTATATAAGATGTCTTTAGTGTTATATATTATAATGTCTTTAGTCTCATATAAGATGTCTTTAGTCTTATATAAGATGTCTTTGGTCTTATATAAAATGTCTTTCTTTAGTCTTATATGAGATTTATTTATTATAATATATAATATGTCTTTAGCCTTATACAAGATGTCATAAGTCTTATACAACATGTATTTAGTCTTAAATAGGACGTCTTTAGTATAATATATATTGTCTTTAGTCTTATATAAAATTTCTTTATCATAATATATACTACGTCTTTAGCCTTATACAAGATGTCTTTAGTCTTGTATAAGATGTCTTTAGTATAATATATAATGTCTTTACTATAACATATAATATGTATTTAGTCTTATATAAGATGTATTTAGTATAATATATTATATCTTTAGCCTTTTATAATATGTCTTTATTATAATATACTCGTATAATATGTCTTTACTATAATATATAATATGTCTTTAGCCTTATACAAGATGTCTTTAGTCTTACATAAGATGTCTTTAGTATAATATATAATTTATCTAGTCTTACATATAATGTCTTCCCCATAACATATAATATGTATTGAGTATTATATAAGATGTCTTTAGTATAATATACTATATAATGTATCTAGTCTTACATATAATGTCTTTAGTATAATATATAATATCTTTAGTCTTACATAAGATATTTTTAGTATTTTATAAGATGTCTTTAGTCTTATATAAAATGTCTTTAGTATAATATATAATATGTATTTAGTCTTATGTAAGATGTCTTTTTCATAAAATATAATATGTTTTTATTATTATATATAATATGTCTTTAGCATTATACAAGATGTCTTTAGTCTTATACTGTATGTCTTTAGTCTTATATAAAATGTCTTTAGTATAATATGTAATGTATTTAGTCTTATATACGATGTCTTTATTATAATATACAATATAATATGTATTTAGAATTATATATGATGTCTTTAGTCTTATATAAGATGTTTTTAGTATTTTATAAGATGTCTTTAGTCTTATATAAAATGTCTTTAGTATAATATATAATATGTCTTAAGTCTTATGTAAGATGTATTTTTCATAAGATATAATATGTCTTTATTATTATATATAATATGTCTTTAGCATTATAGAAGATGTATTTAGCCTTATACTGTATGTCTTTAGTCTTATATTAAATGTCTTTAGTATAATATGTAATGTCTTTAGTCTTATATAAGATGTCTTTATTAAAATATATAATATGTATTTAGTATTATATATATGATGTATTTAGTCTTATAAAAGGTGTCTTTAGTCTTATATAAGATATATTTAGTATAATGTATCTTTAGTCTTATATAAGATGTCTTAAGTTTTATATAATTTGTCTTTAAAGCTTCTTCTCCTTTTCTGCCTTTTTCTTGCAGACCTTCCTGAGGCACTTTCTTCCTTAGTAAACGGCAACTATTAGGACCGATAGAGGAGGAACCGCAAGGATCAGCATCACGTCCAGAAGTAGTGATGAGAAGAGACCAATGTCTGGAGCTGACAAGTGCTTGGCTCCACCTGTTCTGATCACGTGCTCGACAGAGAAAGCTAACAGCTCTCTTGGGTGTATGGGACGGTCGTTGAAGAGGTCGTGAATCTTTTTTGCTGTCTTTTCGTACCTGTAAAACAAAATAAATGTTTAAATAAAATGTATAACTCACACCTCTTATCAGGAGCAACTAACCAAAGGTATGTTCACACCCTTATCCGAAGCCTTTATAAGAAATAGTTATGTACTAACTGTTGTAACACGTTGTTAATTAAAAAAAAGTGGAAATGTATTTAAGCAACTCCTGTCTGGATTGGTGGATATTTTTAAGCCGATGGTTTGGAAAAAGTGAACGATATAAGTGTGAACTTATATCGTTCACCTTTTCCATATCGGAAACAATCACTATTTCGGAAAGACGTGCAGAATAGATGGGTCATATACTGCGACATGAAAATCTCCTGCACAATATATAGGAGGGAATGATTGAGGGATTGATTGGCAGAGGGCGTCCTCGCCGAGAGTATCTGGACCAAATTTGCCACGATATTTTTTTTTTTTTTTTTTTAATCCACTTTGCACGAATTTCTCCTGTTACACAAAGAGGGTTTGCTTCTAACATTGGCTTATTAGTTAGGAAGAATATCAGCCAGGATTCTTCTCATACTGCTAGGCGGTGCCGAGACCATATCCACAGTATCATTCAGTTGGTTCAATATCTCTGTACCACGCGTGCCTGAGTGTTCGTGTAGCCATGATGTTCCTTCTGTAAGTTGGTATGTAGAACAGAGGGTGATTCCTTGCACGGATATATTTATTGGGTACATATAAACTTAGTGCTTCTAGAATCGCGGGACAGTTAAAGGAACCTTGGAAAACCTTTATTAGGAATATCGCAATGGATTCTTGCCTTCTTGTTTCGAGGCTTCTATAGTTACGCACCGTGAGAAGTTTGGCATGGTGAGCATATTTTGGGTAATCGCCCTTTGTTCCGTACCATAGATATCTGAGGATTTTTTTTTGTATTTGTTCTATATTGTTTTTATATTTGAGCTGGTGAGGAGCCCAAACCGTAGATGCATATTCTAATTTAGTTCTAATTAGATAATTATATAAGTTTCGGAGGATATCGGTACTGTTAAATTTTCTTGATATTCTCATTATAAAACCGAGTAGTTTGTAACAGTCCGATATCAAACGTGAGACATGGTTAACGAACGTGAGCCCGACATCGAAGGTTACCCCCAAATCCTTGAATTCAGAAGCTCTGTTTAGTGCCACTCCTTGTATAGTATACTGATGGTGGATTGGTGAAAACGATCGACTATAAGATACACAGACACATTTATTAATGTTGAACAGAAGATGATTTTGCTCACTCCAGGAGACTAGGGAGTCTAGGTCATGTTGTAACTGTGCACAGTCGTGAGGTGAATTGATCTTTTTGAAAATTTTCGAAATTTAAAAATATGGACTGCACCTCCTATACAGAGCTCAAGAGGATCGCTGAAGACCGAGCGCAGTGGAGGAGGAGATGCAGAGCTTTGCTGCTAACCAATCCTCAGGATTGAAACTGAAGAAGAAAGAAGATAAGTGTGAAAGATGAACAAATGTGAACGACATAAGTGTGAAAGATGAACAAATGTGAACGACATAAGTGTGAAAGATGAACAAATGTGAACGACATAAGTGTGAAAGATGAACAAATGTGAACGACATAAGTGTGAAAGATGAACAAATGTGTACAATATAAGTGTGAAAGATGAACAAATGTGAACGACATAGGTGTGAAAGATGAACAAATGTGAACGACATAAGTGTGAAAGATGAACAAATGTGAACGACATAAGTGTGAAAGATGAACAAATGTGTACAATATAAGTGTGAAAGATGAACAAATGTGAACGACATAAGTGTGAAAGATGAACAAATGTGTACAATATAAGTGTGAAAGATGAACAAATGTGAACGACATAAGTGTGAAAGATGAAAATGGCTGTAAAAGTCACGAAAAAAGAAAAAAATCAGGTTGTTATGAAGGGAGCACGGAATCTGACTACATATCAAAATACTGGATGAGTGCAATTATAGTTTTATTATATCATAAAGGTAAGGGTGCAAGAAAGGGGTAGGGAAGCTACAGAGCCATATGACTTTAACTTTTAATAGCAGATAAATGAACCGACCGACCCCTCTTGAATCAACCTTGATGACTCCCGTAGTCTAATTGGTAAGATGCCTGTATTCCAACCCGAGGGTTGCGGGCAAGATTCTCGTTGATTTTTAAAATAAATAAATACGTATGTAGCGATCCTTACTCCCTGTGATCACAGCGCGAGCCGCTTGTTATTGTTTAGCGAGAACGAGACAGCGACATATCTTCTGTGCCTTTGTACACACATTCAAAATTATAGAAATATGAGGCGTGTAACAATAAATGACCATTCCATATTCAGATTACAAACTACGAGTTTTATTTAAACGACGCTCATCCTCATCATTTCCCATTTCGAGACAACCGTCCCTAAACGTATATTATTTATAATTAGGGCTGTAGCGATGGTCGTTATCAATGTAGCATGTGTCCGATTAGGACGTGCTGATGATTTTGATATCGACATCGCTATATTCGATTTAGTCGATTCTGCGTTCCTTCTCGTTCAGGGTTATCAATTTAGCGAAAGGCTTATCTTTATAAGTCGTGATGATCTTGATTTGTATTTATTTTAAATATACTCAGGAATGCGGATGAAAGCGAAAGTGGATAGCGGGCAAATAATAACAAGTCTTGACAGTTGAATGAACAATAATAATCAATATTTATTTCTCGGCGCGTGGGTAATTTATACTAGCGAGTGAACCAGTTCGCGATACATATTCTGTCTCACTCCCGCGCGTGCACCAGCGTAGCGGGTAGTGCATTTATTTGCTGGAGACAGACAAATACTATTTGTGAGTAAACATTGTTGACGTTTTAGTATGTGACAATTTGTAAATAGTTCATCGGTCATTGGCCCTGTATGTTTACAATTTTAACAATAAATTATGTTTAACAATTCACTTATTTATTTTGACAATTATTTATTTATTTAGGTAGGTATCCTACAGGGCATTAACATTGTGGAGGTTTAAATACAATGTAATTTGTTTTATCAAATACTGTTTATTCCACTTTTTGTAACAGTATAACCATACCGGTTTCAAGGCTTTCCCCTCATCATCAGGAGAGCACAAACAAGGTTGAATTTTGTTTGAACTGGTGCTGACATACACGCTTCTAACGGTAAACGTTCAGGTTGGGGATTGTGGATGGAGGGAGAGAGGAAATAACCTCAGCGAGCAGCGACGAAATTCTTGGAATATATGTGTTTGCTAGATGTTCACCTCGATGCACTGACGTAGAAATTTCTAGGGCCTCTAATCTGTCCAATTTATTTCCGTTACCACTGATATGTAAGAATTTGGCATCATCGATAGAAAATGTATGGTTTTCACGGTGACAATGATTAGCCATTTCAGAATAAATTAGAGGATTTGTTAAGGCGGATTTGTGTTCACGAAATCTCTTTTCAAAAGATCTTCCTGTCTTTCCTATATATAAATTATCACAGTCAGCACATAAAAGTGTATACACACCACTGTTGCTAAGTATTCCATTTTTGCCTTTCCCGTTAAATAAGAGTTTCCGAAAACTCATTTTCAACAAAATGTATTATTGTAGTGTAATTTGTTTTATCAAGCACTGTTTATTTCACTTTTTATAACAGTATAACCCTACCGGTTTCAAGACTTTCACCTCATCATCAGTCTTGTTTGTGCTCCCCTGATGATGAGGTGAAAGTCTTGAAACCGGTAGGGTTATACCGTTACAATAAAAAGTGCTTGATAAAACAAATTACAATAAATAAATACGGGTTTATTCATAGCTACAACTTACAAAGCGGCTTAAGGTAGGGAATTCAAACAGTCCAGAAAATTGCCAGTTCCATCACAGAACATTTTGAATGCAGCAAAACAATTCTTTGACGCCACTGGATTAGAGTGCCAATCGGTTCAAAGATAAAACGATGTAAGGCTGAGTGGAAATCACAAAATTTGATCTGCAGATTGATTCAAATGGCCGCAAAAATTACAACAGGACAAGATAAATATAAACAAGGTTTTATGTTTAACTCAACACTAAGCACACATAATAGAAGAATTGCTAATTGTTAGAGGAGTGCCACAAGGATCAGTTTTAGGACCTTTGTGGCTTATTTTGTAAATAAATTACATAGTTTATGTATTTTATATATAAAATATAGATTTAAGTATTTTTTAAAGGAGTGTACTATAATAGTGAGTTCTTGTTAAAAAAAACCGTTTAAAAGACCGACTACATCAGAGTATCAATTAGTTCAAAGATGAAACGATGTAAGGCTGAATGGAAATCACAAAATGTGCTCTGCAGATTAATTCAGATGACCGCAAAAATTACAACAGGGCGAAAGGACAAGATAAATATAAAGAATTAACTCAACACTTTACACAAAATAGAAGAATTTCGAATTTATATTGTAGAAGATTTCCACAAGGATCAGTTTTAGAATCTTTGTGGTTTATTTTGTAAATAAATTATGTCCATCCATCCATCCATGGCTCTACAACCCAGGTCGGGTCTTGGCCTCCCGCAGAGCTCGCCCCCATGACTGGCGGTCTTGTGCAGCGTTACGCCAGTTCCGGATACCGATGTTGTTTGCATCCCTCACCACCCCATCCGGCCATCGGAGTTTCGGCCTTCCCACTGCTCTCCGCCCCCCGGGCGCACCATCCATGATTCGCCTTGGGATCTCGCCCTCGCCCATCCTCTGAAGATGTCCGGCCCACCTCAGTCTTCCAATACTAATCTCCCTCACAACAGTAGGATCCCTGTACAGATCATAGAGCTCGTGATTGTACCTAATACGCCACTCTCCGCTGTCACAGATTGGGCCATAGATTTTGCGCAACACCTTTCTTTCAAACGTTTCTAGAGCCTTTTCATCGACCTTACTGATTGTCCAACATTCCGAGCCATATGTGAGTTCAGGTCGGATAAGGGTCTTATAAAGAAGGACTTTGGTTTTTCTTGTAAGGTGACGAGATTTCATGTGCTTCAGTAGGCCATAGTAGCACCGGTTTGCTGCCACTATTCTTCGTTTGATTTCGGTGGACATATTATTGTTGTTTGTTACCATAGTGCCAAGATATACAAACTCGCTGACAGTTTCAAAAGTACAATCATCAATCTGTATGTTGGGAGGGCTCTGGCGTGAATGAATAAATTATGTAGTTTACGTATTTCAAATATAAAATATAGATTTAAGTATTTTTTAAGAGAAACAGTGTGCAATATTAGTGAGTTCTCATTTAAAAACCCCGTTTAGATGTAGTCAGAAAATGATTTACTCCTGCAAACCTGCAAATCGATTCAGATGGTCGGAACAATTACACCAGGGTGAAGTGACAAGATTAATGTAAAGAAGGTCACAATAGAAGAATTTCTAATTGTTAGAGGAGCGCCACAAGGATCAGTTTTAGGACCTTTGTTCCTTATTTTTTAAATTAATTATAAAGTTTATGTATTTTATGTATAAAAGATATATTTAAATAGTTTTAAAGGGAAACAGTGTACAATAACTGAAAGATCTTATTTAAAAAAAGGTTTAAAATATATCTAGGAAATTATTTATTCGACTATCATCGCAGTACCACATAATGGGATCTACAAATCGATTCAAGTGGTCGGAATAATTGCAACAGGGTGAACTGACAAGATTAATGTAAAGAAGGTTATTTGGTTGGCTCAATTTTACACACATACACACAATAGAAGAATTTCTTATTGTTGGAGGAGTGCCACAAGGATCAATTTTAGGACCTTTGTGGCTTATTTTGTAAATAAATTATAAAGTTTATGTATTTTATATATAAAATATAGATTTAAATCGTTTCAAAGAGAAACAGTGTACAATAACTGAAATATATCGTTTACAAAACGGTTTATAATATACCCAAGAAATTATTTACTCAACTATGATAGCAGAACCACAGAATTGGATCTGCAAATTGATTTAGATGATCGCAAAAATGACAACAGGAGGAAGGGACAATAGTAGTGTTACCAGCGACATTATGGATGAAGCAACAATTAAAAGTAAATTCTTTACTTGGGGTTGGTAAGCACTTCGTCGATAGCCCATGACAGCGATGCCTCAGTGATGTTGGAGAATTCAAGTGTCAGACCACATCCTCTTTGTTGAGTAAGCTCCGCATTGTGGTGCTGGTCTCCGAATATGGGGATGGACAGAACTGGGACTCCCGCTGATGCAGCTTCCGTGGTGCTCAGCAGACCTCCGTGGGAGATGAAAAGCTTCACGTTAGGATGTGCTGGAAAAATGCATAAATATTATAGTTGATTAACTCTTTTATACCACAAAATCAAGACATTTCTTGTACCCGGTTTTGGGGAACTGCGATTTCGTAAAGGGTATACTAAAATTTCTATATCTTAATAAATATTAGAAATGTTGTAATGAGACTTTCTATATTTCTTTAAAGTACTTTAGTTTAGTTTGGTAATTTTGCCAATATTCCCCCTTTGTGGAGAGCTACACTACACTCCTTACACATGTACCGGGTTATACTTATTTTCTTGTGCTTCAGTCGCAGTCCGGTTTTCATTATACGAGTACACCTCTTTAACAACTTTATGGTTGATTGGAAATATTGGCACACTGCAATAAGTCCTTTAGGTTATACACTATATAACAAAAGTGTAATACAATACAAGGTTGTCATTTTAATGTCATCTTCATCTTTAGGAACAGGAAAAAGTCGCAGGGGAACTTATCTGGTGAATACGGTGGCTGGGGCATCACTTAAATCCTCTTTAACAACTGTTTGGTTTGGTTGAAATATATTTTCACGAAACAAGAAGTCCACCAGGTTACACTGCACATAAAGATAGTGTAAAACAATACAATACAATGTTGCCCTTCCAATGTCCTCTTCATCTTTGGGAACAGGAAAAAGTTACAGGGGGCCATATGTGGTGAATACGGTGGCTGCGACATCACTTAAAGCCTTTTAAACAACTTTCTGGTTTGGTTGGAATAAATTGTCACATGACAATACGTCCGCCAGGTTGTGCTGCATATAAAGACAGTGTAAAACAATACAATACAACGTTGTCCTTCCAATGTCCTCTTCATCTTTGGGAACAGGAAAAAGTTACAGGGGGCCATATTTAGTGAATACGGTGTCTGCTACATCACTTAAAACCTTTTAAACAAGTTTGTGGTTTGGTCGGGAGATATTGTCACAGGACAATAAGTCCGCTAGGTTGTGCTGCATATAAAGACAGTGTAAAACAATACAATACAACGTTGTCCTTCCAATGTCCTGTTCATCTTTGGGAACAGGGAAAAGTTACAGAGGGCCATATCTGGTTGCGGCATCACTTAAAGCCTTTTTAATAACTTTCTGGTTTGGTTGGAAGATATTGTCACATGACAATAAGTCTGCCAGGTTATACTGCATACAAAGACAGTGTAAAACTGTTGTCCCTTAAATATTATCTTCATCTTTGGGAACAGGAAAAAGTTACAGGGGGTCATATCTGGTGAATGCGGGGGCAGTGACATCACTTAAAACCTCTTTAAAAACTTTCTGGTTTGGTTGGAAGATATTATCACATGATAATAAGCCCGCCAGGTTATACTGCATACAAAGACAGTGTAAAACTGTTGTCCTTCAAATATCATCTTCATCTACGGGAACAGGAAAAAGTCGCAGGGGAACATATCTGGTGAATACGGTGGCTGCGGCACTATTAAAGTCGCTTTAAAAACTTTCTAGTTTGATTGGAAGATATTACCACATAACAGTTGCACTTTATACTAAGAAAGTGTCATACAATACAAAAATTTGACACCAAAATACAATTGTGGAAAAATAAAATGTACTTATCACGATAAATATACGAGTATATGGCATTTTTTCAAATTTTCTGGATGAAAGCTGAATTTACAAGAAGTAAATTAACTAAAAAAAATAATTTAATGTGTTTTTATATACCAAGTATGCTCGACTGAGGCATCCACTTCTTAATGATGACATTGTCAGGTTTTCCAGGAAGATCCTCTTCAAATTTCCACAGCACCAGCATCTTCAGCTTACCCAGAGACTTCAGGATGTCGTCTCTGACTTTAGCAGGCATTTCAGCACTTTTTAGATTACTGCCCATGCTGAAGAATATTACCCCGTCCTTTGCGTTGTCCAATATCTTTTGATATTCCTTATAAAAAAATCATTCAAGAAATATAGTAAAAGAGGTTCTTGCATTTAAAATAATACGCCATCCTGTCATATTAGAAAGTTGGGGAATTTCATAAATATACATGGTGGGTAGTGTAGGAATACCTACCTAAATAAATAAATAAATAAACAATTGTCAAAATGAATAAGTGAATTGTTAAACACAATTAAATGAAATTAATTATTGTCAGATAGTAAACATACAGGGGCAATGACCGATGAAGAATTCAATGATTGTCACACACTATGAACAACAACAATATTTACTATTTACAACGTCTGCAAATTGGCTAGCCATCTCCAAATATAAATAATTAACCTACCGCCAGTTCATGCGCTAGAGCAAGGCAGATATGTATCGCGAATGTATTCACTCATTGGTATAAATTACTCGGACGCCGAGAAATAAATATATTATTATTGTCATTCATTCAACTGTCA
Organism: Odontocerum albicorne; assembly: GCA_949825065.1. NCBI lineage: Eukaryota > Metazoa > Arthropoda > Insecta > Trichoptera > Odontoceridae > Odontocerum > Odontocerum albicorne. The sequence continues at coordinate 144,746 of CATKWJ010000010.1, read as the reverse complement.
AGACTTGTTATTTATTTTACCCGCTGTCCACTTATCGTTTTATATCCGCATTCCTGAGTCTATATTCATTGAATACAAATCAAGATCATCATGACTTATAGAGATAAGCAATCCGCTATATTGATGACTCTGAACGAGAAGTAACGCAGAATCAACTAAAACAAAGAGCGATGTCGATATCAAAATCATCAGCACGTCCTAATAGGACACACGCTACATTGATAACGACCATCGTTACAGTAGTAAGAAATTATTATACAATACAACAAATTAAAAAAAAAAATTCTTCAAAAAAATAATGTTAACTAAACGTTAGGATATAAAAAAGACCAGTAGACTTAGATAACCCTACAAAAAAGGACAGCCAACTTAACATTAACCTTTGATGACCTCTCTGACCTTGTTGGTAAGACATTTATCTCGCTACCCGAGGGTTGTGGGTTCGATCCCTTTTGAAACCCATTTTTATAAAAGGGATTGCAGTATGGTTTTCACTTAGAGTCTCTTGAACATGTTTTTGATTGGCTGGAAGATATTGCTAAATGGTAAAAAGTTCACCAAGTTGTACTGTATTTAACAAAAGTGTAATATAATACAATACTCTTCAAAACGGAACTTCCGACTGAACATTGTCTTATGTAAGACGAATGTGAACTTGAAAATTTACCATCGCGTACCTTTTAAGAGAAAAACCTGAAATTAGTTTTTGACTGAAACTGAAACATTTGAAAGTTGAAAAGTTTAAACAAGGGTGAAAACGGATTGAAACAAGAGGAAAAACAGTCATTTTAGGTCAATTCTTGTGTTCTGATAACGAATATGAACTTGAAAATGTTCCATCGCGTACCTTTTAAGAGAAAAACCTGAAATTAGTTTTTGACTGAAACTGAAACATTTGAAAGATGAAAAGTTCAAACAAGGGTGAAAACGGATTATAACAAGGATAAAAACGGCCATTTTAAGTAAATTTTTGCGTGCTGATAACGAATATGAACTTGAAAATGTTCCATCGCGTACCTTTTAAGATAAAAATCTAAAATTAGTTTTTGACTGAAACTAAAACTTTTGAAAGATGCAAATTCGAAAAAAAATGAAGCGTTGAAGAAGTAGAAACTTGAAAAGCCTTTGGAAGAGTTGTTAGTGGTTTCCTAGGTTATAATAAAACTGACAATTACGAACAGCTTGTACAAGAACTCTTGCAGTTACCAGAGTCTAGAATGTCAAATGTCACTAAAAATACACTTCCCGCTTTTATTCTGCTTTTTTTATTTTCCTATGTAACAACATTGTATTTTGTGTCTAAATTTAGTATTTCAGGAATTTATTTATTTTCATTGTTGTAATTACGACTTTTGAAATGCGCAAAAACGTACTTATTTTATTAAAACACTCCCCCTTCTGTTACAAAAAATATTACGTGTAACAAACTTTTCACTGCGATTTTCGTAATCAGCAGGGTCGATTTAGTAAGAATCAGCTAATTTAATCTCTGTTACAGACAAAAAGTTTAAATTTGTTAACTAGTGTAATTATCCCACAAAAAGAAGAGCTTACTTAATATTACCCTAGAAAAAAGAACAGCCAATTTAACATTATCCTACAAAAAGAAGCGCCGACAAAAAATAACGCCAAAAAAAAGTTCAGCCGACTAAGCATTATCCTACATCAAAGAACACTCGACCTAACAATATTCCCTAAAATGGATAGCTAAACAAACGTTATGTAACAAAAAAAGACAGCCAACATAATATTACCCTACAGAAATGGACACTTGACAAAACAATGCTCCACAAAAAGGGCAGCCAAATAAACGTTACCCTACAAAAATGGACAACCGACTAAAAATTATCCTACATAAAAGGGCAGTCGACTAAACAACGTTCCATAAAATGGACAGCCGACTAAACATTACCCTACATAAAAGGACAGTCAACTAAACAATGTTCCACAAAATGGACAGCCGACTAAACATAACCCTACATAAAAAGACAGTCGACTAAACAATATTCCACAAAATGGACAGCCGACTAAACATTACTCTACATAAAAGAACAGTGAACTAAATAATGTTCCACAAACTGGACAGCCGAATAAACATTATCACACATAAAAAGACAGTCGAATAAATAATGCTGAACAAAAAGAACAGTCGACTAAACATTATCTTATAAAAAAGTTCAGTCGACTAAAAATTACCCTACAATCTACATAAAAGGACAGTCGACTAAACAATGTACCACAAAAATGACAGCCAAATTTAGATTATCTTACAAAAAAGGACAGTCGACTTAAAATACCCTACATTAATGGACATTCGACTGAACAATGTTCTACAAAATGGACAGCTGATTAAACAGAATCCTTTAAAAAAGAACAGCCTATCGATACCCATGTTATAAAAAGGAATAATAAATAAAATTACCTCTGGAAGGGGTTGAACTTCACCGATATGGTATCCACCGATTTCAACAGCATTTGGAAGTAAAGGTCTTGGAACTCCTAAGGCATAATGGTTGTTGATGAGGACCAAGGAGACCCTCTTCTTTACTTCCGCAAAGCTGTACTTAGCTGCTTCTTCTGGGAAGAATTGTCGGTACATAGATTCATGGTGATTGTCGAGGACAGCCCTGCAATACAGATTTTAAAATAACTTGTTGGTATATACTTCTCATAATATTTCTAGGGATTTCAAAGAATGTCGAAGAATCTGATATAAACTTAAAGTAATACAATAAAAGATATTACATTATTTTGAAGCATCTGATATTTACTTAAAGTAATACGAGTACATAAAAAAAATGGAATTTTGAAGCATCCGATATAAACTCAAAGAGTAACAATGAAATATCTAACATAATTTTGAAGCGTCTGATATAAACTTCAAGTAATACATAACAGAATTTGGAAGCATCTGATATTAACTTAACGTGATACAATAAAATATATTGCAGAATTTCAAAGCATCTTATATAAATTCAAAGTATTATAGTAAGTTCTGTAAAATCTATTGTTGTAATATATTTTGTCGAATTCTATTAAATATGTTGTCGAAGAATCTGATATTAACTTAAAGTGATACGATAAAAGCTATTGCAGAATTTTAAAGCATCTGATATAAATTTATAGTATTATAATAAAATATATTACAGACTTTCGAAGCATCTGATATCAAGTTAAAGTAATACAACAAAATATATTACAGAATTTTAAAGCATCTGATATAAACTTTAAATGATACAATAAAAGATTTTACAGAATTTCGAAGGATCTGATATCAACTTAAAGTAATACAACAAAAGATATTGCAGATTATCAAATCGTCTGATATAAACTTAAAGTAATACAACAAAAAAAAATACAGAATTTCGAAGTATCTGATATAAAGTTAAAGTGATACAATAAAATATGTTACAGAATTTCAAAGCATCTCATATCAACTTAAAGAAAGACAACAAAAGATGTTGCAGAATTTCGGAGCATCTGATATCAACTTAAAGAAAGACAACAAAAGATGTTGCAGAATTTCGGAGCATCTGATATCAACTTAAATTAATACAACAAAAGATATTGCAGAATTTCGAAGCATCTGATATGAGTAAGATGAACGAGAGTACATTGAGATGGTTTTGGCATGTAGAACGAATGAATGCAGAAACACTTACGAAACGGGTATAAAGTGCAGATATGAGTGGAAGGCATGTGAGAGGGATACCAAGGAAAGTATGCTTGGATCAAGCGAATGATATTCTGTAAGAAGGAAATTTAGAAAGTCAGATAAATCATAGAGTGTGCATGGATATGAAAGAGGCTAAGTTTATGTGTCGTTAGGAAAGTATGATGCTCTGTCGTGACTACCTACCTTGACAGGGAAATGGTATGTATATTTAGGAGATGTGTCCTAGAGGGAGAGATGATGATGATTTGTTAATAAATAAAACACGTTTTCGATCGCAATGCGGAAAGAGAGTTTTTATTAGTAAACGTAGGTATTTATACTATTCCCACGTGTGTGCGGGAATGCGAGCAAGATATCTCGTCGTCTCGTTTCTGCATCCGCAAAACGATTAATGTCGTATGTAGGTGATAATTTATTTACGGAACTGGCGCGACAGATGTGGTGCGTTCTCGCTCTAGCATGAAATGCGCTCCGCGCCCGGCTATGAGTTGAATGATCGGCGCGTGGACTTTGTACTTGTTTGTTTTGCTTTGCTAAGGAATGCAAAGGTCATTTCATCGGTCATTGACCGCGTGTGGACCTCGTAGTTGAGGATCCCTTCGCCATTCCAACGTTAATTCAGTTGGAAAGCGTAGCTGCGCCGTGGAGTGTTGGTTAATTTCTTAATTTGTTCTCGTATTTCAGGGAGTGAGCTGATGCACACCAGCAAACTAGATCCGAAGGGACACCTAAATTGAAACTATCAGAGCTCACTGGCATGTATTTTTTCCCATTTTTTTTTAAAGATCATTGAAGTTGTAGCGACCGTGCGTGCGGTCACTGAACCCACTGAGGCGATCTTTGGCCGGTCGGTCATTGAACTCGCTCTGCAAGGAATGCGAGACAGCACTGGGCGAAGGTTGCCGCGCGGTCATTGAACTCACTAGTAGCGAACAGCGAGAGCGAGACGCCGAAATATCTCTTGCCTCTCCTACAGACCGTAGTATGAAATGTATATGGAACGCGTGACAATAACCATGTGTCCGGCAAAGCGAGACGGCGACATGTTCTGTGCCGTTCTATACATTATAAATACAGTCGCTCTCAATAAACTTTTTCTCTTTGCTTATCTCGATCTCGACGACTTTTATTCAAACAACCTCATTCTTCTATGCGAAACACAAGTCCCTAAAAAGGCATAGACATTCTTATACCTTCGAATACAAGACGAAAAAAAATGCCTTTGTCATTCGAGATGAGAAGCACGGCGCGGGAATCGAACTAACAACCTTCCGTATGAAAGTCCAATGCGTTACCGCGAGGCCCTGAAGATCAATGCGATTACTTACCATCCAATGACCTCTTGGAATACTCCAATAGCAGTGTTAACAACTCTTTGCATCAGAGACATGTCCGCGGTGTAGCTGAGGAAGACATTAGGAATGGTGGCAGGGGACGTAGGATTGCCCGTAGCTCTGGCCAGCCAGTGAATCATGCTGACAGGAGACAGGACAACAATAGGACAGTCGTACTTGGCACCTAAGCTGGAAAAAAATAGAAAATTAAACCGGTGTAGCACAGTGTATAAAATAAATATAAAAAAACCCATAGGTTTTATTTATAGTGTCGATATATTCAATTGAAATATACCACTTTTATGGTATTTATAGTTAAGGCATTAACACTGTGAAGGTTTAAAGACATTGTACAGTATCCGGTGGTAAGTAATACACATCGGGCTTAAGAATCAGACTGTCGGCCATAATCGGCTAACTTCGGCTTTGTAGAACGTCGTCTGTGTCATTCATACACGTGTTCCGTCGCGATTTGTCAGTCTTACATACCGGACTGTTAACGCATCGTGCGACAGAGACGACGATCTACAAAGTCAAACTTAGCCGATTATGGCCGACAGTCTCTTTCTTAAGCCCGATGTATATTACTTACCGCCGGCTACTGTAGTTTGTTTTATCAAACACTGTTTATTCCACTTTATATAACGGTATAACACTACCGGTTTCAAGGTTTTCCCCTCATCATTATGGGAGCACAAATAAGACTGATGATAAGGGGAACACTTGGAAACCAGTAGGGTTATACTGTTAACACTGTGAAGAAAACAAACGTTTTAATTTTAGTCAAACACTGTTTATTTCACTTTATATAACGGTATTACTCTACCGGTTTCAAGGTTATAAATTCATTTTGATCCAAATTTCTTTCACGCGGCTTTGAACAATTTAAATGCGGACTTTCCATCGATCTCGGAGTGGACTGGGGAGCATGGCTTACTCATAAACCTTAAGAAGTCTCAAGCGATCCTCATTGGCAGCCATCAGCTTCTCGGTAAATTCAACACTGACTTACTTCCTACAATATTACTTGATGGCTCTATCATACCATTACATTAAACTGTTAAAAACCTAGGAGTGCTAATAGATAACACTCTCTCATGGCGAGATCAAATACATGAGGTAAGCAGAAGGATCTTCTTCAGCCTTCATTACATTAAAGTGTTGCAAAGATTCCTATCAACTAAAACCAACATTTCACTCGTACAATCTCTGCTCTTTCCGATTCTGGACTATGCGGACGTATGTTACTTGGATGTTACAGAGGACCAGCTGGACAAATTACAGCGTCTTCAAAATGTGTGTCTAAGATTCATTTTCAACCTACGAAAGTACGATCATATAACTTCATACCAGAAGGCATTGAACTGGTTGAATGTTAGAAATAGACGCCAAATTCACATACTGTCTCTATTATATAATATCCTTAACTGTCCCGCCGCACCCTCTTATCTCGCCGAAAATTTTCAGCGTCTTTCAAATCATGGATTAGCGCTACGCTCAAACAGAGATTGTTTATTGGCCTTTCCAGTTCACCGCTCCTCTTTCTTTACGTCGTCCTTTACTGTCCATGCAGTGAGACTCTGGAATCAGTTACAAACCAATATAAGTCTCGCTCCGTCTGGAAGCATTCGAAATGTGGATGCGCCGGAGAATGCTACGGATACCCTGGACAGATATGGTCAGCAACACGAGGGTTCTTCAAAGAGTCAAAGTTGATGGAGTTGCTGACTAATATTAAAATCCGAAAGGTGTCCTACTTGGGGCATGTACTTAGAGGAGCAAAGTACAAACTACTGCACCTGATCATCCAAGGCAAGATAGAAGACCGAAGAAGTGTTGGCAGGAGGAAAATCTCTTGGCTCCGCAATATACGTTATTGGACTGGCATAAGGGGCGTTGGGGATCTTTTTCGGGATGTCGGGGACAAAAATGTCTACTCTCAAGTGATATTCAACGTTTGGAGGACCTGACATGACACTGGGAAGAAGAAGAAGATCGATTTACTGAAAACACGGCACTGGGATTCAACGCAAATCTAACATAGTTTATCATGTTCAAAACCGGTATCGATATACAAAATATTAACGGTGAATACTCGTATATGTTTGCGTCTTCATCAGATGTAGTAACAGTCGAATTGTGATAGCTTTAGCAAGAACGTAGAAGGTCAGGATTAAGACAGGGGAAAGAAAGACGAAACCAAAAGAATATTAAAAAAAAAAAAAAAAAATTTACTTACGCAAAGTAAACTTCGTTCATGAAATACTCAATGATTATTAGATCGAACGTCTCCTTTGGGTCATTCATTAGCTTCTTGACAGCTGGATTGGTTAATGTTCTATTTGCCATAGTTGTCATCATTTCTGCCATCTGTGTTATCCTCTCCAGCTTGGACGCCTTGTCCATGTCAAAGCCAAGGAAGAATCTATCTGTTATAATCAAAATATTACAGTTATTTTAGTAATACAACATAACAATAAGAATGATCTTAGGCAGTTTGTTTGTTTTCTGAGAGTTCTCTCATAAAAACAAAAAAAAAACGAGACTTTTATAATAATACAGTTGGAATTGCATATGTGATAGCTTTGGATTCAAATGTGTGACTTCAGAGTGGGAATTTAAGTCTTCGGCAGTTTGTGTATTTACTCTCGTCAGTTCATCGAAAAGTCTCCTTTTTAAATATTTAAAACCTCATATACCCGTAGAATACCGTGCGTTTTTTTTATGAGATAACTCTCAGACAGTAATGCAGTTGGAATTACGTATGTGATAGCTTGTGATTAAAATGTATGACTTCAGAGTGAGAATGTATGTTTCAGCGGATTTTGACGTGGTTGTTGAGATAATAATGCAGTTGGAATTACGTATGTGATAGCTTGTGATTAAAGTGTATGACTTCAGAGTGATAATGTATGTTTCAGCGGATTTTGACGTGGTTGTTGAGATAATAATGCAGTTGGAATTACGTATGTGATAGATTGTGATTACAGTGTATGACTTCAGAGTGATAATGTATGTTTCAGCGGATTTTGACGTGGTTGTTGAGATAATAATGCAGTTGGAATTACGTATGTGATAGCTTGTGATTAAAGTGTATGACTTCAGAGTGATAATGTATGTTTCAGCGGATTTTGACGTGGTTGTTGAGATAATAATGCAGTTGGAATTACGTATGTGATAGCTTGTGATTAAAGTGTATGACTTCAGAGTGAGAATGTATGTTTCAGCGGATTTAGACGTGGTTGTTGAGATAATAATACAGTTGGAATTACGTATGTGATAGCTTGTGGTTAAAGTGTATGACTTCAGAGTGAGAATGTATGTTTCAGCGGATTTTGATGTGGTTGTTGAGATAATAATGCAGTTGGAATTACGTATGTGATAGCTTGTGGTTAAAGTGTATGACTTTAGAGTGAGAATGTATGTTTCAGCGGATTTTGACGTGGTTCTTGATATAATAATGCAGTTGAAATTACGTATGTGATAGCTTTTGATTAAAGTGTATGACTTCAGAGTGAGAATGTATGTTTCAGCGGATTTTGACGTGGTTGTTGAGATAATAATGCAGTTGAAATTACGTATGTGATAGTGTGTGATTAAAGTGTATGACTTCAGAGTGAGAATGTATGTTTCAGCGGATTTTGAGGTGGTTGTTGAGATAATAATGCAGTTGGAATTACGTATGTGATAGCTCGTGATTAAAGTGTATGACTTCAGAGTGAGAATGTATGTTTCAGTGGATTTTGAGGTGGTTGTTGAGATAATAATGCAGTTGAAATTACATATGTGATAGTGTGTGATTAAAGTGTATGACTTTAGAGTGAGAATGTATGTTTCAGCGGATTTTGACGTGGTTGTTGAGATAATAATGCAGTTGAAATTACGTATGTGAAAGCTTGTGATTAAAGTGTATGACTTCAGAGGGAGAATGTATGTTTCAGCGGATTTTGACGTGGTTGTTGAGATATTAATGCAGTTGAAATTACGTATGTGATAGCTTGTGATTAAAGTGTATGACTTCAGAGTGAGAATGTATGTTTCAGCGGATTTTGACGTGGTCGTTGAGATAATAATGCAGTTGAAATTACGTATGTGATAGCTTGTGATTAAAGTGTATGACTTCAGAGGGAGAATGTATGTTTCAGCGGATTTTGACGTGGTTGTTGAGATAATAATGCAGTTGAAATTACGTATGTGATAGCTTGTGATTAAAGTGTATGACTTCAGAGTGAGAACGTATGTTTCAGCGGATTTTGACGTGGTTGTTGAGATAATAATGCAGTTGGAATTACGTATGTGATAGCTCGTGATTAAAGTGTATGACTTCAGAGTGAGAATGTATGTTTCAGCGGATTTTGACGTGGTTGTTGAGATAATAATGCAGTTGGAATTATGTATGTGAAAGCTTGTGATTAAAGTGTATGACTTCAGAGTGAGAATGTATGTTTCAGCGGATTTTGATGTGGTTGTTGAGATAATAATGCAGTTGGAATTACGTATGTGATAGCTTGTGATTAAAGTGTATGACTTCAGAGTGCTTGGAATTCAAATGTGTGACTTCAGAGTGGTAATACTTTAGCTGATTGCGATGGGGTTGTTGAGATAATAATGCAGTTGGAATTCCGTATGTGATAGCTTGTGATATGTTAAAAGGTTTATTTTATTATATTGTATTGCATTTTTGTTGTAAAGTTAACTTTGCATTGCTATAAAAACTAACCTTTCAACTCCATTAGTTCGGGAACAGCAACTTCCCTGTATTCAGGTTTAGAGGATGGAAAGCATGTGATGTATGTGACCTGAAAAAAAAATACCACAGTATGTGTGATATTAAATATACTATAGTTTTAATGTAAAACAAAGTGAAGAAAACCAGTACATAGTATTATGGCAAAATTTCATGGAAATAAATGACCACTTAACTAGGCAAAGCCTGTGACGAAGTGGTCTCGTTGTATCAGTATACATTTCATATATCTTTCCTAAATACTTCAACGCTTAACTGAAACTCGCATACGCAGCATTTGTCTACTTAAAACTTAAGTTACTACGTATTTAATTAGAATATGGGTCTACAGTTTGGGCTCCTCATCAGCTCAAATATAAAAACAATGTAGAACAAATACAAAACAGATATCTATGGTACAGAACAAAGGGGGATTACCCAAAATATGCTCACCATGTCGAACTTCTCACGGTGTGTAACTATAGAAGCCTCGAAACAAGAAGGCAAGAATCCATTGCGATATTCCTAATAAAGGTTTTCCAAGGTTCCTTTAACTGTCCCGCGATTCTAGAAGCACTAAGTTTATATGTCCCTAATAAATATAGCCATGCAAGGAATCACCCTCTGTTCTATATTACATAGCAACTTACAGAAGGAGTATCATGGCTAAACACTCAGCTATAGTCACGCGTGGTATAGAGATATTGAACCAACTGAGTGACACTGTGGATATAGTCTCGGCACTGCCTAGCAGTATGAGAAGAATCCTGGCTGATATTCTTCCTAACTAATAAGCCAATGTTAGAAGCAGACCCTCTTTGTGTAATAGGAGATATTCGTCCGTAATTGATTAAAAAAACCCTGGCGTAGATGAAATGGTTTGAATATTGGATTTCAATATTACCTGATGTCCTTTATCATGAAGTGTATCAGCAACCGCTTTATTCAGTATATGGTGACTTCGGCCAGGGAAAGGACCTACCACCAAAATCTTGTAGGAAACTACAGAACTATAACAGACCATCAGCGTAGTCCAGAATAGTACTGATGATCTCATTTTGTTAGCTTTTGTATCTGGAAAAGGAATGCCAAGAGTTAATATCGACAAATTTAATTTTATAAATTTTTAATTATCTCAAAAACCACACAAATAAAAAACAGATGCGTGAGAGTCTCGCGCGGTAGAAGTGAAACTTCTTAGCTCCTAGGAAAAGTTGATTTTATGCATTGCTTTTTTTCATTTGTTAACGATTTTTTTAGGATTATGAAATGTTTATGTGGAATTAAATTCAAGAAAATCTCTCTTAATTAAATAAAAAAATATTTTTCTTTTTATTTTTATTATAATAAATAATAATTATTTTAATAATGAATAATGATTTTAATAATAATATAATAATAATAATTCATTAAATAATATTAAAATTATATTTTTTAATATTACATTTATTAATATTTTTAAGTTATTATTGATTATTAAATTAATTACTTTTAAATTACTATTTAATTATTTATTTATTTTTTAAATTTTTTTTTATTAAATTATTAATAATATTTGTGTATTATATTACATAATATTACTAATTAATTATATTATAATTAATTACGCTATAATACAATATAGTAATATAATTATTAATATTAAAATAACATTTATATGTTATTATAATTAAATAATTCACATATTAAATAAATATTGAAATAAATATTACATAAAATAAAATAATTTAATATAAAATTAAATTAATAAATGTTAAAATTACATTAATATAAAAAAAAATATATGACAAAAAATATTAAATTTGTTATTTTAAATAATAAAAAATAGTTATTTTAATAATAAATAATAATTTTAATAATAATATAATATACTTAAAAATATTATTATTCATAATAAATAATTATTAATATTAAAATAAATAATAATAATGTATTAATAAATAAAATATTTAATAGTATCAAATAATAATTTAATAATAATTAAATAATAATATATATTGCACCGTTTCACTTTTCGTGACGTTCAGTGACATTACACATTAAAATGTAAAATGTGTCTACGTGATGTGACCAATATAAAAACGGACAGAAATTATCCCGCTGGGATGGTATAATGTTTGACGACCTCCGGGCATAGTTAGTAGGACACCTGTCTCCCAACTTGAAGGTTGCGGGTTTAATCCCGCTGGAACCCAGATTTTTAAAAATGATTCCAGTCTGTTTTTCACTTAAGGCCTCTTCAACATATTTCTGGTTGATTGGAAGTGATTGCCACATGACAATAAGTCCATCAGGCTGTATTGCACACATCGAAAATATAAAACAATACAATGCCTTAAGTTGTCAGTTGTGACTAAGTCTTTTTTTTTTATTTCTTTATTAGAATAGATATGACTGAAGTCATAGGTATCCTTAAAACCTTCGAACACTACTGCGGAAAAGGTGCCTGTGTCGTTCGAGGGGAGTAGCATAGCGCGGGGGCCTTCCGCACAAAAGTCCAGCGCATTATCGCGTGGCCATGCTGCACCTCTGCTGAAAATATTTGTGCTGTTTGCTTGTATCCATATCTGTTTTACGTGCCATTTTTTTAGCATGTGTTTTGAACCCTCTGCGATTGCCAAGATGACTGTGAAATTCGAGTATCGCGCAAATATCAAATTTTCTTTATAACTAGGAAAAACAGCGTCTGAGATTCTTGCAATGCTTTTCCAGGTTTACGATAATACAATCATCAGTTGGACCCAATGTCATGAGGTATTTACGTTTTTACCTCTTCAGATCTGAATTAATTCTAAGGTTTTAAAATAAATATTCTTCCTTGTGAGTGTATTATTTACACTAAATGCAACATAATGTCGTATAAGTTTAAATAGATGGCGCTCAAAACGTTCAAAGTCGATAATACAGTGTTCTATACTTCATTTGTTATCATTGGCAACAGAAATATACCACAAAGTGAAGAGTTGTGCCAGGTCTGAAGAAGTTAAAAATGGTCGAAAGACACTTGAGGGCGATGAGATGCCGGGACGTCCCTGTATCAGCACAACTACCGAAAGTGTCGCTGAAATTCAGAGAATTATTTGTTTCACTCAAAATTTTATAATAAGTTTATAAAAGTATAATTAGTTCCGAGGGAGGCGCTGAAAACAATTATTTATGAAAAGGGGGGCGGTGAGAAAAAAGTTTGTGAAACTCTGTTTTAGAGTAATCTGTAGACCTGGTGACCCAATAGCTCATTACGGTTTTAAATGCGCTGTTCTGTTGAGACGATAATAAATTAATTAAAGAAACTAAATTCGTTATTCTTTATAGGGGCGGGGTTGCTGAGCTCGACCTCTATTGGTGGGGGTTTTCAAATGGCCCCGGGACGGTGTCACAATTATTTCCAAAAAAAAAAATAGACGTGCGATTCATGAGCCTTTACCTAAAGCCGGTTTAAGCACACGACTTAAAAAGGTAAGCCACCACTCAACAAGCTATCGTTCAAAAGTTGGATTATTTACAGAAATATTTGCTAAATGGCAGTTATGTATCATTTTCAGGAAGTGGTATCGATCACGCGAAAACACGAGACCGAGACTTAACGTAAATCTAGTTTATCACGTTAAAACACGGGATCGGGGTACAGTGTTTTAAACAAAATATTTTAAAAGTTGAATTAACATATTTACAGAAAAGTTTGTTAGATGTCAGTAATATGCCATTTTTAGAAAGATGTTTCGATCACATGATAACACGGGACCGGGAATCAACGTAAATCTAGTTTATCACGTTAAAACACGGGATCGGGGTACAGTGTTAATTTAAACAAAATATTTTAAAAGTTGAATTAACATATTTACAGAAAAGTTTGTTAGATGTCAGTAATATGCCATTTTTAGAAAGATGTTTCGATCACATGATAACACGGGACCGGGAATCAACGTAAATCTAGTTTATCACGTTAAAACACGGGATCGGGGTTCAATGTTAATTAGTAACATAAATATTAGTCAGATGCCAGTAATATGTCATTTATATAAAGATATTTCGATCACATGATAACACGGGACCGGGACTCAACGTAAATCTAGGTTATCACGTTAAAACACGGGATCGGAGCACAGTGAAACAAAATAGTTTGAAAGTTGATCTATTTACAGAAATGTTTGTTAGATGCCAGTAATATGTCATTTTTAGATAGATGTTTCGATCACATCACAACACGGGACCGGGACTCAACGTGAATCTAGTTTATCACGTTAAAACACGGGATCCCCGATCCCGTGTTTTAAACAGTGTTAATTTAAACAAAATATTTTAAAAGTTGAATTAACATATTTACATAAATATTTGTTAGATGCCAGCAATATGTCATTTATAGAAAGATGTTTCTATCACTTGATAACACGGGACCGGGACTCAACGTAAATCTAGTTTATCACGTTTAAACACGGGATCGGGGTACAGTGTTAATTTAAACAAAATATTTTAAAAGTTTAATTAACATATTTACAGAAAAGTTTGTTAGATGTCAGTAATATGCCATTTTTAGAAAGATGTTTCGATCACATGATAACACGGGACCGGGAATCAACGTAAATCTAGTTTATCACGTTAAAACACGGGATCGGGGTTCAATGTTAATTAGTAACATAAATATTAGTCAGATGCCAGTAATATGTCATTTATATAAAGATATTTCGATCACATGATAACACGGGACCGGGACTCAACGTAAATCTAGTTTATCACGTTAAAACACGGGATCGGGGTACAGTGTTAATTTTAACAAAATATTTTAAAAGTTGAATTAACATATTTACAGAAAAGTTTGTTAGATGTCAGTAATATGCCATTTTTAGAAAGATGTTTCGATCACATGATAACACGGGACCGGGACTCAACGTAAATCTAGGTTATCACGTTAAAACACGGGATCGGAGCACAGTGAAACAAAATAGTTTGAAAGTTGAATTATTTACAGAAATGTTTGTTAGATGCCAGTAATATGTCATTTTTAGATAGATGTTTCGATCACATCACAACACGGGACCGGGACTCAACGTGAATCTAGTTTATCACGTTAAAACACGGGATCCCCGATCCCGTGTTTTAAACAGTGTTAATTTAAACAAAATATTTTAAAAGTTGAATTAACATATTTACATAAATATTTGTTAGATGCCAGCAATATGTCATTTATAGAAAGATGTTTCTATCACTTGATAACACGGGACCGGGACTCAACGTAAATTTAGTTTATCACGTTAAAATACGGGATCGGGGTACAGTGTTAATTAATTTAAACAAAATATTTTAATGGTTGGATTATTTACAGAAATATATGTTAGATGCCAGTTTCGATCACGTCAAACCACGGGACCGGAACTCAACGTAAATCTAGTTTATTACGTTGAAACACGGGATAGGGGTACAGTGTTAATTTAAACAAAATAGTTTAAAGGTTGAATTATTAACTGAAATCTTTGCTAGATGGCAGTAATATATCATTTTTAGAAATAAATATCGGTCACATGAAACCACGGGACCGGGACTTAACGTAAATCTAGTTTATCACGTTTAAACACGGACCAGGATACATTTTATTAAATTATCAGAGAGAATTTCAAGATAATGCACTTATCGTTGGATTAAAAATAATTGATATAATAAAAAAAATTACTTACATTTCGAAATAAAATCGATGACAACTTTAAAACTAAATATGTTTGTCTGCTCTAGAACAAACCAATAAATGATTTGAATGATAACATTTTATTTTGTTGGTCTCAACTTAATTCTAATAATCTTTAGTTAATTACATTTATCAATTCTCCATCGATATTACAAATTAATATATAAACATGATAAAATATTTGGCAATCATTTTGATAAGCTAAATATTCATTTGTTGTTTCTTAACTTAGATGTATTGGATTGATACGTGGAACAAAACTGAAAACAAGTCGAATAAATACTGTAGAAATGCGTGCATTGAAAATAATACATAGTGACAATTTATGATAGAATACGGAATGAAGTGATTAGGAATGGATGTGAACTTAAGGCTGATGTGGTGAGTAAGGTGGAGAAGGATGCGCTGAGATAGTTTAGGTATATGGAACGAATGAAGGAAAAGACAGTACAGTAATATTTGTTCGTTCAATAATTCACAACAATAATAAAGGGTTTTTCTAATTGAATAAAACACACAATTTGTTTTGATTTCAAAATACTTTTCATTGGTCATTAAAGTATAATGTATGGCATTTAAACACAAAAAAACAATATCCTACAAATGTCCACCTCTTGCAGCTCCACGGATGTCCACTCTTTTGTCAAAATTTTCGATGACATTTTGGCATAATTGCGGTTCTAACTCACCGATAACGCGAATAATTTCGTCCTTCAGCTCAGGAGTTGATCGGGGGTCATTTTTATAGACTTGGCTTTTCACGTAACCCCAGAGAAAATAGTCCAACGGTGTCAGATCACATGATCTTGGTGGGCAATTAACATCACCGTTTCCGGAGATTACAATACATAATAACAACATTTTGAACGCGTTGTAATTCAACAATTTGAACGCGTTGTTGTATTGTATACGACTCCATTTTTATAAATGTCATACATTACAGTTCTTAAATGTCACAAGACCCAGACAAGTTCACGACGCCATCTGTATTTTATCCAAGAATTAAAAACCTCTCAATTTGAAAGACCCTTCATGTTAAGGCATTATTAACACTGTGGAGGTTTAAAAACATTGTAATTTGTTTTATCAAACACTGTTTATTCTACTATTTGTAACGGTATAACCACAATGGCAAGGCTTTCACCTTATATTCAGGGGAGCACAAACAAGACATGATGAGGTGAAAACTTTGAAACCGGTAGAGTTACACCGTTACAAAAACGTTAAATAAACGGTGTTTGATAAAACAAATTACATTACAATACTACTTTTTGTGTATTAGAATGAAGGGTGATCGTGGATAATAATTGATAGGAGACTAATAAATGCTGTTGAAATGCGTGCATTGACGTGGAGAGTACATGGAGTGACAATGTATGACAGAATACAGACTGAAGTGATATAAGGGATACATTTTATTTATTTATTTATTTTCTCAATACAGGCTTAGCCCAATTACATTAAAAAATACAAAAAATATTAAAATTAAAAAAAATTATATAAAAATATAACAAATATATAGAACCAAAAATAATGTATATGCATACATATATACACACAAACATACACATATATTCACAGTCACTTAAGTACGTTGATGAGTGCTTTCTAACGCGCTCAATCTTAGAAGATAATTTACTTTTGCTTTTGGTAATGTGATATGGAATATGTCAATATCCGAAGCAGTCCCGTTCAGAAGAGTTAAGACCCTTCCAACAGGCATAGCGGCTGGGAGGCCCCGTTCTTGCGTATGTTATTGAGAACAGTTCTTGCCGGCGCAGTCTAGTGCAATTATTAGGAACATTTAACGCTAATCTTTGTAGTAATGCTGGACAGCTCATCACAACTCCTCGAACGAGTCTGACAACGTATATCAGGAGACGCAGATCTCTCCTTACTCTCAAGGAGGTATACCCGAGCATGCCCAGCAGAAACTGAGTAGGATAAAGCCATGGATAGACACCAAACTCAATCGTGAGTTTAAGGCTGATTAAGTAAAATGAATTAATGTTGCAAAAATCCAAAGTATTTGTGATTGAAAGGTGTGGAAGGAAAAGTGTGGAAATAAAAATGTAGAAGGAAAATGTGGAAGGAAAAATGTGGAAGGAAAAGTGTGGAAGGAAAAGTGTGGAAGGAAAAGTAAACTTCCTAAATACTTCTAAATATAGGTTTTGGTAACAGATACAGCAAAACTCCTAAATATGTTAAATCCTGAATATTTAGTAACAAAAACAGCAAAACTCCTTAATACAACAAAACTACTAAAAATTTGTTTTGGTAACAAATACAGCAAAACTCCTAAATATGTGAAATAATAAATATTTGGTAAGAAATGTAACAAAACTCCTAAATATTATATTTGATAATTACTCCCGCAAAATTCCTAAATACTTCAAAAAATATGTTTTGGTAACGAATACAGCAAAACTCCTTAATATGTGAAATCCTGAATATTTGGTAACAAATACAGAAAAACTCCTTAATACAGCAAAACTACTAAAAATATGTTTTGATAACAAATACACGCAAAACGCCTTAATATGCGATATCAGTAACAAATACAGCAAAACTCCTAAATATGTGAATTCCTGAATATTTGGTAACAAATACAGCAAAACTCCTTAATACAGCAAAACTCCTAAATATTATATTTGGTAATAAATACAGCAAAATTGCTTAATACTTCTAGAAATATGTTTTGGTAACAAATACACGCAAAATGCCTTAATTTGTGATATACGTAACAAATACAGTAAAACTCCTAAATAACGATTTTCAATGTACTGACAGTATATTTAATACATATATCATATGCACAATGCATTATTTCAGCAGTTCTCAAAATATTTTAATCGAGGAACCCTTAACACCTTGTTAAATATTTTAAAACCCCGACAATTTGTACGGTAAGAACTAAAACAATAAAAAAAATACACGTGTAATAATAACAATAATAAAATGACAATTTATATAGCGCCGTTTAAAGAGCAGACTTTCCTCAAGGACGCCCTTACTCGGGATACCAACACGGGGTACAAACCATCATAATACACACAATCACATCGTTTCCCTGCTAGGGTAGGCAGAGACGAAAGATCACCAGCCTTTTTTTGTTTAACCTACCGAGCTTATTGCCATGTGAGCCCTAAGTGAAAATGTATTTTAATGGGCCCTAAGTGAAAACCATACTGGAATACCATTTTTTTTTTAATCTGGGTTTCAGCGGGGATCGAACTCGCAACCTCCGGATCGGCAGACAAGTGTCTTACCTCCAGGCCACGGAGGTCGTCATATGACTTTGTCATCTCGACATACATATTACGTTTATTTTACATCCGTACACCTTCTCATACGACGACTTTGACTTTTACATCTGCTTTATTAAAAATAATATATAAATATAGGTTTTTTGATAGCAAACATAGTACAGTGCGGTAAATTGTATATTTAAATTATTATTTTTTATTAGTAACAATAAAAAAAAATTTTTTTGTTATAAATTATTTTTATATTCATATATTTAATAATTATTAATTTTATTTTATATTAAATTATTTTATTTTATTTAATATTTATTTTAATGTTTATTTAATGTATAATTTATATTTAATATATAATTAAAAAAATATATGAAATACAATATGTTATTATTGGGTGTTAACATAAGTTGTGTCCGTTTTTTTTTTTCAATTTAAAAATGAGCAGCAAAAATATAACAAAGTGGTAAATGTTATACGTCATTCGAAAGATAATTTTTTGTTCTACAAGATATTGTGTTTGCTTTTACGTTACATATATTATTTTATTTGATTACAAGCCTTCAAAATGTAATGTCAAGTAGACGAAAGTGAACATTTTCGAAACCTCCTTCTGTTCGCATTCAATCGAGGGAATAAAGCTGCCAAAGCTGCTCGCGATATTTGCGAAGTGTACGGTGAAGATGCTATGAATGAAAGGAAAGCTCATCGATGGTTTTTGCGTTTCAAAGACGGTAATTTCGACCTGAAAGACATGGAGCGTTCCGGACGACCAGTGGACTTCGATGAGGACCGCTTAAACCATATTATTCATGAAGATCCCTTTCAAACATTTTGATCACCATTTTTATTTTCATCACCATTTTTTAACCATTTTTCATCACCAGTAATGATGCGGTAAAGAAACCTTTGCTTGTGGCCATGCGTAGCTCGATGACGCGTGAGCAAACCAGCAGAAATTGTCGAACGTTGATTTTTGTTGTTCTCACTCAAAACATGTGGAACCCAAGCGACGAACTTCTGGACTTTTCCCATTGATTTAAGATGGCGGTATACAGTCATGTGACTACAATTCATCTGCTCAGTCAATTCTACGGTGGTTTGAAGGGGATCTTCTTGAATAATATGGTTTAAGCGGTCCTCATCGAAGACCACTGGTCGTTCGGTAAGCCCCATGTCTTTCAGGTCGAAATTACCGTCTTTGAAACGCAAAACCATCGACGAGCTGTCCTTTCATTCATAGCTTCTTCACCGTAAACTTCGCAAATATCGCGAGCAGGTTTAGCAGCTTTATTCCCTCGATTGAACGCGAACAGAAGGAGGTGTCGAAAATGCTCACTTTCGTCTACTTGACATTCCATTTTGAAGGCTTGTAATCAAATTTTTACTTTTGCTGCTCATTTTTAAATTGAAAAAAAAAAACGGACACAACTTATGTTAACACCCAATAATAACATATTGTATATCATATATTTTTATAATTATATATTAAATATAAATTATACATTTAATAAATATTTAAATAAATATCAAATAAAATAATTTAATATAACATAAAATAATATGTAATTATTAAATATATTAATATAAAAATAATATATAACAATTTATTTTTATTTTTATTGTTAATAATAAATAATTATACAATAATTTAAATATTAAATAATAATTTTAATAATAATATAATACACTCAACAATATTAAAATAATAAATATTGTTATTAATAATAAATAATTATTAATATTAAAATAATTAATAATAATTTATTATAAAATATTTAATAATAATAATATAAAAAACCGTTTCACTTTTCGTGACGTTCAGACCAATTCGCCCTACCGCATAGATACAAGTTTCATTTAAAAAAAATCAGCTAGTCACGCCGTGGCGTCGTATTTATGGTTCAGACAAACTGAAACACCCTCCACGAGAACTTTCATACTAACAGGACTGCAGCATGGTCATAACACTCAATTCCAAGTTCAGGTTCATTAGCTCGTATCAATAGTCTACATTTTAATAAAAAGCACTTTTGGCTAACCCTATCTCGCCTAGTATTCACTAATTCATAATTAACATATTTTATATTTTAGGATCTCCAACATTTCCTTGATGAAGCTCGTCACGGAGCCATATTCTTTAGCATGGGAAGCCGTCTCAATAGTTCCACCATGACCTCTGAGATGAAGAGTGACATATTGAAGACCCTGGGCAAGTTGAAGCAGACGGTGCTGTGGAAATTTGAGGGAGATCTTCCAGGAAAGCCAGACAATGTCATCATCAGTGAATGGATGCCACAGATGTCGATTCTAGGTATAATATAATCATCTTTTTCAATAAAGGAGATAAACTAAACATTACGTAAAATACACAAAGGAATGCTACAGATCAGATCACAGGCGTTTGTGCTTCCCGCGAGGAACACCTTAAGTGTCAAATCATTGTATAATAAAATGGAGTTCTCCAATATATTATATATACCAAATCAATTGATAATTAAATATAGTCTACAAATATGTGATTGTATGTTCTCCGATACATATATGCTTAATCCATTATTATTTAAATATAGACTACAAATATGTCATTGTCTGTTCTCCAATATATATAACAAATCAATTAATCATTAAATGTAGTCTACAAATATGTCATTGTCTGTTCTCCAATATATATACCAAATCAATTAATAATTAAATATAGAGTACAAATATGTCATTTTCTGTTCTCCAATATATATATACCAAAGCAATTAATAATAAAATGTAATCTACAAATAGGTCATTGTCTGTTCTCCAATATATATACCAAATCAATTAATAATTAAATGTAATCTACAAATAGGTCATTGTCTGTTCTCCAATATATATACCAAATCAATTAATAATTAAATATAGTGTACAAATATGTCATTTTCTGTTCTCCAATATATATACCAAATCAATTAATAATTAAATGTAATCTACAAATAGGTCATTGTCTGTTCTCCAATATATATACCAAATCAATTAATAATTAAATATAGAGTACAAATATGTCATTTTCTGTTCTCCAATATATATATATATATATACCAAATCAATTAATCATTAAATGTAGTCTACAAATATGTCATTGTCTGTTCTCCAATAAATATACCAAATCAATTAATCATTAAATGTAGTCTACAAATATGTCATTGTCTGTTCTCCAATTTATATATATACCAAAGCAATTAATAATAAAATGTAATCTACAAATATGTCATTGTCTGTTCTCCAATATATATACCAAATCAATTAATAATTAAATGTAATCTACAAATATGTCATTGTCTTTTGTTCTGATTATATGCTTTATAATCAAATTTACATCCATCCAATTAAAACAGGTGATATTTTGGAGCCATAGGACCAACAATTATTTATTTACAGTCTCTTTCGAGCATTAACTATATTTACAAAATATGTTGCATTACGTAATCTCTGCAAATGATATCTCGCTATAACGTGACGCTCGCTATCAGTTGAAACTTTGAATTATCTAGAATTGTCATATTTTTAAATTGGTTTTATAATATTGACATATATAATTGCAAAATGACTTTAATTTGGTTGCACAAAGCATCCTAGTTTAAGTGGATTGCCTATTTAAAAAAAATAGTGCCATCTCTTAATGTAAAGTCTTAAATGAAAGAAAGATTGGAAATATTTTCTGAAATAGTTAAAGTCTACTTTCATAGATGGCAGTAGTAGTATGCATTTAAATCTATTATTAAAGTGATTCTTATATATTTTATATAAAAAAATACACAAGGACATATACATATCTATATTTATAATCAAAAATAATTTAACCCCCAGGCTAACTGTTTTAAGATATTTGAGCTAGCACAACAGAGCCTTGTAAAGGCTTGTATGAAATTATTTTATTGTTAAGTTTACTTCCTAGATTTACATTATTTATTACACACACAATGGAGTCAATTCTTTGTTTTAAATAAGAAAAAAAATATTTTGCATACTTTCAAATAATAATTATACAAGAGCAATTTTTTTTTGTACTATTGGGTGTTTACATAAGTTGTGTCCGTTTTCTTCCAAATAAAGAGAATAAGAGGACACAACGAAAAAAACTACAACAAATTAGTCCAGAATGTATTCTCCTTCATTATTTTACAACAAATTAGTCAATAATGTATTCTCCTTCATTATTTTACAACAAATTAGTCAAGAATGTATTCTCCTTCATTATTTTACAACAAATTAGTCAATAATGTATTCTCCTTCATTATTTTACAACAAATTAGTCAATAATGTATTCTCCTTCATTATTTTACAACAAATTAGTCAAGAATGTATTCTCCTTCATTATTTTACAACAAATTAGTCAATAATGTATTCTCCTTCATTATTTTACAACAAATTAGTCAATAATGTATTCTCCTTCATTATTTTACAACGAATTAGTCAATAATGTATTCTCCTTCATTATTTTACAACGAATTAGTCAATAATGTATTCTCCTTCATTATTTTACAACGAATTAGTCAATAATGTATTCTCCTTCATTATTTTACAACGAATTAGTCAATAATGTATTCTCCTTCATTATTTTACAACGAATTAGTCAATAATGTATTCTTCATTATTTACAACTTCTTGCCAACGTTCTACAAGTTTTTCAATGCCTGTGCGATAAAAACCAACTGGTCTTGATTCGAGGAATTCATTCAACCATGTCCGCAATTCGACGTCATTATTGAAGGAAAAACCATCGACGAGCTGTCCTTTCATTCATAGCATCTTCACCGTACACTTCGCAAATATCGCGAGCAGCTTTATTCCCTCGATTGAACGCGAACAGAAGAAGGTGTCGAAAATGCTCACTTTCGTCTACTTGACATTCCATTTTGAAAGCTTGTAATCAAATAAAATAATATATGTAACGTAAAAGCAAACACAATATCTTGTAGAACAGAAAATTTTCTTTCGAATGACGTATAACCTTTACCATATTGTTTTACTTTTGGTGCTCATTTTTAAATTTGAAAAAAAAAAACGGACACAACTTATGTTAACACCTAATATTTAGAGAGCAAACTCTCCTTAATGACATTAGAACTCAGGATTTTACCAACTTTTATTAACAGATTCAAAATATTACATAAATATATATAATTGAATTTTGATTCTCGAATGTCTCTCATCTCGTACAAGTGGTTCTCAAATGTATCATTTTAATACGGTTCTCAAACATATATTTTCAATGGCAATGCCATGTCTCACTTCAGAAAAATTTACAACGCAGGTTTTTAGGGAGACAGAAAATAGAAAGAACGCCAGAAGGACAGTCACCTGACGTTTTTATGCAAGGTGACGCCCTTTCCAAATAAAAACAGATGTGTGAGAGTCTCGCGTGGTAGAAGTGAAACTTTTTAGCTCCTAGGAAAAGTTAATTAGATGCATTGATTTTTTTCCATTTGTTAACGATTTTTTTAGGATTAGGAAATGGTTACTTTAATTAATTAATATAAATAAATGTAATTAATTAACTAATAATAAATAAATTAATTATTAATTTACTCATTAATAGCTTCCTTTCACCCAAAAATAAGCTCCTCCTCTATAAAACCCTTATTCGTCCTATCTTGACCTATGCTGCACCCGTTTGGGGTAGTGTGAGCAACACGGATCACCTGAAACTCCAGAGAGTGCAGAACAAGGCATTCAAGATATATTTTAACACCCATCCCAGAACAAATCTTACCCGACTTCACGCTGAACAGCGAGAAGAAACCCTACAACACCACATTCTCGCTTGGACCGTGAAGTTCTATAAAAGCCAACAAAATCACAGCAATCCCTTAGTCGCTGCCCTGGGGGCTTACGAGAGTAAATCCGACCTACCCTTCCGTTATAAGCACAAGCTCCCGAAGCATTATCTGTTGCCTGACTAGTCCACCTTCAGTATTAGCTGGGACGACCAAGGTCTGAGTGAATGTGATGGAATACAAGTAGCCTGAACGAGTGGACTTGTTTTTGCTGAATAATTAGTGTAAGAATTGTTATCTAGTTATAAGTAGTATGTAGGTGTTAATTATTTCTAAGATCTCATATATTAAGATTGAATAAATAAAATAAAATGATATGTAGGAAAATAAGATTAAATAAGTTCATAAATTATAACATATAATTAAGATTAGTTAAGTAATAAATTTGTACATAGGTATAGCCTCAACAAATGTTTGTATAATAATTTACTTGTTTAATAAATAAAAAAAAATAAAAAAAAAATTTAACAATAATTAATAATTAATTATTATTCATTACTAATTATTAATTATTATATTTATTAATAATGAATGAAAAATTATTAATTTTTAATTAATAATTATAATTATTAATTCATTAATTAACTATTAATTAATTAATTATTTAGTTTATTAACTATTAATTAATTAATTTATTATTATAATTGACAATAATGAATTAAAAGTTATTAATATTAACCATAATTATAACTAATTAATATAAATTAATAATTATAATATTCATATTATATCATTATTTAATATAAAAATTATAATTATGTAATTAATTAATGATAAATTGTTTAATTATTATTAAAAATAATTCATATTATTATTTATATTTATTAAAATAATAATTATTATTATAAATAATATTAATTATTAATTAATTATGTTTTATTGATTAAATTTTATTTATCTCATATAATTAATTAATTCATAAAATTTAATATTGTGTAATTAATTTAATTTAATTTAATTTAATTTAAATATTTGAAATATAATGTTATATTTAATATTTAATTTTATATTTAATAAATAAATAAATTAATTTTTTTATCGTTCATTTATCAAATTATTAAATTATTTATTTATGTTATTAATAATTATGAATTTATATTTATTAAATATATTTATTTATATTAATATAAATAAATATTAAAGATCATTTGAAATATGACCAGTATAGTTGGAGAAGGGGAAGCGTTTCACTTTTCGTGACGTTCAGCCCAATTTACCCTACCGCACCTATAGAAGTTTCACTTCAATAATATCTCTCCACCTGCCTCACCACCTTCCACTTACGCCATCAGCTCTCTTCTCCTCAGCACAGGTGATATGCAGTTATATTTTTATTAATGTAATGTATTACGATGCTGTGCTGTGTGTATTTTGGGGTCCGGGATGGATTAATCCAATGTACATGACTTCTTATGTGATAAATTTGCCAGTGATCTTGCATAATGACTGCATCTACGGCTGACAGAAAAATATTCTGACAAAACAAGTGATGATTTTGGATCATAATAAGCTGATACTGGTGAATTTGAAATAATTTCTTTCCCATTATAATAACAATGTTGTACGATTTAGAAGTATACATACATCTTTCCAGCCCACACAAACCTGAAGCTCTTCATCACCCACGGAGGTCATCTTAGTCTGACAGAAGCAGCGAGCTCTGGAGTCCCACTGATAGTCATCCCAATATTTGGAGACCAGTACCACAATGCTGAGGGGGTCGTGGAGCGAGGGTATGGAGTCAGCATGGATTTTGACACAATCAGCGAGGAAGTCTTCACTGAAAAGATCAATCAAGTGTTAGATAATTCTGAGTAAGTAATGCCATGTTCCATTTAGGGTAGGAAGAGAGATCAGAACTACAAACTTTAATATCACACTAAGTCTTTGTCATGTCCAAACTTACTTCCTTGATCAAAAAGTTTTAGGACTTTATTCATAAATCGAAAATACAAGTTTATTAATCAAAATCGACACTTTCTCTACGTATCTCTCACAACTTATCAAACTTTATAATTTATCGTGCGTGAGACATGTGTGAGCATTGCAGTATTTTCTCTTCCGATAGAGTTTCCAAAAACGTGCAATGATGAACTGCGAGTTCCATGCCTACTCCAAAGATGCTAAAATTTGAAGGCTCTATTGATGAGGCCATATATAGTGTTGTCTTCTCGTAACACTATTAAATTTAACATGTTCGCATTACGGGTACCAATTTAGGACAAAAAATTGCACTCTATATTTATTTTGTTAGTCTTTCTTCATTCATTCATTTTACATGTTCAAACCATCTCAGAGTTCTTTCCCTTCATTTTAATCAACGCATTAGCCTCAAGTTTCCATTCATCCCTAATCTCGTTACCCTATGTGTGAAAACAAAAGTTTAACGAAATCAAACAAGCAAGTGAAAACAATAACACTTTCAAATTTGATTTTACCTTTGTTATAGGTTTGAAAAGAAAGCTAAACACATACAGAAACTCTTCCATGACCGTCCAATGAGTCCTCAAGAGCTGGTCAACTACTATGCAGAGTTTGTTATTCGTACTGGAGGAGTAGGACACCTCTCTCAACCTGAAATGTGTCTAGCGTCTCGACTTCTTTTGGATGTTATGGCCGTTATAGTTCTTCCATCATTATTGGTGGCACTGGGAATAGTGTTACTGTGCAAGAAATGTTTGAGGAAGAGATCCGAAGAATCGAGCTCACTATCTCCAGCCTCATTGACCTCCCCCGAACTGGATCTATTTACCACCCAGCCCGAAATATCCGAAGAATCGAGCTCACCATATCCAGCCTCATTGACTTTCTCCAAACTGGATCCATGTACCACCCAGTCCGAAATATCTGAAGAACCGAGCTCACCATCTCCAGTCTCATTGACCTCCCCCGAACTGGATCCATGCACCACCCAGTCCGAAATATCCGAAGAATCGAGCTCACCATATCCAGCCTCATTGACCTCCCCCGAACTAGATCCATGTACCACCCAGTCCGAAATATCCGAAGAATCGAGCTCACCATCTCCAGCCTCATTGAACTCCTCCGAACTGGATCCATGTACCACCCAGCCCAAAATATCCGAAGAATCGAGCTCATTATCTCCAGCCTCATTGAACTCCCCCGAACTGGATCCATGTACCACCCAGTCCGAAATATCCGAAGAACCGAGCTCACCATCTCCATCCTCATTGAACTCCCCCGAACTGGATCCATGTACCACCCAGTCCGAAATATCCGAAGAACCGAGCTCACCATCTCCAGCCTCATTGAACTTCTCCGAACTGGATCCATGTACCACCCAGCCCAAAATATCCGAAGAATCGAGCTCACTATCTCCAGCCTCATTGAACTCCCCCGAACTGGATCCATGTACCACCCAGTCCGAAATATCCGAAGAACCGAGCTCACCATCTCCATCCTCATTGAACTCCCCCGAACTGGATCCATGTACCACCCAGTCCGAAATATCCGAAGAACCGAGCTCACCATCTCCAGCCTCATTGACCTCTCCCGAAATGGATCTATTTACCACCCAGCCCGAAATATCCGAAGAATCGAGCTCATCATCTCCAGCCTCATTGACCTCCCCCGAACTGGGTCCATGTATCACCCAGCCCGAAATATCCGAAGAATTGAGCTCACCATCTCCAGTCTCATCGACTTCCTCCGAACCGGCTCCATATACAACCAAGTCATCAGTCACCGACCTCGTCACCAGTCTTCCAGTCACCACAGTCGATGATCAAGTTATTGATTCTGCCGATGAAAAACCAGAAGAATTAATCCCAATACAACTTGAAGAATTATCAGAGGATGTAATTGTAGATGATGAAAGTGGCGAAAAATCCGAAGAGTTTGAGAAATGCGATGAATCCAATACGTCTGAAAAATGCGATTAATCCGATTTTTAAAGGGCGATTTAACTATCAAATTCAATCCGACATCCGAAGAATCAGAAAAATCCAATTTGATAATCCGAACAATGGGCGATTTAACTATCAAATTCAATTCGAAATCCGAAGAATCAGAAAAATCCAATTTAATTATCGAAACAATCGGCGATTTAACTATTTCAATTTCAGTCCAAAGTCCGAAGAATCTAAAAATTCCAAAAATTCCGAAAAATCCAGGAAATATAAAAAATCCAGGAAATCCGAAGAATTTGAAAAAGGCCAAAAAGTCTGAAAAAGGAGAATGAATACCATAGATAAGCTCTTTCTTGTTTTCTTTCTTCCACTGTTAAAAATTTCGCTTATCCGTGTGGAAGAAATTCGGACCTTAATAGTTTTATGGGGTTTTGAAAATAATGAACACTTGAACTATTAAATTCAATCAAAGATAACTTTAGAGTAAATGAACTTTATTAATCAAAGAAAGAGTAATTTGATTCTAGACATTTTCGACAACGAATCGCAATTTTATTTACATAGGTCTGTACCTATGAAACCGGATTTTTTTTATAGAAAATACACATTTATTGTATGAAAATTAATGGTAAAAAATATTTTATTCAAAGTGTAGCGACCGTGCGTGCGGTCACTGAACCCACTGAGGTGATCTTTGGCCGCTCGGTCATTGAACTCGCACTGTAAGGAATGCGAGACAGCACTGGGCGAAGGTCGCCGCGTGGTCATTGAACTCACTAGTAGCGAACAGCGAGAGTGAGACGCCGACATATCTCTTGCCTCTCCTACAGACCGTAGTATGAAATGTATATGGAACGCGTGACAATAACCATGTGTCCGGCGAAGCGAGACGGCGACATGTTCTGCGCCGTTCTATACATTATAAATACATACGCTTTCAATAAACTTTCTCTCTTTGTTTATCTCGATATCGACGACTTTTATTCAAACAACCTCATCCTTCTATGCGAAACACAAGTCCCTAAAAAAGTGTTGCCCATCGCTAGCTACACATTTTCTCATTTCTCTGGCAATTTGTGGATGCCACGCGAAAAAAACGTCTTGCTATTTTGAGGCAAACCAATCATCGAGCCATTTTCGTAAGAAGTGAAGCGCTGCTCAGCAAGTGCGTGTCCCATCGATGCAAATAAGTAGTAATCGGATGGAGCCAAGTCTGGTGAGTAAGCCGCATGCGAAAGTATTTGCCAACGAAACGCCTCAATCGTTTCCTTGACCGGTTTTGCTGTGTGCGATGGTGCATTATCATGAAGGTAAATCACTTTGTGTTACCTCTTTTGATATTCTGATCGTTTTTCAAGCAATGCTTGGTTCAACGCTATGAAAACATATGTAGTTGTATTAAACTTGTATTGTTGTGAGTTAAAAATCTTTGACAAATGTAAACACAAGAAAAAGGCGCCAATGACGCGGTTCGAAAGTCACTACATTGATAATACAGCCATCTATGAGCAAATTCCGGTTTTATAGGTACATTCCGGGTATTTATGCCTATAGAATAAAACTCGGGGCGGTTTAAAATCCAAAAATTATTTCAATACATTTTCTGATGCTTCTCTGTCATTGATTTTTTTATATCGTAAATAGTTATGGGTGTTAGAGGGAGTAATAATACTCGTATGTACTTAAATGTGTTTAAACTTAACAATTAAGTTATTTTAAATGTTTATGCTTGATTTATTATTTGTTTATTGGAAAATAAAGTTTAGAAAAAAATTTTTTTTTTTTTTAAATTTTTAATTTAAATCCTTTT
Source organism: Odontocerum albicorne (assembly GCA_949825065.1). Taxonomy (NCBI): domain Eukaryota; kingdom Metazoa; phylum Arthropoda; class Insecta; order Trichoptera; family Odontoceridae; genus Odontocerum; species Odontocerum albicorne. The sequence continues at coordinate 114,587 of CATKWJ010000010.1, read as the reverse complement.
CAGTTTTTTTTATTTGAGTAAAAATTATAATATGTAAACATTACCGCGGTGTCTATAGATCAGGGATGGCGAACTTATGACACGCGTGTCTATAGATCAGGGATGACGAACTTAGGACACGCGTGTCTATAGATCAGGGATGGCGAACTTAGGACACGCGTGTCTATAGATCAGGGATGGCGAACTTATGACGCGCGTGTCTATAGATCAGGGATGGCGAACTTAGGACACGCGTGTCTATAGATCAGGGATGGCGAACTTATGACACGCGTGTCTATATATCAGGGATGGCGAACTTATGAGACGCCTGTCTACAGATTAGGGATGGTGAACTTATGACACGCGTGTCTATAGATCAGGGATGGCAAACTTATGACTCGCGTGTCTATAGATCAGGGATGGCGAACTTATGACACGCGTGTCTATAGATCAGGGATGACGAACTTATGACACGCGTGTCTATAGATCAGGGATGACGAACTTATGACACGCGTGTCTATAGATCAGGGATGACGAACTTATGACACGCGTGTCACTTCGTGACACAGAAAAAAATTGATGTATGGCAGGCAAATATATTAAGTAAGCCCACAAATACATGTCGTGGTAGATGAACAAGGAAAACATGGTTGGATTAGGCTAATGCATTTTGAAGGAAGGAAAAATACTAAGTAAGATAAATCTTTTTAGTTGAAATATTGAATGTGCAAGAAGCAAAATATATCGCATGTGTTGAGATAGGAAAGTCTAGCGCTCTGTTTTCTCTGCTTATCCCAGTAGGGAAACGGCGTGATGTTTATAATCACTGTAAAAAAGGGTGTGTAGTCACAAAAAATTTTGCGAAACTCTGTTGTTGATTTAAATCTGCATAAAATTTTTAGTTAAATTTCGTTGTTAAATATTTCGCCTGAAACAACACAGGAAATTTTATCACGAAATGAAATAAATCTTGAAGAATATATCTCATTGTTTCCTAAACCCCGTTTTATTATTATCTCTCTCTGGAATCTGTCTTAAAACTCCGAGTATTTGTTCAGAGAAGATTTAAATGATGAGTGAGAATTGGAGAGAAGAAAGAAAGTGCGAAATAAGAAGACGAGGAATAGGTCTATAAACAAAGAAAGGTAATTACTTAAGGTGTAAACCTTTTAGCTCTGTCAATTAAGATATTTCAAGTGATTTCATCCATTTCAAAAACAATCACTGACAAAAATGTTTTCTCAGTTATTTGAATATTAATGAAACGTCATAATTCTGTGAATCTAAACATTTTTTTTCTAATCGATCTAAATAGAGGCGTTTTATAAATTCCTCATAGATGAGATGTGTTGAGCGACAGAAACTATGAAATTCTGTAAACCGGACGTATGCGTTACAGAAATTCAGAAAATTATTATTTTAATTTATTTTTATCAAACACTATTTATTCTATTGGATGTTAACATAAGTTGTGTCCGTTTTTTTTTTCAAATTAAAAATGAGCACCAAAAGTAAAACAAAATGGTAAAGGTTATACGTCATTTGTAAGAAAATTTTTTGCTCTACAAGATATTGTGTTTGCTTTTACGTTACATATATTGTTTTATTTGATTACAAGCCTTCAAAATGGTATGTCAAGTAGACGATAGTGAGCATTTTCGACACCTCCTTCGGTTCGCGTTCAATCGAGGGAATAAAGTGGCCAAATCTGCTCGCGATATTTGCGAAGTGTGCGGTGGAAATGCTATGAATGAAATGACAGCTCGTCGATGGTTTTTGTGTTTCAAAGACGGTAATTTCGACCTGAAAGCGTTCCGGACGACCAGTGGACTTCGATGAGGACCGCTTGAACCATATTATTCATGAAGATCCCCTTCAAACCTTTTTCATCACCATTTTTTTTTTCATCACCATTTTCAAACCATTTTTCATCACCAGTAATGATGCGGTAAACGAACTTTTGCTTGTGGCCATGTATAGCTCGATGACGCGCGAGCAAACCAGCAGAAATTGTCGAACGTTTATTTTTGTTGTTTTCACTAAAAACATGTGGAACCCAAGCGCCGAACTTCTGGACCTTTCCAATTGATTTAATATGGTGGTATACAGTCATGTGACTACAATTAATCTGCTCAGCCAATTCTACGGTGGTTTGAAGGGGATCTTCATGAATAATATGGTTTAAGCGGTCCTCATCGAAGTCCACTGGTCGTCCGGAACGCTCCATGTCTTTCAGGTCGAAATTACCGTCTTGGAAACGAAAAAACCATCGACGAGCTGTCCTTTAATTCATAGCATCTCCACCGTAGACTTCGCAAATATCGCGAGCAGCTTTGGTAGCTTTATTCCCTCGATTGAACGCGAACAGACGGAGGTGTCGAAAATTCTCACTTTCGTCTACTTGACATTCCATTTTGAAGGCTTGTAATTTAATTAAATAATATATGTAACGTAAAAGCAAACAATATCTTATAGAACAGAAAATTTTCTTTCGAACGACGTATAACCTTAACCATTTTGTTTTACTTTTGGTGCTCATTTTCAAATTGGAAAAAAAACGGACACAACTTATGTTAACACCCAATACATTATGCCGACGACTCTAATTTTTCATTTTACCGAAGATTGATATTGTTCATAAATAACGGTAAAATAATAACATCATTCAAAACCAAAATAATAAATTCATAACTTTCGTTTTCTAATGGTTATAAAAAATACGTGTTTCCTGAACTGTGTCTCGAGATAAACTGACTGTAAAAGGGTACGTTCCAAAATTTTGAATACTTTCGGGTACTCTAATATAATGATTTGAAGTCTAGAACTGAGGTTTGCCCACACTTCTATCCCACACTCAAAAAATCAACAGATATTTGGTCCATTTGTAGCTAAATACGAGTATATAACATATATAGTGTATTAGAATTACTCGTACGTCCGAGAAAACTGGTCATCTTTTATCTTTTGTACTGCAATTTTCACTCACGAAGCGCATATCCGTTGACAAATTGAGTTAGTTCCGAGAACTCGCAAATCGAGAACTATTCTCATTACTGCAAAGTGCAACCGATATGCATTTAGCATCATGCTGTTACTACTACCTTGATCAAAAAGTTTTAGGACTTTATTCATAAAATCGAAAATACAAGTTTATTAATCAAAATCCGATATGGTCCCTTTCAAAGTACTCCCCATCGACTGCAACGCACTTACGCCAGCGCTTGATCCAATCCTCGAAACATCGCTGGTACTTAATTTTCGGTATGTCCATCAGAGCCGTCTTCGATTTTTTTATGACATCCTCTTGGGCGCTGTAACGCGTTCCGCGAAGCGGTTTTTGGAGTCGGTTGAACAGGAAAAACTCGCAGGGAGCCAGATCAGGTGAGTTCAAAGGCTGCTGGATAGTAGTCGTGTTGTTTTTGGTCAAAAACTCATGGAAATCATGTCTTTCGCGATTTAAACGCGGTCCTTTTTTTGCATGAAATTGAGGTTTTTCGGCACCAGTTTCGCAGCGACACGTCTGAGGCCCAAATCACTAACCACGTCTGAGGCCCAAATGTCTTGAGCGGATCCATAAGCGATGTTCAAGTCCTCTGCCAGCTCTCTAATGGCCAATTTGCGATTTTTGGCCAACGTTTCTTTGATTTTATCGATGTTTTCATCGGTTTTTGGCTGCCACTGCGTTCGTCATCCTCGACCAACTCACGACCACTTCTGAAGCGTTCTGCCACTAAAAAACACTTCTCCAACATTTTCAAGGTCTGCGGACCGTTAAATCCGTTTTTTACACAAAATTTAATGCAAACTCGTTGATGCACGGTTGATGCCATTTTCAAACTTGTAAAAAAATCAAAAACACGCACAAAGGTAGATGTACTCAGTACACCGTAACTTTTACAAATGTCAAGCTATGACGCTGAAATTTAGAGAAAAGTGTCAATGATAGATGTGGTAACCTAACAAAAAAAAAGAATTCCAATCGGGTGACTGACAGCGCCACACGGTGGCCGGTCCTAAAACTTTTTGATCAAGGTAGTATGTGCATCAGAGCCGGAACGAAATATCTTAGACACCGAGCGATACAGTGGAACCGGTTACACATTAATGCTAGACTCACTCCTTCCTTATGCTTATGCTATGGCTTCTGCAAATACACATGTTTTGTTTCATTTTCACTCCACGATCACAGTATGCTTTGTTTCGTTTTAACTTGTGAAGCGGCATCCTTTATGGTGTTAATTCATTAAGGAGTTGTATTCGGCTTAGATACTTTAAGAAGCGACAGGAAAAAAAAATCTTATTTTCTAATCACTAATTTATCGTGTTTTATTCTTGATTTTTTTTCCTCTCTACCATCCCTTTATTTCCTTTGATTGATGATATACCACTTTCATATTGTATATTGTTCATAAATTTTGTTAATATTTTTCGGTTCAAGTATATACAGGTTGCGTTTTATGTTCAAGGCCGATTTTGTTTGGCCGCCATTTTGATTTGGCTGTTATTTGTCAGTTCATATTTGACAGTCGTAGAGAGTGGTTAATAACAATTTATTATAAAGTATCTAACTCTGCAACAACGTGTTGAAGTTTTTAAAACATTTTATTTAAATAATTGTGAATACGCGAAGAAAATTGTTAGTTTTTTTTTGTTTAAACCATGTGCCAAGCAAGTCAACCATTCAGCGTGTAATGAGTAATTTTGAAAATTGGCATACACTGAGAGATAAAATAAAGTCTGTGCGACAACGTAGCCAACGTACGCCAGAAAAGATTTATGCAGCGAGGCAGAGTATTGGTGAACGTCCGTGCACCTCTCATCGACGCCGTGCATAAGAATTGGGAATGTCTCCATCATGTTTGTTAAAAATTATCAAAAAAGATTTGCATTTTTATCCGTGTAAAATTCAATTGGCACAAGAGCTACAGGAAAATGACCATAAACGGCGACGAGATTGGAGTGCTCGGGTTTTACAGATTGGTATAGACGACCACCCTTTTACATAGGATTTTGTTACCCGTTGACTTTATTTCCTATTGCTAGGCGTTCAATATCCCTCGTAACTCTAAACATCTCAGGAAATGTTAACTTCCTCTAAATTTTTATTTTTTCCACATATTTACATTATTTTTACACTTTTCTATTAGCGTGACTTTGAATTTCGAAAAAAATACGTACATAACATACATATGGTATGACGAGTAATTATTATAGAATAAATATTTTTTTAGATGTAGGAGTTATATGATGTGAAAAGTATTTTTTTAGAAGTACGAAATACATTAAAAATATACGCCAAATTCACATAAAATCTATATTGCACAATATCCTTAACTATGCCCCCGCCCTCTCTAATCTCGCCAAAAAATTTCAGCGTATTTTCGATCATGGACTTGCGGTGCGCTTAGATATAAATTGTTTATTGGCCTTCCCAGTTCCCAGTTTTCGCTCCACGGTCACAGTATGTTTTGTTTCATGTTTTATTTAATTTTAACTTATGGAGTGACATCGTTGATGGTTTTAGTTAATTAAAAAATGTATTTGGCTTGGATAGTTCTGCGTATCCTCATCGTTTGCAAAAAGGAGAGCTCCTGACGTTATGCTATGGCTTCTGCAAATACACATGTTTTGTTTCATTTTCACTCCACGACCACGTATGCTTTGTTTCGTTTTAACTTGTGAAGCGGCATCCTTTATGGTGTTAATTCATTAAGGAATTGTATTCGGCTTCGATAGTTCTACATATTGTATTCTCATCGTCAATTGAATTAGAACTTAAAATAAGGTAAAGGCTTTAAAAAAAAATAGGGAGCACTCCTGACGTTATGCAATAGCTTCTGCAAATATACGTATATTTTGTTTCATTTTCCCTCTACGGTCACAGTATGTTTTGTTTCATTGTCACTTCACATTTGTAGTCAGTTTGGTTTCGTTTTCACTCCACGGTCACAGCATTTTTGTTTCATTTTCACTCCACGGTTACATCATTTTTTGTTTCATTTTCACTCCAAGATCACAGTCCATTTTGTTTAATTTTCACTTCACGGTCACAGTATGTTTTGTTTAATTTTCCCTCCACGGTTACATCATTTTTTGTTTCATTTTCACTTCACGGTCACAGTATGTTTTGTTTCATTTTCACACCACGATCACATTATATTTTGTTTCATTTTCCCCCCACGGTCACAGTATGTTTGGTTTCATTTTCGGCTCCACGCCATGATACCAATTATAGATTCTCTCCTCAAATCTCAATTAGTGAATTTGAACCAGGAGTAGTATAAAGTGAATGCGTTTGGGGAATATTTCGGTGACATCATTAAAATTGATAACATATCTATTGCCCGTTTAGTATAGGTTATATGTATTAATTTATTGATTGATGAATACAACCCTGTTTACGTTTTGCTTCTTGCACAAATACAAAACACCCCTTCCGTTCCTCTGATGGGACTACTGGAAGAGCATGTGTGCTCCTTAATAACGTGCTGCCCGTTTTTATCTATAGTGCTCTCGTTTCTCTCACCCCTTTCCTTAATTTATTTCTAGCTTCGTCCCTTTCTAAAGACAGTGGCGTAGTTTGTATAATTAATTTAATTTAATACATACATTGATATCGTCACATAATATCACTTCTTGATGTTGGTAGAGAGGGCGATACAACATCGCAACTCTTGACCAGCTAACGATTGGCGTTTAACAAACATTGAAATAAGGGTAGCGACAGAGAACAAGGTAAACGGAGCACTTAATGTTATATATAACTACTTTCTTATCACACTCAGATGTGTCGGCATCGGAGAAGGAGTCCTTTTGGGTAGTTCATTCTCCGTCACTATGTGATCTTCTAATATAGATCGCGCTCGATGGGCACATATTTTGTCCCCCATAACAACATGGATGGAAGTGGGCTGAACTATATACAACTGCGCAATATCATTAGTAGCAAAAAAAGGACGTTAATAACAGTGTATTTTATTTTATTAACGACACAACAATATCTTTATATACAAATAAACATGTGGCAGGTTATACAAGTACTTAAAATTATTGACAAATAATACAAAACTTTATCTTAAACTAACATGAAGATACAAAAAGCAGTAGTAATAATAAATTACAGTCATTGTTTTAAAATTATTTGATAATTATATGTATATTTAAGTTCAATATATGTTATGTATGTATACCACAAAATATTACCAAACTTCACCAAGCAGACTTACGTAATTGTCCAAGACTTATTTTATAGAGGTAAAGAACTTAGATTTGTTTTTAGTGGAATAACGCTTACATAGAACAAAAATAGGATTTTTTGAGAATTTATGGATATTTATTGAGATATAGAAAACACATGGGCTCACTTGTAGAACGAGATGCAAGTTGCTTTGCAGAATGGAAACCTTCCACATGTTGATGCAGGGTTACTCAACTCCAGAGGCAAAGTATTATCCTTAATGTTTTGTTTATACTAGGTTGTTTATAGGTGCCCACTTTGGTGTAAAAAAGTGAGATTTGGACTTGGTATAAAATAAGGATAAGCGTTGAATTAATGCAGTGAAGATGCGTGCACTAAGGAAATTTCGTGTCAATGTTCAAAAGAAGACATCCGAAATGAATGCATGTATAGAATGAATGTTTAAATTACATGTAAAAAGGAGCTTTATGGTGATTTGGACATGTGGAGACAATGAATAATGAAAGAATGACTAAGCGAGTATACAAGTCAGCAGTGTAAAGTGTGCGTGGAAGAGGTGGACTGAGGAAAAAGTGGCTGTAAAAAATGGATTAGATTTTGAAAGAAGCTAAAGTGAGAAGTGTTTATAGAAAAGTGGAGAAGGTGAAAATTGTATGTTTGGATAGAAAAGTTTGGAGATCTGTCGTCTTTGCCTACTCCGCAAAAGACACGGCGTGATAATATATATCATATAGATGTATAAAACGTAGAAGGTTTGAGAAATCGTAAGAGTTGTATAAGAAAATGTATGAATGTAGTACAAATGTTAGTGGAAGGCGTGTGAGGGGAACACCATGGAGCCCGGTGGGGGCGCAGAACTCGCTCATGGTGGAGAAAGTACAAAAAAAATATCTACGATATCTCTATATGAGTGAGTTTGCTGTCTATCCATGGCTTTATCCTACTCAGTTTCTGCTGGGCATGCTCGGGTATACCTCCTTGAGCGTAAGAAGATATCTGCGTCTCCTGGTATACGTTGTCAGACTCGTTCGAGGAGTTGTGATGAGCTGTCCAGCATAACAACAAAGATTAGCGTTAAATGTTCCTAACAATTACACTAGACTGCGCCGGCAAGAACTGTTCTCAATAACATACGCAAGAACAGGGTCTTCCAGCCGCTATGCCTGTTGGAAGGGCCTTAACTCTTCTGAACGGGACTGCTCCGGATATTGACATATTCCATATCACATTACCAAAAGCAAAAGTAAATTATCTTCTTAGATTGAGCGCGTTAGAAAGCACTCATCAACATACTTAAGTGACTGAATATATATGTAACATATGTTTGTGTGTATATACTCGTTTGTATACGAGTACATATGCATTATTTTTTATTTTATATAATTTTTGATTTTTTTTTCTATGTAATTTTTCTTCTTTTTTAATGTCTTGTATTTTTCAAAGTAATTGGACTAAGCCTGTTTTGAAAAAATAAATTTAATAAAAGTATGAAGTTGTATGAGGTGTATAGATATAGAAGATGTTTAGCATGTGTGTTAAGATAGAAATGTATGTCACTCTCCTCTCTGTTAACCTCAATAGGGAGATGGCGTGATAATTCATATACTCGTATATGTTTAACCCTTTAAGTGCCGCAAGGTATACATATGGCTGATCCCGGAGGGTTGTGAATTTTTTAGCAAAAAAACAACCTAATAGAATTATCTTTCTTGTATATACGAGTATATTCAAAGGGTATTACGAAAACTTGTAAGACGAAATATTAACAATATGTGTCGTTTGTGCCACCGTTCACTCAGAAAAAACACAATGACAGGGTTGTCACAGCTTATCACAGAAAATACGGAAATATATGATAGATTCATCAAATATTTGATAGAATTAAAAGTATATGTAACACAAAAATATTCATTATTTTAATAACGCACGGAAAGTAAATAATGTAACTATAAAATTATTTCAAATTTCAATGGTTAAATAAGTAAAACGCAAAACTGACAACCCTGTATTAGAGACAACCTTTTAGGTTTAAATCTTTGTAAACTGTAGTATCATAGTATTTATTCATAATCTCAATAGATGTCTCTATATGTTCCATATTTTAGATTATTCAAATAAGTACTAGACATTGGCTAGAAACAGGTATAAAGTTGAGCGATTTAACTCGCTAATTTTTTATGGACGGCCCAACGTTAAACAAAATAAAGAAACAGACACAAACATATACTATTTGAAATCAACCCTTACATTGCACACCACTGTCCTTATTTCTCTCCACCCTCGTCAGTAACCCTTTTCAACATTCAGTGGCAAGAGGCCTCTCTTCCACCCTCGCGCTCCGTGTAAGAACAATGGTCATCAGATCTCTACAAAACCTACACCAATCACAAGCACTTGTTCATGCCACCACTTTATAATTTGTTGCTCTTGTCTGAGAATTAAAACGGTTTTCAAAAGCTAGTATTAAAAAAAATGGTTTAAAGATGATGCCTCAGGGTCATATATATCCCGCTATGAAAGGAGAGGGTAAGATTAAATAATAATAATTATTATTACTATCATCATCATCCTCATTGTCAACCAGGGTCGATCCACTGCTGGATGAAGGTCTCCCCAAGTTGTATACATATCATCATCATCATTGTCAACCAGGGTTGATCCACTGCTGGATGAAGGTCTCCCCAAGTTGTATACATATCATCATCATCATCATTGTCAACCAGGGTTGATCCACTGCTGGATGAAGGTCTCCCCAAGTTGTATACATATCATCATCATCATTGTCAACCAGGGTTGATCCACTGCTGGATGAAGGTCTCCCCAAGTTGTATACATATCATCATCATCATCATTGTCAACCAGGGTTGATCCACTGCTGGATGAAGGTCTCCCCAAGTTGTATACATATCATCATCATCATTGTCAACCAGGGTTGATCCACTGCTGGATGAAGGTCTCCCCAAGTTGTATACATATCCTCATCATCATCATTGTCAACCAGGGTTGATCCACTGCTGGATGAAGGTCTCCCCAAGTTGTAAACATATCATCATCATCATCATCATTGTCAACCAGGGTCGATCCACTGCTGGATGAAGGTCTCCTCAAGTTGTATACATATCCTCATCATCATCATTGTCAACCAGGGTCGATCCACTGCTGGATGAAGGTCTCCTCAAGTTGTATACATATCATCATCATTATCATCATTGTCAACCAGGGTCGATCCACTGCTGGATGAAGGTCTCCTCAAGTTGTATACATATCCTCATCATCATCATTGTCAACCAGGGTTGATCCACTGCTGGATGAAGGTCTCCCCAAGTTGTAAACATATCATCATCATCATCATCATTGTCAACCAGGGTCGATCCACTGCTGGATGAAGGTCTCCTCAAGTTGTATACATATCCTCATCATCATCATTGTCAACCAGGGTTGATCCACTGCTGGATGAAGGTCTCCCCAAGTTGTAAACATATCATCATCATCATCATCATCATTGTCAACCAGGGTCGATCCACTGCTGGATGAAGGTCTCCTCAAGTTGTATACATATCCTCATCATCATCATTGTCAACCAGGGTCGATCCACTGCTGGATGAAGGTCTCCTCAAGTTGTATACATATCCTCATCATCATCATTGTCAACCAGGGTTGATCCACTGCTGGATGAAGGTCTCCCCAAGTTGTAAACATATCATCATCATCATCATCATTGTCAACCAGGGTCGATCCACTGCTGGATGAAGGTCTCCTCAAGTTGTATACATATCCTCATCATCATCATTGTCAACCAGGGTTGATCCACTGCTGGATGAAGGTCTCCCCAAGTTGTAAACATATCATCATCATCATCATCATTGTCAACCAGGGTCGATCCACTGCTGGATGAAGGTCTCCTCAAGTTGTATACATATCCTCATCATCATCATTGTCAACCAGGGTTGATCCACTGCTGGATGAAGGTCTCCCCAAGTTGTAAACATATCATCATCATCATCATCATTGTCAACCAGGGTCGATCCACTGCTGAATGAAGGTCTCCTCAAGTTGTATACATATCCTCATCATCATCATTGTCAACCAGGGTTGATCCACTGCTGGATGAAGGTCTCCCCAAGTTGTATACATATCATCATCATCATTGTCAACCAGGGTTGATCCACTGCTGGATGAAGGTCTCCTCAAGTTGTATACATATCCTCATCATCATCATTGTCAACCAGGGTCGATCCACTGCTGGATGAAGGTCTCCTCAAGTTGTATACATATCCTCATCATCATCATTGTCAACCAGGGTTGATCCACTGCTGGATGAAGGTCTCCCCAAGTTGTAAACATATCATCATCATCATCATCATTGTCAACCAGGGTCGATCCACTGCTGGATGAAGGTCTCCTCAAGTTGTATACATATCCTCATCATCATCATTGTCAACCAGGGTTGATCCACTGCTGGATGAAGGTCTCCCCAAGTTGTATACATATCATCATCATCATTGTCAACCAGGGTTGATCCACTGCTGGATGAAGGTCTCCTCAAGTTGTATACATATCCTCATCATCATCATTGTCAACCAGGGTCGATCCACTGCTGGATGAAGGTCTCCTCAAGTTGTATACATATCCTCATCATCATCATTGTCAACCAGGGTTGATCCACTGCTGGATGAAGGTCTCCCCAAGTTGTAAACATATCATCATCATCATCATCATTGTCAACCAGGGTCGATCCACTGCTGGATGAAGGTCTCCTCAAGTTGTATACATATCCTCATCATCATCATTGTCAACCAGGGTTGATCCACTGCTGGATGAAGGTCTCCCCAAGTTGTAAACATATCATCATCATCATCATCATTGTCAACCAGGGTCGATCCACTGCTGGATGAAGGTCTCCTCAAGTTGTATACATATCCTCATCATCATCATTGTCAACCAGGGTTGATCCACTGCTGGATGAAGGTCTCCCCAAGTTGTAAACATATCATCATCATCATCATCATTGTCAACCAGGGTCGATCCACTGCTGGATGAAGGTCTCCTCAAGTTGTATACATATCCTCATCATCATCATTGTCAACCAGGGTCGATCCACTGCTGGATGAAGGTCTCCTCAAGTTGTATACATATCCTCATCATCATCATTGTCAACCAGGGTTGATCCACTGCTGGATGAAGGTCTCCCCAAGTTGTAAACATATCATCATCATCATCATCATTGTCAACCAGGGTCGATCCACTGCTGGATGAAGGTCTCCTCAAGTTGTATACATATCCTCATCATCATCATTGTCAACCAGGGTTGATCCACTGCTGGATGAAGGTCTCCCCAAGTTGTAAACATATCATCATCATCATCATCATTGTCAACCAGGGTCGATCCACTGCTGGATGAAGGTCTCCTCAAGTTGTATACATATCCTCATCATCATCATTGTCAACCAGGGTTGATCCACTGCTGGATGAAGGTCTCCCCAAGTTGTAAACATATCATCATCATCATCATCATTGTCAACCAGGGTCGATCCACTGCTGGATGAAGGTCTCCTCAAGTTGTATACATATCCTCATCATCATCATTGTCAACCAGGGTTGATCCACTGCTGGATGAAGGTCTCCCCAAGTTGTATACATATCATCATCATCATTGTCAACCAGGGTTGATCCACTGCTGGATGAAGGTCTCCTCAAGTTGTATACATATCCTCATCATCATCATTGTCAACCAGGGTCGATCCACTGCTGGATGAAGGTCTCCTCAAGTTGTATACATATCCTCATCATCATCATTGTCAACCAGGGTTGATCCACTGCTGGATGAAGGTCTCCCCAAGTTGTAAACATATCATCATCATCATCATCATTGTCAACCAGGGTCGATCCACTGCTGGATGAAGGTCTCCCCAAGTTGTATACATATCCTCATCATCATCATTGTCAACCAGGGTTGATCCACTGCTGGATGAAGGTCTCCCCAAGTTGTAAACATATCATCATCATCATCATCATTGTCAACCAGGGTCGATCCACTGCTGGATGAAGGTCTCCTCAAGTTGTATACATATCCTCATCATCATCATTGTCAACCAGGGTTGATCCACTGCTGGATGAAGGTCTCCCCAAGTTGTAAACATATCATCATCATTATCATCATTGTCAACCAGGGTCGATCCACTGCTGGATGAAGGTCTCCTCAAGTTGTATACATATCCTCATCATCATCATTGTCAACCAGGGTTGATCCACTGCTGGATGAAGGTCTCCCCAAGTTGTAAACATATCATCATCATCATCATCATTGTCAACCAGGGTCGATCCACTGCTGGATGAAGGTCTCCTCAAGTTGTATACATATCCTCATCATCATCATTGTCAACCAGGGTTGATCCACTGCTGGATGAAGGTCTCCCCAAGTTGTAAACATATCATCATCATCATCATCATTGTCAACCAGGGTCGATCCACTGCTGGATGAAGGTCTCCTTAAGTTGTATACATATCCTCATCATCATCATTGTCAACCAGGGTCGATCCACTGCTGGATGAAGGTCTCCTCAAGTTGTATACATATCCTCATCATCATCATTGTCAACCAGGGTTGATCCACTGCTGGATGAAGGTCTCCCCAAGTTGTAAACATATCATCATCATCATCATCATTGTCAACCAGGGTCGATCCACTGCTGGATGAAGGTCTCCTCAAGTTGTATACATATCCTCATCATCATCATTGTCAACCAGGGTCGATCCACTGCTGGATGAAGGTCTCCTCAAGTTGTATACATATCCTCATCATCATCATTGTCAACCAGGGTTGATCCACTGCTGGATGAAGGTCTCCCCAAGTTGTAAACATATCATCATCATCATCATCATTGTCAACCAGGGTCGATCCACTGCTGGATGAAGGTCTCCTCAAGTTGTATACATATCCTCATCATCATCATTGTCAACCAGGGTTGATCCACTGCTGGATGAAGGTCTCCCCAAGTTGTATACATATCATCATCATCATTGTCAACCAGGGTTGATCCACTGCTGGATGAAGGTCTCCCCAAGTTGTATACATATCCTCATCATCATCATTGTCAACCAGGGTCGATCCACTGCTGGATGAAGGTCTCCTCAAGTTGTATACATATCCTCATCATCATCATTGTCAACCAGGGTTGATCCACTGCTGGATGAAGGTCTCCCCAAGTTGTAAACATATCATCATCATCATCATCATTGTCAACCAGGGTCGATCCACTGCTGGATGAAGGTCTCCTCAAGTTGTATACATATCCTCATCATCATCATTGTCAACCAGGGTTGATCCACTGCTGGATGAAGGTCTCCCCAAGTTGTAAACATATCATCATCATCATCACCATTGTCAACCAGGGTCGATCCACTGCTGGATGAAGGTCTCCTCAAGTTGTATACATATCCTCATCATCATCATTGTCAACCAGGGTCGATCCACTGCTGGATGAAGGTCTCCTCAAGTTGTATACATATCCTCATCATCATCATTGTCAACCAGGGTTGATCCACTGCTGGATGAAGGTCTCCCCAAGTTGTAAACATATCATCATCATCATCATCATTGTCAACCAGGGTCGATCCACTGCTGGATGAAGGTCTCCTCAAGTTGTATACATATCCTCATCATCATCATTGTCAACCAGGGTTGATCCACTGCTGGATGAAGGTCTCCCCAAGTTGTAAACATATCATCATCATCATCATCATTGTCAACCAGGGTCGATCCACTGCTGGATGAAGGTCTCCTCAAGTTGTATACATATCCTCATCATCATCATTGTCAACCAGGGTTGATCCACTGCTGGATGAAGGTCTCCCCAAGTTGTATACATATCATCATCATCATTGTCAACCAGGGTTGATCCACTGCTGGATGAAGGTCTCCCCAAGTTGTATACATATCCTCATCATCATGATTGTCAACCAGGGTCGATCCACTGCTGGATGAAGGTCTCCTCAAGTTGTATACATATCCTCATCATCATCATTGTCAACCAGGGTTGATCCACTGCTGGATGAAGGTCTCCCCAAGTTGTAAACATATCATCATCATCATCATCATTGTCAACCAGGGTCGATCCACTGCTGGATGAAGGTCTCCTCAAGTTGTATACATATCCTCATCATCATCATTGTCAACCAGGGTTGATCCACTGCTGGATGAAGGTCTCCCCAAGTTGTAAACATATCATCATCATCATCATCATTGTCAACCAGGGTCGATCCACTGCTGGATGAAGGTCTCCCCAAGTTGTATACATATCATCATCATCATCATTGTCAACCAGGGTTGATCCACTGCTGGATGAAGGTCTCCCCAAGTTGTATACATATCATCATCATCATTGTCAACCAGGGTTGATCCACTGCTGGATGAAGGTCTCCCCAAGTTGTATACATATCATCATCATCATTGTCAACCAGGGTTGATCCACTGCTGGATGAAGGTCTCCCCAAGTTGTATACATATCCTCATCATCATCATTGTCAACCAGGGTCGATCCACTGCTGGATGAAGGTCTCCTCAAGTTGTATACATATCCTCATCATCATCATTGTCAACCAGGGTTGATCCACTGCTGGATGAAGGTCTCCCCAAGTTGTAAACATATCATCATCATCATCATCATTGTCAACCAGGGTCGATCCACTGCTGGATGAAGGTCTCCTCAAGTTGTATACATATCCTCATCATCATCATTGTCAACCAGGGTCGATCCACTGCTGGATGAAGGTCTCCTCAAGTTGTATACATATCCTCATCATCATCATTGTCAACCAGGGTTGATCCACTGCTGGATGAAGGTCTCCCCAAGTTGTATACATATCCTCATCATCATCATTGTCAACCAGGGTCGATCCACTGCTGGATGAAGGTCTCCTCAAGTTGTATACATATCCTCATCATCATCATTGTCAACCAGGGTTGATCCACTGCTGGATGAAGGTCTCCCCAAGTTGTATACATATCATCATCATCATTGTCAACCAGGGTTGATCCACTGCTGGATGAAGGTCTCCCCAAGTTGTATACATATCCTCATCATCATCATTGTCAACCAGGGTCGATCCACTGCTGGATGAAGGTCTCCTCAAGTTGTATACATATCCTCATCATCATCATTGTCAACCAGGGTTGATCCACTGCTGGATGAAGGTCTCCCCAAGTTGTAAACATATCATCATCATCATCATCATTGTCAACCAGGGTCGATCCACTGCTGGATGAAGGTCTCCTCAAGTTGTATACATATCCTCATCATCATCATTGTCAACCAGGGTTGATCCACTGCTGGATGAAGGTCTCCCCAAGTTGTAAACATATCATCATCATCATCATCATTGTCAACCAGGGTCGATCCACTGCTGGATGAAGGTCTCCCCAAGTTGTATACATATCATCATCATCATCATTGTCAACCAGGGTTGATCCACTGCTGGATGAAGGTCTCCCCAAGTTGTATACATATCATCATCATCATTGTCAACCAGGGTTGATCCACTGCTGGATGAAGGTCTCCCCAAGTTGTATACATATCATCATCATCATTGTCAACCAGGGTTGATCCACTGCTGGATGAAGGTCTCCCCAAGTTGTATACATATCCTCATCATCATCATTGTCAACCAGGGTCGATCCACTGCTGGATGAAGGTCTCCTCAAGTTGTATACATATCCTCATCATCATCATTGTCAACCAGGGTTGATCCACTGCTGGATGAAGGTCTCTCCAAGTTGTAAACATATCATCATCATCATCATCATTGTCAACCAGGGTCGATCCACTGCTGGATGAAGGTCTCCTCAAGTTGTATACATATCCTCATCATCATCATTGTCAACCAGGGTTGATCCACTGCTGGATGAAGGTCTCCCCAAGATGTAAACATATCATCATCATCATCATCATTGTCAACCAGGGTCGATCCACTGCTGGATGAAGGTCTCCTCAAGTTGTATACATATCCTCATCATCATCATTGTCAACCAGGGTTGATCCACTGCTGGATGAAGGTCTCCCCAAGTTGTAAACATATCATCATCATCATCATCATTGTCAACCAGGGTCGATCCACTGCTGGATGAAGGTCTCCTCAAGTTGTATACATATCCTCATCATCATCATTGTCAACCAGGGTTGATCCACTGCTGGATGAAGGTCTCCCCAAGTTGTAAACATATCATCATCATCATCATTGTCAACCAGGGTCGATCCACTGCTGGATGAAGGTCTCCTCAAGTTGTATACATATCCTCATCATCATCATTGTCAACCAGGGTTGATCCACTGCTGGATGAAGGTCTCCCCAAGTTGTAAACATATCATCATCATCATCATCATTGTCAACCAGGGTCGATCCACTGCTGGATGAAGGTCTCCTCAAGTTGTATACATATCCTCATCATCATCATTGTCAACCAGGGTCGATCCACTGCTGGATGAAGGTCTCCTCAAGTTGTATACATATCCTCATCATCATCATTGTCAACCAGGGTTGATCCACTGCTGGATGAAGGTCTCCCCAAGTTGTAAACATATCATCATCATCATCATCATTGTCAACCAGGGTCGATCCACTGCTGGATGAAGGTCTCCTCAAGTTGTATACATATCCTCATCATCATCATTGTCAACCAGGGTTGATCCACTGCTGGATGAAGGTCTCCCCAAGTTGTATACATATCATCATCATCATTGTCAACCAGGGTTGATCCACTGCTGGATGAAGGTCTCCCCAAGTTGTATACATATCCTCATCATCATCATTGTCAACCAGGGTCGATCCACTGCTGGATGAAGGTCTCCTCAAGTTGTATACATATCCTCATCATCATCATTGTCAACCAGGGTTGATCCACTGCTGGATGAAGGTCTCCCCAAGTTGTAAACATATCATCATCATCATCATCATTGTCAACCAGGGTCGATCCACTGCTGGATGAAGGTCTCCTCAAGTTGTATACATATCCTCATCATCATCATTGTCAACCAGGGTTGATCCACTGCTGGATGAAGGTCTCCCCAAGTTGTAAACATATCATCATCATCATCATCATTGTCAACCAGGGTCGATCCACTGCTGGATGAAGGTCTCCCCAAGTTGTATACATATCATCATCATCATCATTGTCAACCAGGGTTGATCCACTGCTGGATGAAGGTCTCCCCAAGTTGTATACATATCATCATCATCATTGTCAACCAGGGTTGATCCACTGCTGGATGAAGGTCTCCCCAAGTTGTATACATATCATCATCATCATTGTCAACCAGGGTTGATCCACTGCTGGATGAAGGTCTCCCCAAGTTGTATACATATCCTCATCATCATCATTGTCAACCAAGGTCGATCCACTGCTGGATGAAGGTCTCCTCAAGTTGTATACATATCCTCATCATCATCATTGTCAACCAGGGTTGATCCACTGCTGGATGAAGGTCTCCCCAAGTTGTAAACATATCATCATCATCATCATCATTGTCAACCAGGGTCGATCCACTGCTGGATGAAGGTCTCCTCAAGTTGTATACATATCCTCATCATCATCATTGTCAACCAGGGTTGATCCACTGCTGGATGAAGGTCTCCCCAAGTTGTAAACATATCATCATCATCATCATCATTGTCAACCAGGGTCGATCCACTGCTGGATGAAGGTCTCCCCAAGTTGTATACATATCATCATCATCATCATTGTCAACCAGGGTCGATCCACTGCTGGATGAAGGTCTCCCCAAGTTGTATACATATCATCATCATCATCATTGTCAACCAGGGTCGATCCACTGCTGGATGAGGGTCTCCCCAAGTTGACCTCAAATAGTTCGGTTCTTCGCTCGTTGATGCCATGTGATGCTGCCATGCTTCCTGATTTCAGCTATCCAGCGTACCTTCTGTCTTCATCTGGACCTCTTTATGCCTCTTGGGTACCGTTGGATTATTTCGGATGTCCATCGGGAGTCTGACATTCTGACTACGTGTACTGCCTATTGCCACATCAATAATAAGACATTGTAATTTATTTTTATCAAACACTGTTTATTCCACTTTTTTGTAACGGAATAACCCTACCGGTTTCAAGGCTTTTATCTCATCTTCAAGGGGGCACAATTGTTTATGCTCCCCTGAAGATGAGGTGAAAGTCTTGAAACCGGTAGGGTTATACCGTTACAAAAAAGTGGAATAAACAGTGTTTGATAAAAATAAATTAATGTATTATACAATGTCTTTAAACCTCCACAATTATAATTCCTTAGCTATAAACAACATTAAAAAAAAAAAGACAGTTTATATAACGCTGTTAAGAGAGCAGGCTCTCCCCAAGGGCGCTTGGAAATTGAATCTACTATTATTGACTGCTTAAGATTTTTTTTTTATTTTACACATGACAAGAAATAAACATCATTTGTGAAAAAACAACAGGTAATTTAATTTGGACACACAATTTTGATAGATCTGGGTTTGTTGCCTTTCATTTGTCGTGTTCCCAGTAAACTAGGCTTTTGCCTGTATCTCACTGAGGGCATATAGCATGAAAAAATAAATTGATACTTCTTTCCGATTTTTCAATTTATAAAACCCCGTTGCACATTCACATCAACCTGACAAATAGTGACACTCAATTAGACATGTATACCTACATCACGCGAAATCAAACTCCTCACACTTCATCACTTCAGATAGACTAAAAACATTCATCCCACAATGTACCGCACATAAATATAAAAACAAAAATATAAGTACAAAACAATAAAAAAACAGCACACTCAAGAGCTCACACAAACTTTTTTAATAAGTCATTCCTCTTGCAAGCCCAAGAACTCAAACTCCTGTCGCAATAACAACCACACTCCGATCGAGTGCCTAAATTGTTTTCCTCCGTTCGCCTTTATTGTTATTCGGCATAATTAATTAGTTAATTAGGTATTCCATCCTATAAAGGGGACGATTTGTGCCAATAACAATTAGAAGGATAGGAGGCAGTGTAAGAATATGTAAGAAACTCATCATCATCAACCTGTTATGACTGAGCATCGTGACTCCCATGATAGTCTCCGACGACTCCATTCCTGCACTCTGCGAATCGGAAGGCAGTTGTCAAGGGTAGTCCAGTTACGTCTCTCACTTGATCAGTCCAATGCATTGGGCTTCTTCCTCTTGTGCGTCGTCCTTCCACGCCTCCAGTAACCACAAACCTCTCCAAACTGTCTCTTTGGACACAAGCAATATGCCCAAAGAATCAGAGGACACGTCGAAGACATATTGTTGATAATCTGTCCATGGTTCTCAGTTCTTTGAGAAGGGAGGCGTTAGTTCGCCTTAATAAATTACTGTAGTTCTAAATAGGAGTTTAGGGTGTTATGACTATAAATTATTGAAGAATTAAGTGCGAGTAGGTGGGATATGCTGAACGGACGGGGGACATTTACAAACGAGTCAAGATTGTATGCGATGCGCAGAGGACACACAAAGAAAACATGGTCGAGAGTCTCTTCATCTATTCCACACGTGCATGTAGGGCTTTCTTTGATATGGATTTTATTCATACATCTCCACCATGCCTTCCTTTTACTTTGATTCATGAATTTTGTAAACATGAATAATTATATGATTTTTTGCTACCTTCCTATATTTACTTTTTTGTCTAGTTGGTTCGAAGAGGTTGTCACCTGGCAATAAGCTCGCCAGATTGTTTTGCAATGAAGTGTTAAATAAATACATTCTGAATTGTAACTAATTAATGTTTGTTAAATGCGACCTTATTAGATTATAGCTAATTTAACGCTGTTTTATTAGGTTACAGCTAACTTAACGCAGTTTTATTTGATTACAGCTGACTTAAGGCCTTATTAGGCTACCGCTGACTTAATGCGGCCTTATTAGGCTACTCATGACTTAATGCGTACTTATTAGGCTACTCCTGACTTAATGCGGCCGTATTAGGCTACCGCTGACTTAATGCGGCCTTATTAGGCTACTCCTGACTTAATGCGTACTTATTAGGCTACTCCTGACTTAATGCGGCCTTATTAGGCTACCGCTTACTTAATGCGGCCTTATTAGGCTACTCCTGACTTAATACGTACTTATTAGATTACAGCTAACTTAATGCGGCCTCATTAGGTAATAACTAACTTAATGCGACTTCATTAGTTTACACTTAACTTAACGTTACCATATGATACTACAGCTAACTTAATGTTGCCATTTGAGATTGCAGCTAACATATTATGACCTTCTAGGTTACAGCTAATCTAATGCAGCCTTATTAGGTTACATCTAACTTAAAACAGTCTTATTTAGTTACACAACTAACTTAATACGGCCTTCTTTGAAAGCAGTAAACTTAATACGTCCTTATTAAGGTACACCTAATTTAATGTTGTCATATGATGTCACAGCTAACATTTAATGACCTTGTTAGGTTACATCTAACTTAATGCGGCCTTATTAGGTTACAGCTAACTTAAGGCAGTATTTTTAGTTACAACTAACTAAATACGGCTTCATTTGATTACAAAAAACTTAATGCGGCCTTATTAGATTACACCTAATTTGATGTTGTCATATAATATTTCAGCTAACATTATATTACCTTGTTAGGTTACATCTAACTTAATGCAGCCTTATTAGGTTACGGCTAACTTAAGGTAGTGTTTTTAGTCAGAACTAACTAAATATGACCTTATTTGATTACAGTTAAGTTAATGCGGCCTTACTAGGTTACACCTAACTTAATGTTGCTATATGAGGTTACAGCTAACTTAATGTTGCCATATGAGGTTACAGCTAACTTAATGTTGCCATATGAGGTTACAGCTAACTTAATGTTGCCATATGAGGTTACAGCTAACTTAATGTTGCCATATGAGGTTACAGCTAACTTAATGTTGCCATATGAGGTTACAGCTAACTTAATGTTGCCATATGAGGTTACAGCTAACTTAATGTTGCCATATGAGGTTACAGCTAACTTAATGTTGCCATATGAGGTTACAGCTAACTTAATGTTGCCATAAGAGGTTAGAGCTAACTTAATGTTGCCATAAGAGGTTACAGCTAACTTAATGTGACTTTATGAGGTTACAGCCAACTTAATGTGAAGAATTATAATTTGATTGAGATTTATACTATGTTCTAGTCATTGCGTCTAAATAGAGTATACGAGCATCGACATTATCCTGTGAAAAATTATGATTTGTTTGAGATTTATACTATGTTCTAGTTATTGCCTCTAAATAGAGTACACGAGCATCGACATTGTCCTGTGAAGAATTATAATTTGTTTGAGATTTATACTATGTTCTAGTCATGGCGTCTAAATAGAGTACACGACATTGTCCTGTGAAGAATTATAATATAATTTGATTGAGATGTATGTACTATGTTCTAGTCATTGCGTCTAAATAGAGTATACGAGTATCGACATTGTGCTGTGAAGAATTATAATATAATTTGATTGAGATGTATGTACTATGTTCTAGTCATTGCGTCTAAATAGAGTATACGAGTATCGACATTGTCCTGTGAAGAATTATAATATAATTTGATTGAGATTTATACTATGTTCTAGTCATGGCGTCTAAATAGAGTACACGAGCATTGACATTGTCCTGTGAAGAATTATGATTTGATTGAGATTTATACTTTATTCTAGTCATTGCGTCTAAATAGAGAATACGAGCATCGACATTGTCCTCAGAGGAATTATAATATAATTTGATTGAGATTTATACTATGTTCTAGTCATTGCGTCTAAATAGAGTACACGAGCATCGACATTGTCCTGTGAAGAATTATAATATAATTTGATTGAGATTTATACTATGTTCTAGTCATTGCGTCTAAATAGAGTACACGAGCATCGACATTGTCCTGTGAAGAATTATAATATAATTTGATTGAGATTTATACTATGTTCTAGTCATTGCGTCTAAATAGAGTATACGGGTATCGACATTGTCTTGTGAATAATTATAATATAATTTGATTGAGATTTATACTATGTTCTAGTCATGGCGTCTAATTAAATCCTCTATGACGGACCTTCCCCTACATTTTTGCGTTTTCTTGTAACTCAATCTTTAGTTTTTCCTTCGACACTTCCCCGTAAAACGAGCGTGAACTTAAGCCCAAATATTGATTCCTCCAGGAAATGACAGGGCCTACTTAGGGGAGCTAATAACCCGTACAGAGGGGTGAGTCGTGTAGTGACAATGTAAATAGTTCCAACGGGAATAATGAAGCAAGGGTAGGTTGTTTGACAGTATGACAATGGTGCCGGGAATAGGGAGATATACTAAAGATGAGAAAGAGTTTCATAGTTAATAATTGAATTAAATACCATCACGTCATATCCTTATTTTTTTTCAATGGACAATTTTATGTAGCGTCTAATTTTGTATAACTTAACTCTCCTCAATGGCGCTCTAGCTCGGGATTCTAACGCAATGTTATTAAATAAATCACGTCTCACAGCTATAGTAGCGCCCTAGTGAATGAAGTATGATATTTTCTTTAAGCAGTTATTGACATATGGTTGGAAATATAAAGGGTCTTTCAAATTGAGCGGTTTTTTAAATTCAATCTTTTTTAATTGTTGAATAAAACACACAATTTACTTTGATTTCAAAAAAACTTTTTATTGGTCATTGAAGTATAATGTATGACATTTAAACACAAAAAACAACATCCGCCAAATGTCCACCTCTCGCAGCTCCGCAGATGTCCACTCTTTTGTCAAAATTTTTGATGACATTTTGGCATAATTGCGGTTATAGCTCACAAATAACGCGAATAATTTCGTCCTTCAGCTCAGGAATTGATCGGGGGTCATTCTTATAGACCTGGCTTTTCACGTAACCCCAGAGAAAATAGTCCAACGGTGTCAGATCACATGATCTTGGTGGGCAATTAACATCGCCGTTTTCAGAGATTACAATACATAAAATAATTCAACAATTTGAACGCTTTTGGAAGAGAGGCGATTGAGATGGTATAGGCACGTTGGACGCAGAGCACCCGATCATATTGTGAACCAGGCAATCTTCATGGATCATCCTCGAATAACAACCAGAAGAAGACCAAAGAATTCATGGGTGGTGCAAAAAGATAACCTGATGCAGAGGCACGGCCTGGGGGACGTAGTCCGGGACAGAAGAGCGTACAACCTGAGGACGAGGAGAGCTGACCCCAACAGTCTTCGCAGACAGTGAGTTGGGATGGAGCCAGGGAGAAGGAGAACAATTTGAACGCGTTGTTGTATTGTATACGACTCCATTTTTATAAATGTCATATATTACAATTCTCAAATGTCATAAGACCCAGGCAAGTTCGCGACGCCATCTGTGTTTTATCCAAAAATTAAAAAAAAACGCTCAATTTGAAATATTCTTTGTTATATAAATACATTCCAAAATCGCACATATATCACAAGATAAATTGCAGAAAATACATTTAAGAGAGAAGCTATCAAAAGGTCTTGGCTCGTTTTATAACATCCCCCCGGCCAAGTTACACTCCATCAATATAGGGCGAACACAACCGCGAGGACATCAGATGTTTTTCAGCCCCCACTCTCGTATATGTAGAGTAAAAAATAGAAAATCAATAAATCGCAGAAAATTTAAATAAATTAACCCAAAAATACCACCTCAAATTAACTTCTTCTCCCTGGCTCCATCCCAACTCATTGTTTGCGAAGACTGTTGGGGTCAGCTCTCCTCGTCCTCAGGTTGTATGCTCTTCTGTCCCGCACTACGTCCCCCAGGCCGTGCCTCTGCATCAGGTTATCTTTTTGCACCACCCATGAATTCTTTGGTCTTCCTCTGGTTGTTATTCGAGGAAGATCCGTGGAGATTGCCTGGTTCACAATGTGATCGGGTGCTCTGCGTCCAACGTGCCCATACCATCTCAATCCATCCGCCTCTCCTCCATCAAATTAACTGTCAACCACCTCAAATTAACTGTCAGCAAAAAAAGAAAAAAAGCTGATAGGAATCCAAATTTTATCAAAATAAAGTCACAAATTATGACGCATTTCATTCCTTATTGAATTAAATAAATAAAAAATCTGCTAAAATTACCACAAGACAATAATATATTACCACAACTAAAATTACCACAACATAATAATATTTCATAATAATATACATTCAGCAATATTCACCACGTCGCACTTCTCACAGTGTGTAATTATAGAAGCCTCGAAACAAGAAAGCAAGAATCCATTGCGATATTCCTACTGAAGGTTTTTCAAGGTTTCTTTGACTGTCTCACGATTCTAGAAGCACTAAGTTTATATGTACCCAATAAATATAGCCGAGCAAGGAATCACCCTCTGTTCTATGATACATGCCAAATCACAGAAGGAACATCATGGCTACACAAACACTCAGTCACTCGACCCCGCCTAGCAGTATGAGAAGAATCCTGGCTGATATTATTCCTAACGAATAAGCTAACGCTAGAAGCAGACCCTCTTTGTGTAACAGGAGAAATCCGTGCAAAGTGGATTTAAAAAAAACTATTTAATTAAGTAAGCGAATAAAACACGTATTAATTACATCTAGCTAAGAAATATCATATAAGTTAAATTTGATTTGTTGATGAAGCTTCCTAAAAGCTTTTGCCAGGATCTCTTCTGCTGATTTTATTGCATTTGTTATTGAATAAATCTTTGATATTATTTCTCATCCCCACGCATTCCTCCCCTCAAGATGTGGATGCAAGGATTAATAGAAGAAAGGGGGCGCGAGAGGGTAGACGGCTAATTCGCAAGAGGGTACATATTTGTTGTCACAATTTTCTTAGTATGAGTTGCCGTATACCTTTGTAACGCCCGATAATTGTACTATAAGGTGGCAGCAAGGGCTGTGTACAGCACCGGTACAAAGACTGTAAAATATTGTAGATGAGTGACTGCCACTCAATCAGAGCAGCAAGGGGTGTGTACAGCACTTGTACAAAGACTGTAAAATAGATGGGTGACTGCCAACCTCAGAGATTCCGGTTTACTTTTTGTGTTTTCGGTGTAGAGCAGGGTGAAGAGATTCATCTTTGGCAGGTAGAAGTTTGTAGAAATAAAAACACAGTAGACCTTTCAGCGGATGAAAATATATTTTTCCGTGTTTCGTTCTTTATGTTCCGACCATCGCGTATCGTAAGCACCTTTATTCGATCGTCAAAGCTTACATGCCCCACGCATACCACGCGCTGTCCGCGCGTAGTGGGCGTCCGATCATCTATAGTGATTATTTGCTATGGCCACGCATAAGGAACATTTGATAACAATATGTACAGGTCACATACATATATGTTAGTCACAAGCAATACATCAAAATACAATTAATAATTTCACAAACAATTTTACCAAATAAATTTCGTAATTAATGTGACGCATACGTTCGGTACATGCTGTATAATACTTAATAATGACAATCGGCTCTATTCTTGAAGAGCACAGTGAAAAGCAATCCCAGTCGCACACGGGATGACTTTATTTAAAAAAAATCTGAAATTTTACACGGTTCGATGGATATGTAAATAATAGAATTTCTTTTAAGATTTTATATATCAGATAAAGTTAAGCCAATCAAGAAGTTTGATAAGTCCATTTTATGGCGAAACGGCTGTCACTGAGTAATTAAATAAAATATATAGAACTGTCAAAACGTTACCTTTTTATTTTTCTTCTTTAAAATGATCTTGTGAGAATACGCAATGAAATGCTTGCGATTAAGTAAGGCGCATAGATCACCGAGTGAATGATTTTGTATAGTATTTTTGTATATATTACTATAACGGATATTTTGTATATAGTACTATATCGAATATTTTGTATATAGTGTAATACTATATCGGATATTTGGTATATAGTACTATGTTGGATATTTTGTAAATAGTACTATATCGGATATTTTGTATATAGTACTATATCGAATATTTTCTATGTAGTGTTATATGGAATATTTTGGATATAGTACTTTATCGGATATTTTGTATATAGTACTATACGGGATATTTTGTATATAGTACTACATCGGATATTTTGTATTTAGTACTATATAGGATATTTTGTGTACAGTACTATATCGAATATTTTGTATATAATAATATATCGGATATTTCGTATATATAACTGTATCGGATATTTTATGCATAGTACTATATCGGATATTTTGTATATATTACTATGTTGGATATTTTGTAAACAGTACTATATCGAATATTTTGTATATAGTACTATATCGGATATTTTGTATAAAGTGCTATATCGGATATTTTGTATATAGTACTATTTTGGATATTTTGTACATAGTACTTTATCGGATATTTGGTATATAGTACTACATCGAATATTTTGTATATAGTAATACATCGAATATTTTGTATATAGTACTATATCGGATATTTTGTATATAATAATATGTCTGATATTTTGTATATAGTACTATATAGGATATTTTGTATATAGTGCTTTATCGGATATTTTGTATATATTACAATATCGGATATTTTGTACATAGTAATATATCGGATATTTTGTATATATTACTATATCGGATATTTTGTACATAGTACTATATCGGATATTTTGTATATAGTAATATATCGGATATTTTGTATATATCGGATATTTTGTATATATTACTATATCGGTTATTTTGTATATAGTACTATATCGGATATTTTGTATATAGTACTTCATCGGATATTTTGTAAATACTCGTAGTACTACATCGGATATTTTGTACGAGTATAGTAATACATCGGATATTTTGTATATAGTACTATATCGGATATTTTTCTTTTGTCACAAAGTTTCAAGTATACGTTTCCTTTCGACATACTCGTATATACGCCCCCCATTGTCCTTTGTAGTTCCTTCACATATGAATCTATATACACAATAAACAACCAAGGTGACATAACACATCCTTGCTTTACCCCTTTTGAAATATTAAACTCCTCAGTCAAAGCACTATTCAGCCATTCACTAAAATACCAACGTAGAGACTTTCACAAGTTTCTCAACCCTGCCTTGTAAAAAATCCACCTTGTAACATATTGTTTTAAATTTGAAAGAAATAACCTCCACTTTATTTCAGGTATGTGTTGTAAATATGATGGTATGTTTGTACATAATTGAAAAATATAATAAAAGAGAAATTTTGCGTAAATTTCACCTTAAGTTTTTCGCGTCTAAAATTCTTGCTTCAAAGAAAATGCCTTCAATATATCACGTGATATTATTTTTCCCTAAAACACTTTTATATTAAAATTTACATGCGAAAGTTTGCGATGAATTTCGAATAAAAAGGCTTATTAAGTTGAAACACGTGTTATATAAAACAAACTTATATTTTTAATATTCTCTTAAGCACCAGTTCTCAACATTTTTTCAAACGCGTACCATCAAAACGAAAATTGTAAATCCGCCTTAAAAAATCCTCTAATTTATTTTGAAATAATTGTCACCGTGAAAACCACACATTTTCTATCGATGATGCCAAATTCTTGCATATCATATCAATAATAACTGAAATAAATTGGACAGATTGTTGGCCCTAGAAATTTCTAAGTCAGTGCATCGAGGTGAACATCTGGTAAACACATATATCCCAAAAATCTCCCCGCTGCTGGCCGAGATCGTCTCATCCCTCCCTTCCCCCCTCCCTTCACCCTAGTCCTCAACGTTAATTGTTAATTGTTAGAAACGTGTATCTCGGTACCAGTTCAAAAATAATTCAGTCTTGTTTGTGCTCCCCTGATGATGAGGTGAAAGCCTTGAAACCGGTAGGGTTATACCGTTACAAAAAAGTGGAATAAACAGTGTTTGATAAAACAAATTACAAAATTATAAAATTTTTAGTGTCGCTTATAAAAAATATGTCTTGCATATAAATATGATGGCAAGTGAAAGCATTGCAACATATTTTATTTTTGTAGTAAAAAAAAATATCAAAAACATATCATCACTCCCATATCTCAGAGTGGGCAATGTGCCAAACTTTCATATCTCCACAAACACCATTAGTTTCTTCCACATTCATACATCTTCTCACACGTCTCCTTTCGGAATATCATTCACTTGATCCAACCATACTTTCCTTGGCCTTTCTTTCACTTGCCTTTCACTTACATTTTCACTATAAATGTGTCTGTTATGTTAGTCTTTCTTCATCCATTCGTTCCACATGCCCAAACCATTTCAGCGTGCTCTTCTCCACCTTACTCAACACATCAGCCTTAAGTTCACATTGGCAATAGCAGGTTCTGATTCGCTAGTAAGAAATAGGCTAGGGCCATACCATACCATATCCTATCTTACGACTATAGTATATAATATTACACGGTTAAATATATTAGGTCCTTACATATGAAATTGGCGTTTTGCCGTACTGGCAACTTTGATCTCAAATATCTTCTCTTTGGTTAGGAATTCCAAATTCAAATTTATACAGCTATTTACTCAAGTATTTGTGTTTCTAAAATTATAATTCATTTGTTTTTTCCTCAATTGTTTTTTTTCTTTGCGTCACTCAGTTTACAAAATGGAAAACTTGAAATATCGCGTTATTTACGAGTACGAGTTCCACCGTGGCACCAGTGCTGCAGAAACGGCTCGAAAGATTAATGATGTGTATGGCGACGGTGCCGCAAAAGAAAACACAGTGCGTTTTTGGTTCCAACGTTTTCGTTCTGGAAATTTCGACCTGCAGAACAAGCCCCGTGGAGAAAGTTGATAATGAAGAATTGAAGGCTATTGTGGAAGCGGATCCATCGCAAACCACGCCCGAGTTAGCTGCAGGCTGCGGTGTTAGTGATAAAACTGTTTTAATCCACTTGAAGCAAATTGGGAAGGTGAAAAAGCTTGAAAGGTGGGTACCTCACGAATTGAGTGAAGCAAATCAACAAACGCGCGTTGACTGCTGCGTTGCATTACTCAACCGGCACAATAATGAAGGGATTTTGAATCGAATCATTACCTGTGATGAAAAGTGGATCCTGTATGATAATCGGAAGCGCTCATCGCAATGGCTGAACCCTGCCGAACCAGCCAAACCATGCCCCAAGCGAAAATTGACTCCAAAAAAGTTACTTGTGAGCGTTTGGTGGACTAGTGCTGGTGTCGTTCACTACAGCTTTCTTAAATCTAGCCAGACGATTACGGCAGATGTCTATTGTCAGCAACTGCAAACCATGATGGAAAAGCTAGCTGCTAAACAACCGAGGCTGGTTAATCGCTCTAGGCCACTGCTGCTTCATGATAACGCTAAACCACACACTGCACAACAGACGGCTACCAAATTAGAAGAGCTTCAATTGGAATGTCTAAGACATCCACCGTACTCTCGGACCTTGCCCCGACAGATTACTATTTTTTTCGAAATTTGGATAACTTCTTGCAAGGGAAAAAATTCAACTCCGATGGGGCAGTCCAAACCGACTTCAAAGATTTTATTGATTCCCGTCCGAATGGTTTTTTTAGTAAAGGGATCGATGAACTACCTATCAGATGGCAAAAGTGCATAGATAGCAATGGTACATACTTTGATTAAATAAATATATTATATTAAAAAAAAATCTACTTTATGTTCCTCCCAAACAAAACGCCAATTTTATATGTAAGGACCTAATAATCATGGCAATAGCTGGTTTTGATTCGCTAGTAAGAAATAGGCTAGGGTCATACCATATCCTATCTTATGACTATAGTATATAATATTACACGTTTAAATATAATCGTGGCAATAGCTGGTTCTGATTCGCTAGTAAAAACAATTGGGGGGCTTTAGAAAAATAAATATTCTCAAAGTGGGCGGTGGGCTAAATAAGGTTGAGAACTTATGCTCTAGAATCTCGTATCACAATTCTCATAACTAACCAAAATAAATGGGTTCGTCTCTCATCATTCCCAAGATGAGGCCGGCTGCACTAACGCTAAAGGTGTTTAGGCATACATCTGTGGCGGTCGCACACTCGGTCAATGACCGGTGATGCGACCTTTGCATTCCTTGACAAATCCAAAACAAACAAGTGCAAAGTCCACACGCCGGTCATTCAACTCATTGCCGGGTGCGGAGCGCATATTATGCCAGAGCGAGAAGGCACCACATCTGTCTCGCCAGTTCCGTATTTGAATGATACCTACATACAACATTAATCGTTTTGCGAATGCTGAAACGAGATGTAGGCATATCGCGAGCGCATTCCCGCACACATTCAAGAATGATATAAATACCTACGTCTACCAAATAAATCACTCTCTTTCCTCATTGCGATCTAACGAGTTTTATTTATCAACAAATCATCATCATCTCTCCCTTAAGGACATAGCTCCTAAACATCTTTGAATTATATCGCATTGAATGAATGGTGCATGGCCGCGCGGTAACGCGCTAGACTTTCGTGAGAAATGTGTCCGGTTCGAACTCCGCACTGTGCTTTTGCCCTCTAATAACACATCAATTTTTTTCATCTAACATTCAAGGGTATAAAAAAACCTTCAACGTCGATCTACTCTTTAAAAAAAAGAGGAAAAAAAAACAAGTCGGTGTTATCCGATCGCCTCCTTACAGTTTGTATTGTATTGTATTATACTTTCATATAAAGTACAACCTAGCGGGTTTATTGCCATATGACAATCTCTTCCAACCGATTAGAAAGATGTTGAAGAGGTCTTAAGGGAAAAATCAGACTGGAATCCTTTTTAAAAAAATCTGGGTTCCTGCGTGATTTGAACCCGCCACCTCCGGATTGGGAGACAGGCATCCTACCTACTGGAGATCGTTTGCTGGTGGGCAATGACACACTCACTTTAAAATAAAAACTTCACGCCACAGATTCGCTTTCAAACAGAATTGGCGTTAATATGGCGAGGGGATCCTCGAAAACGAGGGCCAGCAACGACGTTGACTTGTATATTTATTTTTTAATATTTTGAATCTATCAATAATAGAGGGTTCGAATCCCGAGGTAGAACGTCTTTGAGGAGAGTATGCTCTCTTAAGGCGCGTTCTCACAGATCCAGTTTAATTGACCAATTATAGTTGATCAACAAAAGTTGAATTAAATATGTAGTGAGAACCTTTGTTTTAATAGAGTTGATCAACTTTTAAAATGATCAACTCTATTGAAACAAAGATTCTCACTACAGATTTCATTCAACTTTTGTTGATCAATTATAATCGGTCAATTAAACTTGATCCGTGAAGGCGCGTTCTCACGGTTCAAAATTAGTTAACCGATTAAAGTTGATCAACAAAAGTTGAATACGACTTGAATCAGTTTTTGTTCACACGTTTCAACAGAAACTGATTCAATAAACTGTTTCAATTTAATTCAGTTAAAAATGGCGTCGAAAGCATTTTCTCTTGGATCTTTATTTTTGTATTTATCGAGTTGAAAGCGAATTTGTCAATTAACTTGAATTCACATGTTCACACGTTTCAAGACAAGTTTCAACTTGAAAGCAAATGGCGGATGACTCATAACTTGAACGATAAAGTTTGACTGGGTCAATCTTTTCTTGATCAACTAAAAAGTTGATAAACTATTGAAACAAAGGTTCTCATTACAGATTTCATTCAACTTTTGTTGATCAACTTTAATCGGCCAACTAAACTTGAACCGTGAGAACGGGCCTTGAATCAGTTTTTATTGAAAAGTGTGAACAAAAACTGATTCAAGTCGTGCTCAACTTTTGTTGATCAACTTTAATCGGTCAACTAAACTTGAACCGTGAGAACGGGCCTTGAATCAGTTTATATTGAAACGTGTGAAGAAAAACGGATTCAAGTCGTGTTCAACTTTTGTTGATCAACTTTAATCGGTCAACTAAACTTGAACCATGAGAACGGGCCTTGAATCAGTTTCTATTGAAACTTGTGAACAAAAAGTGATTTAAGTCGTGTTCAACTTTTGTTGATCAACTTTAATCGGTCAACTAAACTTGAACCGTGAGAATGAGCCTTGAATCAGTTTCTATTGAAACGTGTGAACAAAAACTGATTCAAGTCGTGTTCAACTTTCGTTGATCAACTTTAATCGGTCAACTAAACTTGAACATTGAACCACGAAAACGGGCCTTGAATCAGTTTCTATTGAAAAGTGTGAACAAAAACTGATTCAAGTCGTGTTCAACTTTTGTTGATCAACTTTAATCGGTCAACTAAACTTGAATCGTGAAAACGGGCCTTGAGTCAGTTTCTATTGAAGCTTGTGAACAAAAAGTGATTCAAGTCATGTTCAACTTTTGTTGATCAACTTTAATCGATCAACTAAACTTGAACCGTGAGAACCGGCCTTTAACGGTACTTTATATAATATATAATAAATTTTCCTATTTTTTTTTTATTATTGCGCATAAAATCTTCAACATATACTAAAACATTCCATAACGTTTTTTTTTTCTCCGTATTCTTCGAATTGAGTTGTTTGTTAGTAGTTATGCGTGTAAACATCTCATAACTCAACTTGTATAACACATATCTGCGTATAAAATACATTTTACGGGAATTTTGCCGTTTCAGAATTTTATTAATACAAGTTGACGAAGTGGTTTGGTCTTGTTGCGAGAAAAAACGGTGAGATCACCGAGATTCTGGCGAAAGGTGATATTTTAAATAAAATCAGGGCCGCCCTAAATATTTGGACCCTTTATTCAAAAAGTTTTTGAATCTCTAAAATTAATATAATTATAACCTGGAAGTGACAAATTCTGCAGGGATAATCCCTCACGCGATTTTTAAAGACTGCCTATAGGTCAAGTTGTCTACTTGGCAACTTCCTTGGTTGTCCTCCTCTGTGAGAAGACATACATTTAAACTCTTTCCTTGCATCAGGGCACTTCTCGGATTCCCGTGGGTACAACCAAAATATTGGACTACCCAATTTCTCTCTGGCCATGGGAGATTTAATGGCTAATATTTTAGCTTCAATTTTGTCATATGTCCAGTTATCTACTTGGCAACTTCCTTGGTTGTCCTCCTCTGTGAGAAGACATACATTTAAACTCTTTCCTTGCATCGGGGCACTTCTCGGCTCCCCGTGGGTACAACCAAAATATTGGACTACCCAATTTCTCTCTGGTCATGGGAGATTTAATGGCAAATATTTTAGCTTCAACTTTGCCATAGGTCCAGTTGTCTACTTGGCAACTTCCTTGGTTGTCCTCCTCCGTGGGAAGACATACATTTAAACTCTTTCCTTGCATCAGGACACTTCTCGGATTCCCGTGGGTACACCCAAAATAATGGACTACCCAATTTCTCTCTGGTTATGGGAGATTTAATGGCAAATATTTTAGCTTCAACTTTGTCATAGGTTCAGTTGTCTACTTGGCAACAACCTTGGTTGTCCTCCTCCGTGGGAAGACATACATTTAAACTCTTTCCTTGCATCAGGGCACTTCTTGGATTCCCGTGGGTACAACCAAAATATTGGACTATCCAATTTATCTCTGGCTATGGGAGA
Source organism: Odontocerum albicorne (assembly GCA_949825065.1). NCBI lineage: Eukaryota > Metazoa > Arthropoda > Insecta > Trichoptera > Odontoceridae > Odontocerum > Odontocerum albicorne. The sequence continues at coordinate 79,891 of CATKWJ010000010.1, read as the reverse complement.
TTTAAGATAACTAGCAAAAGCTACAATCTTGTCTCGACGCCTTTGTGCAATTTTTGCGGCCATCTAGATCAAGCCGCAGTTTTTCTTTAATTTTCTTTATCCTTTACTGCTCGATACCATAAAACTCACTGACCACTCCGCTGTACTAGATTCGATGATGGCACACCAAAGTTAGACGATCGGAGCTCACCGGCATGTTTTTATTCTTTATGCCTTCAAATATTGCTAAAAAAATGTTTGTGCCATTGAAAGGACATAACACAGTGCGGGGTTTGAACTAGAGACCTTCCGCATGAAAATCCAGTGTGCTACCGCGCGGCCACACACCTCAAATCAATTGATCGGTATCGCACCACCTGTTATCCTAAGAAGTGTTTCATCGAACATAAAAATAATTCACTCTTCCTTCCCTGTGATGTGTAACTAGTACACATTGCTTCTAAAAACTTTAATATCTCTATAAATATAATAAATACTGGGTTCAAATTTTAGGTATTCCTCCATAATACATTAATGCATTTAATGAAAAAATTATATTAATAATAATTAGCACTTATCGGCCACATCAGAGATATTTTGTGAAAATCGGGAATAAATTCACCAATACAATCAAACGTGTGTGTGTCGTAGGTATATTCATTCTAAAAATCCGCAATGGGTGAGGAAGCGACGTTTTTCACGTCTCACTCTATTTCGGTATATGGGAACGCAAGAAACAGAATCTCAGTTCGATCGCTTCAGTAGCTCTAGGGCATCCATTTGAGGTGGTCTCTTTGCCCGTTTTGTGAACGTCGGCCGATGTTTTTCACGTTTTCAGCAAAAATAAATTTCAATTATTATCACTTTTGACTTCAAATTTAAGCGATTGGCTACGAATATTCTTATTTTTCCGATTTTAAATCGCTCATTTTTACATGCGTTTTGAATACACAGCACCGAAACGTGCGGATTTTTTTAAGCACCGGAAGGGAAAAGTAAACAAGTCTGTTGGAAACGGATGCTGTACCGTTGAGTTTTATTTATTTTTTATTTCGAAAAAAAAAAAAAAAACACAGACGGCATATTCTCTATGAGCACCTTTCCTTGAGACGTCCCAGACTTCTCCGCACACAGAAACCGCACTTGGTTGGATGTTTAGCATTCCCCGAAGAAAATATTTGTTTTGGGGTGTTGAAAAAAACGTATCTGTATTATGCGGTATGCCAGGGGAACGCCACCTTTTATTTTATATTAAATTCTTACTTTATTTTTAAACACTTAGCAAACCTTAATAATGCATTAACCTTTCCTTCCCTGTGTTGGGTATCTTCTACACGTTGCTTCTAATAACCATCAATATCTCTATAAATATAATAAATACAAGGTTAAGATTTTAGGTATTCCTCCAAAATATATTTACGCATTGATTTAAAACATAATATTAATAATAATCAGAATTTATCGACTACATCGTAGGTGTTTTGTAAAGATCGAAAACAAATTCGCATTTAAACGCTGCGAGTGCCTCGTCTTGACGATAGGTGAAGAGTATGCTGGAAGCGCGACACTATATTCGCATCTCACTCTTGCATACTCCACTGAATTGCGAGGAGCTCAATTGTCTCAATCGTCGCAAGCGTAAGCCACGCCGGGGTACCGCTCCGCGCCGCAGTATCTTCTGGACTTGCAAATAGATTAGACGTACGCCCGTTCCTTGAGCGTTGCCAGATGGTTTTTTAATGTTTTCAGCAAATAAATCTCAATTATTATAATTTTTAACTTCATTTATAATTAATTAAGGGGATTATCTATGAATGTTCTTATTTTTCCGATTTAAAATCGCTAATTTTTGATCGCGTACTCACTACCCAACACCGGAGGACGCGTTTCAATTTTAACAACGTAAGGGAAGGGTTAAGAAAATCAGGACGTAGATTTTTTTTTAAAGTAATACTTTTTATCTTCGGGAAACCGTGTTACATCAAACATTTAATACATACATGTATCTCCATGACCCAATTGATGAGATGTCTGTCGTCCAACTAAGAGGCTGCTCATTCGATTACAACTGAAACCCAGAATTAAATTTAAAAAAACATTCAGTCCGATTTTTATATCGTTGCCTTTTTTTTATTTTAATGCATGCCAGATAATCACCCCGATGCGCGATGCACTGACTCGCGCGGGGTGAGGGAGGCATGGGACAATTTCGGCCAAGAACGGAGAGATTTTTGGGAAATAACTGTTCAACAGATGTTCGGATCGGTGTACTGACTTAGAAATTTCTAGGGCCTCTAATCTGTCCAATTTATTTCCGTTACTACTGATATGTAGGAATTTTGCATCATCGATAGAAAAAGTGGGGTTTTCACGATGACAATGATTAGCCATTTCAGAATAAATTAGAGGATTTGTTAAGGCGGGTGTGTGTTCACGAAATCTCTTTTCAAATTATTTTTCTGTCTTTCCTATACAGAAATTACCACAATTAGCACGTAAAAGTTTATAAAATAATGAATAATAATTATTCAGCTATTTCCAGATGTTTAAAGAACACTTTCTGGAAAAAAAAAAACAAGTATATGAACATCCAAAGCAAGGTGAGGATATATCGTACAAGACCTGTGCCCGCCCCATAATGACATACAGCATAGAGTCCAGAGCTGACACTGTCAGAACCAAAAATCTCCTTCGAACCAGCGAAATGAAGGTACTCATGAGTATCGCTGGCAAAACCCTTCGTGATAGAGTAAGACACACAGCGACAGTATCCCCCAAGCGAGCAGACCTCTAGGACGACCTTCCAAAAGGTGGAAAGACAGCTGGCAGTCGACGTCACAAGAGGGAAACAATGATGCAGGACCATAACAGGCCAACAGGCCTAAAAAAAGAGGACATGGGCATGTCTTGAAACACATTGAAACCTTTGAAGTATAAATTATTAGGTTGTTCCGAAAATAATGGGCAATTTAAAATTTAATCAAACGTAATATTTAAGTAAATACTTCATTGATGAACAATCACAAAACGCCGCAGCTATTTCTGGATGTTTAAAGAACACTATCTGGAACTACAAGTATATGAACATCCAAAGCAAGGTGAGGATATATCATACACGACCTGTGTCCGCCCCACAATGACATACAGCATAGAGTCCAGAGCCGACACTGTTAGAACCAAAAATCTCCTTCGAACCAGCGAAATGAAGGTACTCAGGAGTATCGCTGGCAAAACCCTTCGTGATAGAGTACGAAACACAGAAATCCGAAGGATGTGCGAAGTTGAAGATATTGTCAGATGGGGACGACAGAGAAGAAGGTTCTGGAACTAAATTGTATCCAAAATGGCGGAACCAAGAGCCGTAAGAATGGCCAGATACAGTATCCCACAAGTAGGCAGACCTCCAGAACGACCTCCCAAAAGATGGAAAGACAGCTGGCAGTCGACGTCACAAGAGGGAAACGACGATGCAAGACCATAACATGCCTAAAAGAAGAGGAAGAAGATGAATAATATTTATGTATTTAACGTTTCATTGCGAAAACAATCTGGCGGGTTTATTACCATTGTACAATATTTTCCAACCAACCAGAGAAAAGTAAATACATGAATTTACATGGTCGCATAAAACATTCAAATGACCACACCCATCCTCACGAAATCCATGAACGTATATGTAAGTGGGCATACGCCCACAAACCCCATAAAGATGAACAATCACCCTAACATTCCTTTTCATATAAATATAGATATTATCAAAAGAAAAGGAAGGGATGGTGGAGAAGAAAGAATTATACAATACTTAAATTATTAAATATAGCTTAATAAATAATAAAAAGTGCAAAAAAATATAATTCAGTTAAAAAAAAACTAAAATATAACAACCTTCAAAGACCTTAAATTTAATCAAGTACCGAGTTGCAGCGCCTTTAAGGAGAGTTTGCTCTCAAAACGGCGCCATACAACCACCTTTTTATTATTATTTTTTCCTCTTTCTACTATATATAAATTTTATTAGGTGACCAAATTTTTAGTAATACTCCGGTGTTAAGAAACCAAATTGTTGAGCAATGCTACAATGGTTTTAAGTAACCAAATTGTTGAGCAATACTACGGTGTTAGATGACCAAATTGTCGAGCAATACTCTTGTGCTAGATGAGCAAATTGTTGGCAAGTACTTCGGTGTAAGATGACTAAATTGTTGAACATTACTCCGGGATTAGGTGACCAAATTGTTGAGCTATATTCCGACGTTAGGTAACCAAATAGTTTAATAATACTTCGGTGTTAGGTGACCAAATTGTTAAGCAATACTCCAGTGTTATGTAGGTGACCAAATTGCTGAGTAATACTTCAGTGCTAGGTGACCAAGTTGTTAAATGCTAGGTAACCAAATTGTTGAGAAACACTCTAGTGTTAAGTGAGCAAATTGTTGGGCAGTTCTTCAGTGTTAGATGACCAAATTGTTTAACAATACTCATGTGCTAGGTGACGAAATGGTTAAACAGTACTCTAAGGTTAGGTGACCAAATTATTGAGCATTACTGTTGTGTTAGATGATCAAATTGTTGAGGAATACTCCGGGGCTAGATTACCAAATTGTTGAACAATACTCTAGTGTTAGATGACCAAATTGTTGAACAATACTCTAGTGTTAGGTGACCAAATTGTTGAGCATTACTTTGAGGTTAGGTGACCAAATTATTGAGCAATACTCCAGTGTTAGATGATCAAATTGTTGAGAGATACTCCGGGGCTAGATGATCAAATTGTTGAACAATACTCTAGTGCTAGGTCACCAAATTGTTGAGAAATACTCTAGTGTTAAGTGACCAAATTGTTGAGCAGTTATTCAGTGTTAGATGGCCAAATTGTTTAATAATACTCTTGTGTTAGGTGACCAAATGGTTAAGCAGTACTTCGAGGTTAGGTGACCATATTATTGAGCAATACTCCAGTGTTAGATGATCAAATTGTTTATGAATACTCCGGGGCTAGATGACAAATTGTTGAGTTGAATACTCCAGTTTCAGGTAACCAAATGGTTGAGCATTACTCCGAGGTTAGGTGACCAAATTATTGAGCAATACTCCAGTGTTAGATGATCAAATTGTTTAGGAATACTCCGGGGCTAGATGACAAATTGTTGAGTTGAATACTCCAGTTTTAGGTAACCAAATTGTTGAGCATTACTCCGAGGTTAGGTGACCAAATTATTGAGCAATACTCCAGTGTTAGATGATCAAATTGTTTAGGAATACTCCGGGGCTAGATGACAAATTGTTGAGTTGAATACTCCAGTTTTAGGTAACCAAATTGTTGAGCATTACTCCGAGGTTAGGTGACCAAATTATTGAGCAATACTCCAGTGTTAGATGATCAAATTGTTTAGGAATACTCCGGGGCTAGATGACAAATTGTTGAGTTGAATACTCCAGTTTGAGGTAACCAAATTGTTGAGCATTACTCCGAGGTTAGGTGACCAAGTTATTGAGCAATACTCCAGTGTTAGATGATCAAATTGCTGAGGAATACTCCAGTGTTAGATGATCAAATTGCTGAGGAATACTCCAGGGCTAGATGACCAAATTGTTGAACAATACTCTAGTGTTAGGTAACCAAATTGTTGAAAAATGCTCAGGTATTGTTAGATGACCAATTTGTTGAGCAATACTCTGGTTTTAGGTGATAAAACTATTAAACTATACTTTGGTTTGTTAGATGGCCAAATTGTTGAGCAATAGTCAAATGTAAGGTGATAAAATTGGTGAGCAATAGTACACTGTTAGGTGACAACGTGTTAGATGACCAAATTGTTAAGCAATTCAACAGATGAAATTTAAATCCTCAATGCGGCCCTTCAAAATATTTGCCAGACCTGGTTGAGAATCTCTGCTATGTCTTGCTGTGTCTCTGACTGTGGAAAGGTGTCAGATAATGATCTGTGCGTCTGTCAGCTCGCGTTACCAGCGTCTGTCAGCTCCGGTCCATTCTTCTTCTCCTTTTTTTTCTGTTACACTTCTCCGCACACCACACTCCTATCTCACATCTCGCCCGGGAACCCCATAACGCTCACCTGTCAACTTTTGTCATGCGGATATGTCAAGTCCCTCTCATTGAGATTTAGATGTCACGTGACTGGAAGATAATTGGGGGAGATTTGGAAGGAAATTAAGGTTAACGACTGGAAGATTTGTGTCTCAAGTAAATTTATACGATTTGAAAAAAAAAAAAAAAAAACGATTTAGCAATAGAAGACTAAATGAAAAACTAATTATTTAACGGGTGTTTTTTTAACCTTTCCTTCCCGGTGTTGGGTATCTTCTACACGTTGCTTCTAATAACCATCAATATCTCTATAAATATTATAAATACAAGGTTAAGATTTTAGGTATTCCTCCATAATATATTTACGCATTGATTTAAAAAAGTAATATTAATAATAATCAGAGTTTATCGACTATATCGTGGGTATTTTGTGAAGATCGGAAACAAATTTGCATTTAAACGCTGTGAGTGCCTCGACCTTGTGTCTTGACGATAGGTGAAGAGTATGCGGAAAGCGCGACACTATATTCGCATCTCACTCTTGCATACTCCACTGAATTGCGAGGAGCTCAATTGTCTCAATCGTCGCAAGAGTAAGCCACGCCGGGGTAAGCCACTATACCGCTCCGCGCTGCAGTTGCTTCTGGGCTTGCTAATAGATTAGACGTACGCCCGTTCCGTGAGCGTTGCCAGATGGTTTTTTAATATTTTCAGCAAATAAATCTCAATTATTATAATTTTTAACTTCAATTATAATTAATTAAGGGGATTATCTATGAATGTTCTTATTTTTCCGATTTAAAATCGCTAATTTTTGATCGCGTACTCACTACCCAACACCGGAGCGCGCGTTTCAATTTTAGCACCGTAAGGGAAGGGTTAAGGGGGAAAGGATTTAAGATTCCTATATCTCTCGGTAGGGACTGGGCGCCAGTTGTCAAGCTGCATTGCCATTTTTACTCAGTAACGTTTGACGATTCATCATGAATATCAGATATACACCGCAACAACGCTACGATGTTATTGTGGCATACTTCGAAAATCAGCGTTCAATTGTCCAAACTCAAAGAGCTGTTTTACCGGAAAATTTTGTTCAGTGATGAGGCACATTTTTGTATCAACGGATTTGTTAATAAACAAACAGAATTGCCACATTTGAAGCGAGGAGAATCCACATGAGGTTATCGAACAGCCATTACATCTGTGGCGGTCGCCCACTCGAAATACTGTGGGCGTTCATACATACGGTCAATGACCGATGAAATGACCTTCGCATTCCTCGATAAATCTAAATAAACAAGTCCGAAGGTCACACGCCGGCCATTCAACCCATAGCCGAGCGGACCGCATTCCATACTAGAGAGAGAACGCACCGCGCTTGTCTTACCAGTTCCGTATTTGAATGATACCTACATACAACAATTAATTGTTTCTGGAATACTCTGGAATCAGTTACAAACCAATATAAGACTCGCTCCGTTTTGGCGTGCTTTAATAAGCGACTAAAAATATTTAACTTCTAGTCAGTAAAATAACGTGTTTCATTCCTGATTTTTCTTTTCCTTTCCTCTCCACCATCCTTTCCTTTCCTTTTGATTGATGATATCTCAATTTATATGAAAAATAATGTTCGGGTGATTGTCCGTCTTTGTGGGGTTCGTGGGAATATGCTCACATATGTGTTTATGGATTTCGTGGGGATGGACAGTCATTTAAATTATTTATTCGATTATGTAACTTACTTCATTTACTTTTGTTGGTTGGTCAGTTGGCTGGCCAGTAATAAATGCGTCAGATTGTATTTTTAATAAAAGTATTAAATAAATATATAAAAATATTCTGCGAACAACCTCCTTTGAAGAAAGCTACACCACACTCCTTACACATTTACCGGGTCTCACTTCTCTTATTGTGTGCAACACACTCCTTGCAAGCTCTGTGGAGAGCTACACCACACTCCTTACACATTTACCGGGTCTCACTTCTCTTCTTGTGTGCAGCACACACCTTGCAAGCTCTGTGGAGAGCTACACCACACTCCTTACACATTTACCGGGTCTCACTTCTCTTCTTGTGTGCAGCACACACCTTGCAAGCTCTGTGCAGAGCTACACCACACTCCTTACACATGTACCGGGTCTCCCTTCTCTTCTTGTGTGCAGCACACACCTTGCAAGCTCTGTGGAGAGCTACACCACACTCCTTACACATGTACCGGGTCTCACTTCTCTTCTTGTGTGCAGCACACACCTTGCAAGCTCTGTGGAGAGCTACACCACACTCCTTACACATGTACCGGGTCTCACTTCTCTTCTTGTGTGCAGCACACACCTTGCAAGCTCTGTGGAGAGCTACACCACACCCCTTACACATGTACCGGGTCTCACTTTTCTTCTTGTGTGCAGCACACACCTTGCAAGTTCTGTGGAAAGCTACATCAAACTCCTTACACATGTACCGGGTCTCCCTTCTCTTCTTGTGTCCAGCACATGCCTTGCAAGTTCTGTGGAGAGCTACATCAAACTCCTTACACATGTACCGGGTCTCCCCTCCCTTCTCTTCTTGTGTGCAACACACACCTTGCAAGCTCTGTGGAGAGCTACATCACACTCCTTACACATGTACCGGGTCTCACTTCTCTTCTTGTGTGCAGCACATGCCTTGCAAGTTCTACAGGGTTTCTTGTTTATAAGTTGATAGAACGCATGTTTAGTAATGCTCTCTAATAACCTGTTTGGATGATCCTGCAAATTCCTTATACTATTTAGATCCAGAAACTATAATTGGTCTCCAAATTTACATCTCAAAGTCTTCAAAATCTGCCACTGCATACTAATGATGCGATGCTAGAATCGCCACCATAAATCAATTCATGCATATTTTCTAGTTTATTGTTTATGCTATAAATCAGGAAACTGTCGTTTAAAGATTGAAGACTGAATTGTTTACAAAAAACTTGCGAGATAACGTTTTACGTACTTGCTAGGTAATATGCTCTTTTTTTAGAGTTATCGATCACGTGAAAACACGGGACCGGGATTCAACGTAAATCTAATTTATGACGTTGAAACACGGATTCACAATACAAAATGTTAAGGTAAATCTAAGATTAAAACTCTTAATTAAAGAAGGCAGATGTTGATGGTCAGACCCGCACTCCTCTATGGCTCCAAATGCTGGACGATGTATAACTCTTACTTTAAGCAACTAGAAACTGCTGAAATGCTCACGCATTCGTGGAAGCCTAGGTGTTACAAACATCAACAGCAAGATGGAGGAGAGGCGATTGAGATGGTATGGGCACGTTGGACGCAGAGCACCCGATCACATTGTGAACCAGGCAATCTCCATGGATCTTCCTCGAATAACAACCAGAGGAAGACCAAAGAATTCATGGGTGGTGCAAAAAGATAACCTGATGCAGAGACACGGCCTGGGGGACATAGTCCGGGACAGAAGAGCATACAACCTGAGGACGAGGAGAGCTGACCCCAACAGTCTTCGCAGACAGTGAGTTGGGATGGAGCCAAGGAGAAGAAGAAGAAGATGTTGATTCTTTTGATTACCGCAAGTGCTCAATTCTAATCCACGCACTTCTGATAGCGTGGAATCGCAAACATCACGAATAATTTGTTTTTGGTGTTTGGGCGCATTCTCTTTCAATAACGATTTGGATGGGCTGGAAGTTTGGGTGGGATCTGATTTATCACGTTTGGATAGGATCAAGTTAAAATGACGATTTGGATGGTATCTCGGAATCGGGACACAGAGTGTTAATATAAATAAATTGTATTTGTTTGATATCACGATGCTATGGAATTTTGGGCTCGGCAGAGATAACTGGGTACTATGGCGGCGTCTTATCTGAATATACTCGTCAGTACACACAACTGCAATCGTGATTGCCTTCACGGTCAATACTATAAATAATTTATGATTAATTCAAAAGGGTTTGTCCAAGGACTAAAAGAGGTTATTTTTTGATAGAATGGATAAGAACTAATTTATTGGTATTATCATAACCTTTATTTGTGGCCTTTCATTGGTATTATCATAACCTTTATTTGTGACCTTTCATTTGTCTTGCTAACAGAAAACTATACTTTTGTTTGTATCTTACTGAGGACATTCGAAGTCTAAAAATGTTCCATTTAAGTTTCATTCGTCGAATTCCTTAGATCTACTGTAGTATTCATGTCACAAATGTCCTGCATCACTCTAATTGTAAACCTATAGAGGTATATAGTATGTGTGGAAAAGATTTGTGTGGGCTCTTGAGTGTGAGTTGTTTTGTATTTGTGTTTCTGTATATCTATGTGTTCATTTTTATTCTTATGATTGTGTGCGGTATATTATGGGATGAACATTTTTGGTTTTATTTTTGTTCCATTTAGGGTTAATTTTTGATTTAACTTTTGTTTTTGTTTTTATTCTTATGATTGTGTGCGGTATATTATAGAATGAACAGTTTTGGTTTTATTTTTGTTCCATTTAGGGTTCATTTTTGGTTTTACTTTTGTTTTTGTTTTTATTCTTATGATTGTGTGCGGTATATTATGGGATGAACATTTTTGGTTTTATTTTTGTTCCATTTAGGGTTCATTTTTGGTTTTACTTTTGTTTTTGTTTTTATTCTTATGATTGTGTGCGGTATATTATGGGATGAACATTTTTTATTTTATTTTTGTTCCATTTAGGGTTCATTTTTGGTTTTACTTTTGTTTTTGTTTTTATTTTATGATTGTGTGCGGTATATTATGGGATGAACATGTTTTCAGTTGTAATTGAGTGTCACTGTTTGTCAGGTTGATCAGAACGTGCAACGGGGTTTTGTTTTTGATTAATCAAAAATCGGAAAGAAGTATCGATTTATTTTTTCATGCTAAATATCCTCAGTGAGATACAGGTAAAAACCTAGTTTACTGGGGATACGACAAATGAAAGGCGACAAACCCAGATCCATTAAAATAATGTACGTCCAAATTAAATTACCTGTTGTTTTTTCGCAAATTATGTATATTTCTTGTCATGTGTCATAATAAATAAATATCGTGGGATGAAGGTCTTGATCTGTCTGGAGTGATGAAGTGTGAGGAGTTTGATTCGCGTGATGTATCCATATGTAATTGAGTGTCACTATTTGTCAGGTTGATGAGAATGTGCAACGGAGTTTTATGTAATCAAAAATCGGAAAGAAGTATTGATTGATTTTTTCATTCTATATGTCCTCAGTGAGATACAGGCAATAGCCTAGTTTACTGGGGACACAACAAATGAAAGGCAACACACCCAGATCCATTAAAATTGTGTGTCCACATTAAATTAGTCGTAGTAGAGGATGTGAAAGTGACGCTCTCTCTTCTCTGCTTAACCTGATACGGAAACAGCGTGATGGTATGTATGATGATTTATGCAATATAACAGATAGCATTCGATTCCATCCAACTCGCAGCATCCAATGTATAGATATATGGCATACAATAATAATATATGGCATACAATAATAATAATCGGCATACAATAATAATAATCGTATATATGGCATACGATAATATGGCATACAATAATAATAATTGGCATACAATAACAATAATCGTATATATGGCATACAATAATATGACATACAATAATAATAATCGTATATGGCATACAATAATAATAATCGTACGAGTTGTGTGCGAAAGTGACGCTCTCTCTTCTTTACCTATCCCGACACAGAAACAGCGTGATGGTATAGATCGTTCAGTCTAAATAGTCATTTTGCAATAGTGTGAGTAACAGTGCGTTTACGAAAACTTGTCACTTTATTTTTTAATGAAATGAAAAAGAAAAAAAAAATGAAAATAATATTTTATATTCAAACATTGAAATGAACACACACGGTTTGTAAATTAAAAATGCAGTCAGCTTAAATTGTAATGCGCATAAAAATAAAATGAAAGTAAGTTTATTGAACATATTAATTGTTTAGGCATGGCAGATTCTACCTATAGGAAACATTCAATAACAATTATGGAATTTTTCAACATTAAAAATAAATATAAGTACAAGTATTATAAAGTAAAAATGTTGGTCAGCTTTAATTAGATTATAGCGCATAACAATACAATTATTATTGTATGTAAGATTATTTAACATATTAATATTAGTATCATAATTACATAATTACAATGGCGAATAATAAATTTTTAAAATAATAGTGGATGGAGTGATACTAAATTCAAGGAAACTTTAAGTTATAACAAAATACATCCTAAGCTATCGAAATATTTTGAATTGTACATTACAATAGGCAAAAATCGCACGCTTATTTTCGACATGGTAGTGTTTTTCTAACCACCGAGTATTTTAACAACAATACAAACGTGCGCTCTGCGCGGAACAATCGTATGGCATTCTAAAACCAATACCACTACACAAGCTGTGTAATACAGAGAGTGTTACTCACACTATTGCAAAATGACTATATAAAAATACAATTATTATTGTATGTAAGATTATTTAACATGGTAATATTACTATAGTATCATAATTACATAATTACAATGCCAAATAATTAAGTTTTAAAATAATAGTGGATGGAGTGATAATAAATTCTAGGAAACTTTAAGTTACAACAAAATACATTCTAAGCTTTCGAAATATTTTGAATTGTATAATACAATAGGCAAAAATCGCACTCCTAATTTCGACATGGTAGTGTTTTTCTAATCACCGAGTATTTTAACATCAATACAAACGTGCGCTCTGCGCGAAACAATCGTGTGGCATTCTAAAACCAATACCACTACACAAGTTGTGTAATACATATAGTGTTACTCACCATATTGCAAAATGACTATATAAAAATACAATTATTATTGTATGTAAGATTATTTAACATATTTATATTAGTATCATAATTACATAATTACAATGCCAAATAATGCAGTTTTAAAATAATAGTGGATGGAGTGATACTAAATTCTAGGAGACTTTAAGTTATAACAAAATACATTCTAAGCTTTTGAAATATTTTGAATTGTACATTACAATAGGCAAAAATCGCAGTCCTAATTTCGACATGGTAGTGTTTTTCCAATCACCGAGTATTTTAACAACAATATAAACGTGCGCTCTGCGCGAAACAATCGTGTGGCATTCTAAAACCAATACCACTACACAAGCTGTGTAATACAGAGAGTGTTACTCTCACTATTGCAAAATGACTCTTCTGGCTGAATGATTTATATGTTATGATGATTTATACAAGATAACAGATAGCGCTCGATTCCATCCAACTCGCAGCATCCAATGTGTAGATATATTAATAAGAGAGAATAATAAGACAGAACAATGTGATTTGATATGTATCAATGAAACAATGTGAATAATTGAATCGACCCATAATAACACTGACAGAGGATGATGGGAGAGTGAGAACACAATAACACTGACAGATGATGATGGGAGAGTGAGAACACAATAACACTGACAGATGATGGGAGAGTGAGAACAACGGACCAAAATAAAAACCTACAGCATGCGGTCTATTGTTTCTCTGCAGCATTGTGTAAGGCTGCATTTTAATTCACTTGATGTTGCAGTATTGAGACTTGATTGCATTCATGTTTACAGAGGACTGCATTCTTTATTTTTTTTTAATAGACACTCCATCCAAAATAGAATGATTTGTACCACAAAATTATAGTCATTGTATAGTACAAAAATATGTGTCAATAAGATTAAAGATTTTTTTTGTCACACATAATTTCTGAAAAAAAAAACAACAGGTAATTTAATTTGGACCTACAATTTTAATGGATCTGGGTTTGTTGCATTTCATTTGTCGTGTCCCCAGTGAACTAGGCTTTTGCCTGTATCTTACTGTGGACAAAATTGATCAATCGATCTTTAAGTGGAAAAGTTTCATGAAGAAAAATGAAATGTAACATTCTTTGACGTGGTAATGATATGGCGGCTTTTAGTGATCAAATATGTATCATAAAGAACAACTGAAAAATACATGGTCTAAAGTTTCATCATCCAGACCACACATTGAATAGGTAATCTACCCAAACTAGAATGATTTGTGGCACTAAATTAAAGTAATTATGCAATTATATGAGACAATATAGTAAAAGCAATTTAAAAAAAAGATAATTTAAAGTTTCAATTGATGAAGCTTCAAGTATCACAACGCGAGGTTCGAACCGACGACCTTCCACCCGGAAGCTCAGTGCGTTACCATGTGACCATGCATGTGGCATCATATGTAAATAAGGGGTCTTTCGAATTGAGCGTTTTTTTTAAATCTTGGTTAAAACACAGATGGCGTCGCGAACTTGCCTAAGCCTTGTGACATTTGAGAAGTGCATGACATTTATAAAAATGGAGTATATCATATATCATACAATAGTACAACGCGTGCAAATTGAGAATTATTTTATTTTATGATGTTAATTGCCCACCAAGATCATGTGATCTGACACCGTTGGACTATTTTCTCTGGGGTTACGTGAAAAGCCATATCTATAAGAATGACCCCCGATCAATTCCTGAGAACCGCAATTATGCCAAAATATCATCGAAAATTTTGACAATAGAGTGGACATCTGTGGAGCTGCGAGAGGTGGTCATTTGGCGGATATTGTTTTTTGTGTTTAAATGCCATACATTATACTTCAACGATCGATATGTGTTTTTTTTAAATCAAAGCCAATTGTTTGTTTTATTCTGGAATTAAAAAAAATAAAAATACCTTTTAACAAAATATACATAAAAGAAAGAAAACTCTTAATATTAAAAATAATTTCAACACCTTATCAATATAATGCTCAGCAATTCTTTATCACACGCTTATCATATAAATCATCCATTCACTCACATATCTATGTGGAGATCTCCAAAGTCACCTTTTTCCTTTTTGTTCGCGCACGAAGCACTTCGAAGCAAATGGTGGCTTGTGTCTTCGGTATAAATCGTCATGTCACAACAGTGCCTTTAGTGGAACGTGGTAAGGTCAATTCTGAATGGAACACCACTATTTGTTTGCCAGAAGTGTTCGGGGAAATGAGGAAAACCAACCACCGAAGACGGATCATTCTCCACGGCGACAAGGCGAGCTTTCACACATCGGCTCAAACAAGTGACTTTTTGAGCACTCAAAACATCGAATTGATGGATCATCCGCCGTACAGCCCTGATTTGGCACCCAATGACTTCTTTTTATTCCCGAACTTCAAAAATAAATTGCGAGGTCAATATTTTTCGACGCCTGAAGAAGTGGTTAATGCGTTCAAAACTATGTTTTGGCGTTACCTCATTTGGAGTAGAAAAAGTGCTTCGAAAATTGGTTCAAACGCATGCAAAAGTGTATTGATCTTCATGGAGAGTATTTTGAAAAACAATAAAATCATTTTCGATGATAAATATTTATTTTTACTTGTCTGTCTCAAAACTTAAGTAGCAGCCCTCGTAGCTATACATTTCGCATTCGCAGTTATTATCATCTTCAGTTACTAAGTATGAAGAATGTACATACCCCTTAGGCATTGTGCAACCTCCTGTGATGGTTCCTGTCAACATTCCTCCTTCAATATTACCTTCGTTTATGAGAAGCAATTCCTGGAATTGGACGTCGGATCCCGAAGGTATTTTACATGAGTATTCCAGTCTTGGATCTGCTCATTTAAGGTAGTGTTGTGATGCATTTTTATACAAATATTTACTTATATTTTCACTTTGTAACGTTTTGGATTATTTACTAAAAACTACTATGTAAATGAAACGATAATGTTTGATGTTGTTTATAGTTAAGGCATTAACGTTGTGGAGGTTTAAAGACATTGTAATTTATTTTTATCAAACACTGTTTATTCCACTTTTTTGTGACGGTATAACCCTACCGGTATCAAGGCTTTCACCTCATCTTCAGGGAGCACAAACAATACTAAATGCTGTTCGAACTGGTACCGATATACACGCTTCAATGGTTGGGGGCTGAGGGGTGAGGGAGGCATGGGACGATTTCGGCCAAGAGCGGAGAGATTTTTGGGATACAACTGTTCAACAGATGTTCGGATCGATGTACTGACTTAGAAATTTTATAGGGCCTCTAATATGTCCAATTTATTTCCGTTACTACTGATATGTAAGAATTAGGCATCATCAATAGAAAAAATATGGTTTTCACGGTGACAATGATTAACCATTTCAGAATAAATTAGAGGATTTGTTAAGGCGGATTTGTGTTCACGAAATCTCTTTTCAAAAGATCTCCCTGTCTTTATAGAAATCTATATAGAAATTATCACAGTCAGCACATAAAAGTTTATACACACCACTGTTACTAAGTATTCCATTTTGGCCTTTCCCGTTAAATAAGAGTTTCTGGAGATTAAAATCAGTATAAAAAGCTGGCTTTATGTGACTTGGAATATTTTTGGTTATTTCGTATGATGTGTTTTTTATAAATAGGACTTTGCTCCATTTATAGGTATGCTTAAAGGTGTCTTTAAATATATAATCTTTTATAAGTTTCTTTTTTGTTTTGTTTTTTAAAAGTGAATCAATGGAGGCTTCCAGGATAGCCATTATTTGTAGCAATTTTTTTATGGTTATTAATTCCTTTTTAAAATTGTCTTGATAATGTTGTCTTGAGTTTTAAGCTATTTCTACAAACTTTTCGACATATATTTGTATTTAATAAAATAATCTAACATATAATACAAACATTTGTCAAAAGCTATACCTACATACAAACATATATTATTTATAGTTAAGGCATTAACATTGTGGAAGTTTAAAGACATTGTAATTTATTTTATCAAACACTGTTTCAAGACATGTGTGAGACCGATAGCCACCTACGGAATAGAGACCAGAGCAGACACATCTAGAACCAAATCTCTCTTAAGAACCTCAAATGAAAACACGGAGATGTATAACTGGAAACACACTAAGAGATAGAATCAGAAACACTGAAATAAGGAGAAAGTGTGGTACAGAAGACATCGTCAGGTGGGGAAGACAACGGAGGCGACACTGGAACGAACATGTAAACAGAATGCAAGACGACAGACTTCCACGTGTCGCCCTTCGAGGGAACCCAGCCGGAAGAAGATTACCTCCGAAGAGATGGCGTGACAGCTGGCAGTCCACGTCACAAGAAGGGGAACAAGTGGAACAAACAGATCATGATCTATAGAAAGAGAAAGAAGAAGAAACGCTGTTTATTCCCCTTTACATGAGTCTTGTTTGTGCTTCCCTGATGATGATGTGAAAGCCGTGAAACTGGTATAGGTATACCGTTACAAAAAGTGAAATAAACAGTGTTTATTAAAATAAATTACAAATGTATATCTTAAGAACTAATCTAATTTCTATACAATAATTATGAGCTAAATTAATTTTTATATCCTGCGTGTCATTTTATTTTTAATAATCTTAATACATAATTTCTTAGAATTAGTTTACACTTACATAAAAACTTATCACTAGATAACAATTCTTCAGGCTACTTGTATTCCATCACATTCACCCAGACCGTGGACTAGTCAAGTAACAAATGCTGCTTCGGGAATCTGTGGTTATAACTTAAAGGTAGGTCGGACTTACTTACGAACACCTACATACTGCTTATAACTAGATAACAATTCATACAACTAATTATTTTCATATTTAGTATTTAACACGACATGTCTTTTCGTTTAGGCTACTAGCATATCTATCACATTCATTCAGACCTTGGTCCTCCCAGCTAATACTGTAGGTGGACTAGTCAGGCAACAAATGTTGCTTCGGGAATCTGTGGTTATAACTTAAAGGTAGGTCGGACTTATTTACGAACACCTGCATACTGCTTATAACTAGATAACAATTCTTAAAACTAATTATTTTCATACTTAATATTTAAAACGGCGTGTCATACTTAGTATTTAACACGACATGTCTTTTCGTTCAGGCTACTAGCATATCTATCACATTCATTCAGACCTTGGTCCTCCCTGCTAATACTGTAGGTGGACTAGTCAGGCAACAAATGTTGCTTCGGGAATATGTGGTTATAACTTAAAGGTAGGTCGGACTTATTTACGAACACCTAGATACTGCTTATAACTAGATAACAATTCCTACAACTAATTATTTTAACACGACATGTCTTTTCGTTCAGGCTACTAGCATATCCATCATATTCACTCAGACCTTGGTCCTCCCTGCTAATACTATAGGTGGACTAGTCAGACAACAAATGCTGCTTCGGGAATCTGTGGTTATAACTGAAAGGTAGGCCGGAATTACTTACGAACACCTGCATACTGCTTATAACTAGATAACAATTCTTAAAACTAATTATTTTCATACTTAATATTTAAAACGGCGTGTCTTTTCGTTCAGGCTACTAGCATATCCATCATATTCACTCAGACCTTGGTCCTCCCTGCTCATAATGTAGGTGGACTAGTCAGGTAACAAATGCTGCTTCGGGAATCTGTGGTTATAACTGAAAGGTAGGTCGGACTTACTTACGGACACCTACATACTGCTTATAACTAGATAACAATTCTTACAACTAGAGTCATCTTCAATCCATTATCTTTAACTCAATCTTTCACTATGGAATGTGACGGAGAATAGTCTTCATAGACAACATCTTCTGGACGCCGTTTAATTTATGTCGGACTTATGTATGATATTCAAATTATGATATTCAAATTTTACTTACAACAGTATGATATTCAAATTTTATTTCAGACAAAATAGAAATATTTTGAACAGATTTTAAGAGAAACCCAAACTTGAATCATATTTAATAAAAACAGATTCTAATAGAAATCGAACACGGAATCTCCGAGTTGGGAAACAAGTATTTTTCCAATAAGACTTTAGAGGTTATGGAGCTTAGCCGGTTCACTGCCACGAGCGCGTTGACACGCTCTCCGATTCAGTGCTCGCCAGGCCGGCCATACAAAATGAACGCGTAAACGCGCTCTCCATTGAGCTTGTCGCAAGCTAATATCAAATCCAATTGTAATAATTTATAAATTGTAACACATAGTGACATCTATTGGGATGGTCAAGAAATACTTAAATATTACAATTTACCGATATTATCAAAGTTACAGTCATCTTTCTAAAAGCTTTCACTGACAGTCAATACGTGTCTCTGATACAGGGTTACCGACTACATTTTTTTTGCGACGTAATTGCGATGATTTGTAATGATTTCGTTTGTAGTTTTGTTCAGTGGTTGATTTTTAACTTTTGTGCGTTATTTTTGTTCATTTTTCAAAGTATTTATTTACAAAGTGTATTTTCATGTATTCTTTGGCTATTGGCGGTAGTTTTGCGGCATAATACGACGTTTATATAGACTTTTTACGGTTTTATTTTATAGTGTATTTACCTTTTGTGCTTTATTATACATCATACAGATAATTTGTTGATTTTAGTTTACAAAGTATATTCCACTATATTTACGCGTATAAGTAAACGTGTTTTCTGTGTCAAGTTGTGACAACCCTGACATTTCGTGAATATTTAAACGGTGTTTTTCTGAGTGAACGGCAGCTCAAACGCCCCACGGTGTATATATTAAGTTTTCATAATATCCTTTATATCTGTATACAAAAAATATAATTCATTTAGGTTTTATTTTTTATTAAAAAATCCCGGCCTCCTGGGCACGGCCATACTAATAACTTCCGGCACTTAAGGGGCTAGAGAAAAAAAACAGTGATTTTTTTTTCAAATACAAATCGTATAAAGAAGCTTACCACTGTATCACAACATTTTTTTCATTACCATGAAATTTTGCAGTAACTCTTGAGTCCACCGTTTAATTGACAAAACAAACAAACAAGGAGATAACGAGCAAAGCGGAGACTGCACCCAGCACTGGCAGATGTGCAGAGTGGGCCAAGCCACCTGGTTATATTGGCAGACTGGATTTTTGCATAATACGCCTGTTTGCATATGCAAAAAATATGAAAGAACGCATATTATCGTCATTATGTGTATGTGAGAAAGTCATAAATTATGTTTGTGCTCCTCTGATGATGAGATGAAAGCCTTGAAACCGGTAGCATTATACCGTTACGTAAAGTGGAATAAACAGTGTTTATTCCACTTTACGTAACGGTATAATGCTACCGGTTTAATAAAATAAATAATAAAATAAATTATAATGTGTGAGCGCGCGTCGACCTCTCCTTCTTTATTCTTCTCCCTGGCTCCATCCCAACTCACTGTCTGCGAAGACTGTTGGAGTCAGCTCTCCTCATCCTCAGGTTGTATGCTCTTCTGTCCCGGACTATGTCCTCCAGGCCGTGCCTCTGCATTAGGTTATGTTTTTGCACACCCATGAATTCTTTGGTCTTCCTCTGGTTGTTATTCGAGGAAGATCCGTGGAGATTGCCTGGTTCACAATGAGATCGGGTGCTCTGCGTCCAACGTGCCCATACCATCTCAATCGCCTCTCCTCCATCATACTGTTGATGTCTCTGTAACACCTAGGCTTCCACGAACGCGTGAGCTTTTTATTTTGTCTCTTAGGGACACACCAGCTGACCATCTTAGCATGCGCATTTCAGCAGTTTCCAGTTGCCTAGAGTAAGAGTTATACATCGTCCAGCATTCGAAGCCATAGAGGAGTGCTGGTCTGACAATCGTTTGGTATACTTTTCCTTTTAAATTTTTAACTTTACTGGCATTTTCGGATCACATAGAAATCCCGTCATTGATCTAAACTTCATCCATCCCACACTAATTCTATGTGTTACATCTGCTGCACATCCTCCATCGCTGTGACTGAATAAAATGACCGATAAATACGCGGGACCAAACAAACTGACCGTTAGGATCCCTCCTACACGTCAGGTGCACCAACTGCGAAACAAAAAAATTCCCCCGGCCTCAGGAGCCCTTGTAGCCTTACTTTCTAGATGACCCTCGTATGTATTATAATTCATTTTATATATTATTTATACATACGTTGTAATTTGTTTAATGAAACACTGTTTATTTCACTTTTTTGTAACGGTATAACCCTACCGGTTTTAAGGCTTTTACCTCATCATCAGGGGAGCACAAACAAAACTGAATTATGTTCGAACTGGTACCGAGCACACAGCTGGTACTCGGTACCAGTTCGAACATAATTCAGTCTTGTTTGTGCTTCCTGTGTATGTTCCTGTGTGCATGAGGTGTGCACCTTGAAACCGTTAGGGTTATACCGTTACAAAAAGTGGAATAAACAGTGTTTGATCAAACAAATCACAACATTGTAATTCAATATCGAATGCTTTTAAAGTTAAATAAATGTAAGTTTATTGATAGCAACATTGTATGCCAAGGTGAGTAACGAACTGGACTTCCGTGCAAAAGGTCGCAAGTTCGAACCCCGCGATGTGCTATTCCTCTCGAATGACACAGGCATTTTTTCCACCTAGTATTCGAGGGGTATAAGAATACCTATGACATCGGTCATATTTATTATTTCAAAAAAAAAAAAAGGAAAGGAAAGAATAAAACTGAAGTGAATATAATTATAAATTGCCCTTTTACTATTATTATAAACACGTGTAGCGGGGATTAATGTAATTAGTGGAATAACAAAGCAATTTATTGCATTTCAGTAATATTTTTAACCTGTCAATATAGTGGGTTCGAATCCCTAACGGAAGTAAATATAATTATAAATTGTTATTTTACTATTATTTTAAATACGTGTAGCGGGGATTAATGTAATAAGTGGAATAACAAAGTAATTTATTACAATTCAGTAATATTTTTAACCCGTCAATATAGTGGGTTCGAATCCTGAGGTGAAGTGAATATAATTATGTATTTTCCTTTTACTATTATTATAAACCAGTGTAGCGGGGATTAATGTAATTAGTGGAATTACAAAGTAATTTATTACAATTCAGTAATATTTTTAACCCGTCAATATAGTGGGTTCGAATCCTGAGGTGAAGTGAATATAATTATGTATTTTCCTTTTACTATTATTATAAACCAGTGTAGCGGGGATTAATGTAATTAATGGAATAACAAAGCAATTTATTGCATTTCAGTAATATTTTTAACCTGTCAATATAGTGGGTTCGAATCCCGAGCTGAAGTAAATACAATTATAAATTTTCCTTTTATTGTAACGTGTAGCGGGGATTAATGAAATTAATGGAATAACAAAGTAATTTATTGCATTTCAATAATATTTTTAACCTGTCAATATAGTGGGTTCGAATCCCGAGCTGAAGTAAATACAATTATAAATTTTCCTTTTATTGTTATTATAAACACGTGTAGCGGGGACTAATGAAATTAATGGAATAACAAAGTAATTTATTGCATTTCAATAATATTTTTAACCTGTCAATATAGTGGGTTCGAATCCCGAGCTGAAGTAAATATATAATTTTTAATTTTCCTTTTACTATTTTTATAAACACGTGTAGCGGGATTAATGGAATTAGTGGAATAACAAAGTTATTTATTGCATTTGAGTAATATTTTTAAATTGTCAATATAGTGGGTTCGAATCCTGAGCTGAAGTAAATATATAATTTTTAATTTTCCTTTTACTATTATTATAAACACGTGTAGCGGGATTAATGGAATTAGTGGAATAACAAAGTTATTTATTGCATTTGAGTAATATTTTTAACTTGTCAATATAGTGGGTTCGAATCCTGAGGTGAAGTGAATATAATTATAAATTTTCTTTTTACTATTATTACAAACACGTGTAGCGGGGATTAATGTAATTAGTGGAATAACACAGTAATTTGTTCCTTTTTTGCAATATTCTAAACCTGTCAATAACATAGTGGGTTCGAATCCCAAGTTGGCGTGCCTTTATCAAGTGTCCACTCTCTAAACGGCCCTTTACAAATTATTTTTGTTATTATTATTACTATTATTATTAGTATTAAAAATTGTCATTTGATTATTTGAATAAAAAATATTAAAAAATCAATAGAATATGTTTGGGAATTCAACCATTTATTCGTTCGTTTATATCTCGGAGAGTTTCGACTAAAAATAAACATTTTTGTGATGCATATTTTTGCACGCAAATAAATTGCATTGTCTCAATTTATCCACTTGTCACATCTGTTTTGATTTTCGCGCAAATTTATCGCCTGCAACAAGCCAAAAATTGGCGCGAAATGCAAATATTTGAGGTAAATATTTGTTTTATATTTACACCATTTTATTTTATTTTTTGTTTTGGGTTAGTGCCCTCTATAGATAAAAATAGTTATTTTGGGTTAGTGACTTCTATAGGTAAAAATAGTTATTTTAGGTTAGTGCCCTCTATAGGTAAAAATAGTTATTTTGGGTTAGTGCCCTCTATAGGAAAAAAACATAATTTTGGGTTAGTGCCCTCTATAGGTAAAAATAGTTTTAATTTAATTCAAGCAAAATCCTTCAAAAATCAAATAAAAGTGACCTTATTATTTTGGTTAACGTCACTTATCATATGAGTTCATTGGTTAAACACTTGTCTCCTAGCCAGAAGGTTTAACCTTCGTGGCCTGGTGGTAAGACACTTGTCTGCCGATCCGGAGGTTGCGGGTTCGATCTACGCTGGAACCCAGATTTTTTAAAATAGGATTCCAGTCTGGTTAACACTTAGGGCCTATAAAAACATATATTTCTGGTTGGTTGGAAGAGATTGCCACATGGCAATAAACTCGCCAGGTTAAAATAGTAAAAAGGGTTACGGGTTCAATCCCCGTTGTTACCCAGATTTAAAGTTATAAAAAGATTGCAGTCTGGTTACCTTTTAAGCTTGTGTCGCCGAATGTGAAACGATTTGGAACCGTTTTGGAACTTTACTTTCGCCGATCGTTACTTCACCAAAAAGTTCGTCGAGATCGCGAAATTATTCTGCTGCAGTCCATCCTTTTTCAAGGGTGATAAAACGGGATATAACGAAGATGAAGGTGATTATCGTCACGAATTTTTACTATCTAAATAATAAGGAATATTTTACATACTAAAAAAATCGACAATTTTTGACAGATTCGACGGGAAACGGTACTGCGATCGTTAATTATGCACCAACCTAATATATATAATTCAAATACCCCCCATTTATATAAGGTGTTATTTATAGTTAAGGTGTTAACATTGTGGAGGTTTTTAAAGACATTGTAATTTGTTTTATCAAACGGTACTGCGATCGTTAATTATGCACCAACCTAATATATATAATTCAAATACCCCCCATTTATATAAGGTGTTATTTATAGTTAAGGTGTTAACATTGTGGAGGTTTTTAAAGACATTGTAATTTGTTTTATCAAACGGTACTGCGATCGTTAATTATGCACCAACCTAATATATATAATTCAAATACCCCCCATTTATATAAGGTGTTATTTATAGTTAAGGTGTTAACATTGTGGAGGTTTTTAAAGACATTGTAATTTGTTTTATCAAACGGTACTGCGATCGTTAATTATGCACCAACCTAATATATATAATTCAAATACCCCCCATTTATATAAGGTGTTATTTATAGTTAAGGTGTTAACATTGTGGAGGTTTTTAAAGACATTGTAATTTGTTTTATCAAACACTGTTTATTTCTCTTTTTGTAACAGTTTCAAAGTTTTCCCCTCATCATCAGGGAGCACAAACAAGTCATGTTTCTGCTGCCCTGATGATGAGGGGAAAGCCTTGAAACCGGTAGGGTTTTACCGTTACATAAAAGTGGAATAAACAGTGTTTGATAAAATAAATTATAATGTCTTTAAGCTTCCAAAATAATAATGCCTTAATTATAAATAATATCATAAATTACGAGGGTCATCCAGAAAGTAAGGTTACAACATATTTGTAGGATCGAAAAATGCTTGTATTTAATTGAAATTCACAGGTGGCGGGAGCGCGCGACGACCTCTGCACCGGAAAAATTTACTGTGACTGAATAAAATGGCCGATAAACACACGAGACCAAATAAACTGACCGTTAGGATCCCTCCTACACGTCAGGTGCGCCAACTTCGAAACAAAAATTTCCCCTGGCCTCAGGAGCCCTTATAGCCTTACTTTCTAGATAACCCTCGTATGTATTATAATTCATTTTATATATTATTTATACATACGTTGTAATTTGTTTAATCAAACACTGTTTATTTCACTTTTTCTAACGGTATAACCCTACCGGTTTCAAGGTTTTTACCTCATCATCGAGGGAGCACAAACAATAGTCATGTTTGTGCTTCCCTGATGATGAGGTGAAAGCCTTGAAACCAGTAAGGTTATACCGTTACATAAAGTGAAATAAACAGTGTTTGATAAAACAAATTATAATGTCTTTAAACCTTCACAATGTTAATGCCTTAACTATGAATAATATATTAGATAGGTCTCTAGAAGTTCGTTATAACGAGATTTGACTATAAAGAATTTGGTGAAATCCACGATTTAAAGTATACACTGGGGATCTTAGAACGAACTTCCTGTGAATAAGGGGGATAAGTTTCTTTTTTCGAGGAACTTTTCCACTTATGATATACGAGTCGACTGGTTGTTAATTTTTTTTTTACTATTGAGATGGTATGGGCACGTTGGACGTAGATCACCCGATCACATTGTGTACCAGACATTCTTAAAATGCCAATAAAGTCAAAAGAAAAAGTATACCAAATGATTGTCAGACCCGCACTCCTCTATGGCTCCGAATGCTGGACGATGTATAACTCTTACTCTAGGCAACTAGAAACTGCTGAAATGCGCATGCTAAGATGGTCAGCTGGTGTGTCCCTAAGAGACAAAATAAAAAGCTCACGCATTCGTGGAAGCCTAGGTGTTACAGACATCAACAGCAAGATGGAGGAGAGGCGGATGAATTGAGATGGTATGGGCACGTTGGACGCAGAGCACCCGATCACATTGTGAACCAGGCAATCTCCGTGGATCTTCCTCGAATAACAACCAGAGGAAGACCAAAGAATTCATGGGTGGTGCAAAAAGATAACCTGATGCAGAGGCACGGCCTGGGGGACGTAGTCCGGGACAGAAGAGCATACAACCTGAGGATGAGGAGAGCTGACCCCAACAGTATTCGCAGACAGTGAGTTGGGATGGAGCCAGGGAGAAGAAATGGAAACTTTGAATTATCTAGAATTGTCATTTTTTTCAAATTGACTCATATAATTGCCTAATGACTTTAATCTGGTGGCACAAATCATTGTGGATTGCCTATAAAAAAAAATCTAATGTATATCGATCGGAGCGTGGTTGTTATTGCGACAGGATTTTGAACATTTGGGCTTTCAGGATGAATGACGTGTGGAAAAGATTTGTGTGGGCTCGAGAGTGTGGATTTCTTCTTGTTGTTTTAAATTTTGTTGTTTTTGTGTTTCTGTATGTTTTTTATTTTTATTCTTATGATTGTGTGCGGTATATTGTGGGATGAATATTTTTGCTCTTTCTGGAGTGATGATGTGTGAGGAGTTTAATTTCGCATGATGTTTCCAGTTGTAGTTGAGTGTCACTGTTTGTCAGGTTGATGAGAACGTGCAACGGGGTTTTGTTTTTGTGTAATCAAAAATCGAAAAGAAGTATCGATTTATTTTTTCATGCTAAATATCCTCAGTGAGATACAGGCAAACGCCTAATTTACTGGGGATACGACAAATGAAAGGCAACAAACCCAGATCCATTAAAATTGTGTGTCAAAATTAAATTATCTGTTGTTTTTTCATGTTAAATATCCTCAGTGTGATACAGGCAAAAGCCTAGTTTACGGGGGATACGACAAATGAAAGGCAACAAACCCAGATCCATTAAAATTGTGTCAAAATTAAATTACCTGTTGTTTTTTCATGCTAAATATCCTCAGTGAGTTACAGGCAAAAGCCTAGTTTACTGGGGATACGACAAATGAAAGGCAACAAACCCAGATCCATTAAAATTGTGTGTCAAAATTAAATTACCTGTTGTTTTTTCATGTTAAATATCCTCAGTGTGATACAGGCAAAAGCCTAGTTTACTGGGGATACGACAAATGAAAGGCAACAAACCCAGATCCATTAAAATTGTGTCAAAATTAAATTACCTGTTGTTTTTTCATGCTAAATATCCTCAGTGAGTTACAGGCAAAAGCCTAGTTTACTGGGGATACGACAAATGAAAGGCAACAAACCCTGATCTATTAAAATTGTGTGTCAAAATTAAATTACCTGTTGTTTTTTCACAAATTATGTATGTTATCTTGTCATGTTTAATAATAAATATGTAAAATAATAAAATATCAACCCAATTGCACATAGGTCCAGTGGAAAATTTCCTTTTGGGTTCCGACCCAGTCCACTACTGTTAACAAGATTGGCATGAAAGTATTAAGTTACCTCGATCAAAACCTGATTACGACCTTTTTAGTATGAAAAGACAATATCTGAATACGATTTCAATAAAAGGTTGGGTTTCACAAACGAATTCTTTTCTTTTACGAATATCACATTATTCTGCTTACAAGTTATTTCCGTCATTTGATTTTTTTTTAAATATTTTATCAAATCTAAGTTTTGAATAACTCAGCAATTTATTTACTTATTTATTATTACACATGACAAGGAATATACATAATGTGCGAAAAAACAACAGGTAATTTAATTTAGACATACATTATTTTAATGGATCTGGGTTTGTCGCCTTTCATTTGTCGTATCCCCAGTAAACTAGGCTTTTGCCTGTATCTCACTGAGGATATTTAGCATGAAAAAACGACAGGTAATTTAATTTAGACATACATTATTTTAAAGGATCTGGTTTTGTCGCCTTTCATTTGTTGTATCCCCAGTAAACTAGGCTTTTGCCTGTATCTCACTGAGGATTTTTAGCATGAAAAAATAACAGATAATTTAATTAAGACATACATTATTTTAATGGATCTGGGTTTGTCGCCTTTCATTTGTCGTATCCCCAGTAAACTAGGCTTTTGCCTGTATCTCACTGAGGATATTTAGCATGAAAAAATAACAGGTAATTTAATTAAGACATACATTATTTTAATGGATCTGGGTTTGTCGCCTTTCATTTGTCGTATTCCCAGTAAACAAGGCTTTTGTCTGTATCTCACTAAATTAAATTAAATGCATTAAAATTGTAAGTTATAAACAAGTCAGTAGAAATAAATAAACAAATAAATAAATATAGGTTTATTGACAGCAACACAGTATGTACAAAATATATTTAAATAACACTTCTAAAACACATAAATTGCAGATAATACATAAAATACAGAAGCTATCAAAAGGTCTGGGCTCATCTAATAACATCCCCTCGGCCAAGATACACCCCACCAATATAGGGCGAACCTAGCCACGGGGACACTAGACGTTTTTCAGCCCACACCCTTGAACACGTAGAACCAGAATAAAAAAAAAACAGGGATGTGGAGTCGGATGAAAATTTACCGACTCCGACTCCGGCTTTATTTTATACTCCGACACCGACTCCGACTCCAACTCTTGACTCTGACTTCAATTTTTATTTTATTGTATAATTTACTGCGTCTACCTAATGTATTTACATTGACTTATTAATAATGGATACAGGTATAAATAAAAAATTAATTATATTCGTACACAAATGAAACAATTTAATAAAAAAATATATAAACAATACGCATTAAGCAATATCTTCACACTAAAATAATATTAAAAATATATATTAATATTTAAAAAAAGAATTAAATAAAACTTTAAAAATAATTAGAAAAACCACACAGGTAGGTATTAAAAATAATAAGAAAATACTTTAAAATAAAAAGGTTGCTTCATTTGTTTTCATACGTTAACTAAATCTTATTTATATTGTTTATTTTTTTTTTTTATTCAATATTGAATAGAACACAAGATTTTTCAGAACGCCCGAATGCGGCGGCATCTTCCGAAGTAATGAACGAATATCGTATGATATAATACACTAACAATATTTAGGCATGGACACGCCGCACGTGTTTTGAGCATGAAGCAGATGTTCACATGGACACGCCAGGCGTGTTCTCAGCATTGGATGAGTTAAAGAAAATGTTAAAATAATTAAACGGAGTCGGAGTCGGTCGATTTTTTCCGACTCCGACTCCACCTAAAATGTTCCGACTCCACGACTCCGACTCCGACCCCACAGCCCTGAAAAAAACACAAAAATAAATAGATGGCAAAAAAAAACATTCAAGAGACAAGACATTAAAAAGGTCCGGGCTCATCCCACAAACATTCCCCCGGCCGAGATACACCCCACCAATGTAGGGCGAGCCCGACGGCAAGGGCATCGGGGTGCTTCCATCCCACACCCCCGCATATCTTGATTAAAGTATAAATTAAAATAAAAAAAAAACAAGAAAAACGTATGGCAGAAAACAAAATAAAAAGGAAACCCACATATACCACCTCAGGTTACTACTGTCAGCAAGAACGGAAAAAAGAAAAGCGTAAAATAAGAGGTTTGCGTAGAATTTTTAGTTAAAATTCAGAAAATGTAGGATGGGTCCTGCGACGTTTTAAATGTCATGTCTCAAAGGGATGGGATAAATTCGTTTTTTTTTACAAATCGAATAGTTTTTTTTATAAATTGAAAAATTGTTTTTCTCTAAACTGACGTTTTAATTCCTAATTTTCATTATATCGACTTTCTAATGTATTGTATTATTTGTATCTATCTTTAAATAGGCCAAGATCCATTATGAATTAATACTAATTACTAACATTTAATTTTAGGTATAAAAAAATCGAAAATTCAATTATCGTATACCCCATCCCTAGCCAATGCGGCCTAAGGTAGTGACTTTTGACAAACGTCACCAAATATTATTTGATTTTAACAAACTGCCACATTTTTGCTAATTTGTGACAAGATGTATTAATTTGTCAATATTGTTAGTTTTATGTAATATATTTACCTAAATAACTTGCTATTTATTAGAATTGAGGCTCATATTAAAGTTGATAAAATAATTAAAATAACTAAACGTCGTTACAAGGTTGTATTGAGGAAAATTTGTGAACTGTCATAGGGACCCGTGCTACAATTTCTGAAGTATAGCTATAGTTTTCTTGAGTTATATTTAAGAGATCTTTAATAACTAATATACTCGCATATTACCACAGCACGTTTTTTTGAAAATTTAATTTAGTTAACATATTTGTATAAATAACCGGTTCATTTTAATGTTTGTGCTCAACACATTACAACAAAAACAATCAAAGAAACATGTATCAAATCGTACAAAATCACATGTTACCAACACAATATGGGGCCGTCCACAGGCACGCAACTCGCACTGCTAAAAAAAAACACAAACGTTTCATACAGTATCTAGTAAACCTTGCGGACTTATTGCCATGTGACAATCTCTTCCAACCAACCAGAAAGATTGGTTAGAAGATTCACTCTTAATTTCTAGTCAGTAAAATAACGTGTTTTATTCCTGATTTTTCTTTACCTTTCCTCTCCACCGTCCTTTCCTTTCCTTTTGATTGAAGATATCTCACTTTATATGAAAAATAATGTTCGGGTGATTGTCCGTCTTTGTGGGGTTCGTGGGCATGTGTTCACGTATATGTTTATGGATTTCATGGGGATGGATAGTCATTTGAATGATTTATGCGACCATGTAACTTGCTTCATTTACTTTTGTCTGATTGGTTGGAAGAGATTGCCGCAAGGCAATAAGCCCGCCAGATTGTATTTGCAATAAAAGTGTTAAATAAACAAAATATGTTCAAGAGACCCTTAGTAAAAATCAGACAGGAATCCCTTTTTTTAATATTTTCTCCCGGCCATGTTTTTCAATATACTAAAATCACAAATTTGGATAATGTCATATAAAATACGTCGATGTTGTACAGTTTTTTGGAACACGCCCATCAGACGATGTCAAAATATATACCTTTACGAAAATTTGAATATTCACAGTGCGACTCTCGGATGACAGCCGGCATACACATATATGAGTCCAGGGGGAAAAAACGAAAAGTCTGTTTTATTCTAGTTTTCTGTATTTCACATTTCTATCTCATTTTATTTCAAAGACAAATTTATAGAGCGCCGTTTTGAGAAGAAATAGTAAAAACGGCCAATCTGGCATTTCAGATTGGTCACAATATTTTGATATGTAAGCGATAGTTGAACGTGGTGCAGCTGGACAACTCAGAAATTATGGAGATTAAAAAAAAAACGTTAAAATCAGTCTCAACATTCTAAATAATGCCCTTAACATATTAGCCACTTCTTCCCTCTCCCTCTCCTTTACCTATAAAAATAAGAACAAATATATTTTAGACACCATTAAGTTCAATTTCACCTGACGTGGAAGACGGAGATCTTGAAACTGGTAGTGAACTAAAAAAACATTTGTGAATACAAAATATTTTTTAACATAATAAAAAGTGAAATAAACGTCTTTTCTAATATTCAAGAAAAAAAAACAGATGCGTGAGACTCTCGCGCGGTAGAAGTGAAACTTCTTAGCTCCTAGGAAAAGTTGATTTTATGCATTGCTTTTTTTGCATTTGTTAACGATTTTTTTTTTTAGGATTAGGAAATGGTTATGTGGAATTTAATTCAAGAAAAACTCTTTTAATTAAATAAAAATATTTTTTTTTTCATTTATTAATCAATTTCCATAGATTCATACTCCAAGAAAGAAATGATGGCTTTATGATAGCTGAAGTATGATACAAATAATTTAGAGTGTAAACGACGCGAGAATACTGCATCGATGGCAGTGCCTGATGTAGTCGTAAAGGTCAGTGTTTAATTTTGAATTAAATTTTTCATCCAAAATCTTATTAATGTTTGAGCTTCGTCTGAGTTGAATTTGATGTTGAAATCATCATTCATGATATAATACACAAACGTCTACTCGTTGCCTTATGCTACGTACGAGTATATGATACACATAGTACACGCGGCTCATGCGCGTATCATGTCTATGATGTATACGACGGAGAGAGTAAAAACAATGGTCCCTTTCTTTCCCCTCAACTGCCGGTTGGAGTCGGAGAAAAAGAAGCATTGCGCTGTGCATGCGCGAAGTCTATAGTGTATGCAACAAAGAGAGTAGAAACGATTCTCCCTCTTTTCCCTCTCTAGTGGAGTTGGAGTGATTTGCCCTATCGCGCCTATAAAAATGTCTTCTTCCTAGTGTCATGTCAGGTCCCCCCAACGTTGAATATCACATGAGAATTGGCATGTTTGTCCCCGGCAGCCCGAAAAAGATCCCCAACACTCCTTATACCAGTCCAATCACGTATATTGCGGAGCCAGGAGATTTGCCTCCTGCCAACACCTCTTCGGCCTTCTATTTTGGATTTTAATATTAGTCAGCAACTCTCTGTCAACTTTGGCTCTTTGAAGAACCCTCGTGCTGCTGACCATACCCGTCCAGGGTATCCGTAGCATTCTCCGGTGCATCCACATTTCGAATGCTTCCAGTCGGTTCCTTATAGATGTTTCACTTCAAAATAAATCTATATAAACTTTAAAAATTATAACACATAGTTACTCATTACGTCTGGCAGCCACAGTAGCACCCGAGCGTGTGTTTAAGATGAATATGAAGACAGTGAGCGAAACGAACGTTGAGAAAAAGAAAACAAATGCTTAAACATTCGGAATAAGTAGTTTAGAAGGGATGAAAATTTTAGGAATGAGCCCAGAGGGTGTGGGCTGAAAAACATCTGGTGTCCCCGTGGCTGGGTTCACCCTATATTGGTGGGGTGTATCTTGGCCGAGGGGATGCCATTAGATGAGCCCAGACCTTTTGATAGCTTCTGTATTTAATGTTATATCTGCAATTTATGTGTTTTAGAAGTGTTAATTAAATATAATCTGTACATACTATGTTGCTATCAATAAACCTATTATTTATGTATTTATTTATATATGGTAAACGTGTATGACCAAATCAATCAAAAATTAAAAAGGAAAAAGTGAAAAGCCTTTACAATAAAAGAGTATGCAATACGACTTGTATGGACGTGGCACGGCGTGTTGATGATGACAATGATGACGTTCATTTACAATTTATTTTAACTTTTTTATAAAATGTGACATAACATGTTCTTCCCCTGGACCCTTTATATCGTGACGAGGGTCAGCGATGCAGTGCAAACGTCAACAGCAATATGCGCCCTGTTTGACAGTACACCCTCTCCGTCTACCCCTTTACACGGACTGCAATATCTATCAGGTATATATCGACACAGAACTGAGAAGATTAAAAAAACAGTGTTGAATTTTCGGGAAATGGAAACATCGAGGGGTGTTGCCTAAATTGGTTAAGTCCCAAATTTGTGATGGCTTAGTTTGTAAGATGTATGTGTTTCAACTCGTATGTCACGGTAGTGATTTTCATTTTTTTTAAATGGGCATGCTTTAACATTGTCATGTCTTGAAACACATTGAAACCTTTGAAGTATAAATTATTAGGTTGTTCCGAAAATAATGGACAATTTAAAATTTAATCAAACGTAACATTATAGTAAATACTTCATTAATGAACAATCACAAAAGGCCGCAGCCATTTCCGGATGTTTAAAGAACACTATCTGGATAAAAAAGTATATGAACATCCAAAGCAAGGTGAGGATATATGGCACAAGACCTGTGTCCGCCCCATAATGACATACAGCATAGAGTCCAGAGCCAACACTGTTAGAACCAAAAATCTCCTTCGAACCAGCGAAATGAAGGTACTCAGGAGTATCGCTGGCAAAACCCTTCGTGATAGAGTACGAAACACAGAAATCCGAAGGACGTGCGAAGTTGAAGATATTGTCAGATGGGGACGACAGAGAAGAAAGTTCTGGAACGAACATCTATCCAGAATGGCGGAACCGAGAGCCGTAAGAATGGCCAGGGACAGTAACCCCCCAAGCAAGCAGACCTCCAGGACGACCTCCCAAAAGATGGAAAGACAGCTGGCAGTCGATGTCACAAGAGGGAAACGATGATGCAGGACCATAACAGGCCAACATGCCTAAAAGAAGAGGATGAAAAAGAAGACTTCATTAATTAAAGTAAGAACTATTTGATTCAATGTGTTAAATAACAAGTTTATTTATGTCCGAGAATTTGTTTAAAGGCCTTTTCTGCTGCTTCCCTGGTATTGAATTTTCAAGCGTAAGTTAGTTATCGAGAACCTTAAAAAAGTAAACATCGATTGGCGATAGATCGAGTGAGTAAGGTGGATGAGGCAATATTTCGTAACTCAATTCGTTACTTTTTTATTAGGATTAATACGTTTGAGAAAGAGATCATTACGATTACGTAACAGCAACGAAGATAACCATTTTTTTTGGTTAACATTAAGTTAATTTAAATCTTGCATAGAAAGCTTTCCCACATATTCAATGAACTTTACATGTACAGAAATTGTAACAACACAGATACCCAATTATTTTCCCATTTACCGTTCCCTTCGTTACGTATTTTCTTCCAATAAAGCTTTCAATTCGCCTTTTTTAACAGCAGCAGGACGTCCTCGACACTCTTCACCTTCAAAACTAACGTCTCGATTTCTCAACTTTTTGGACCAACGCCGCAATATTCGGTCAGAAGTGGTGACTTCACTCGATGGTTGGTTAACATTGTATGCTGTTTAATTATTTCTATTTCGGAATTTGAATGGGTAAAATGAAATTTGAAGGTAATTATGGACTTGACTTTTATTGTACAACATGAATTTTCGGGTATACCTTGGCTACACATAATTATGTAACAATAAAATATAAATTATATTTAGATAATTAAATTCTTCAGACCTGTCGTTCATTATAATGGACACTAAGTTCGTATGTACTTGCAAACGATTTTGTGATATATTTCTGTTTCAAATGAAGTGTAGGATACTGTATTATCGACTTTCAACGTTTTGGGCGCCATCTATCTAAATTAATGTAAATTAAACTAATAAATAAGTGGGAGGAAGGGGAAGATGCAGATTCAGCAGAGACACATGACACTCATGACAACTGATCAAATGTTCACCATCCCAAGAGTTAAATCCAGATCCATGGAGATTGCCTGGTTCACAATGTGATCGGGTGCTCTGCGTCCAATGTGCCCATACCATCTCAATCCATCCGCCTCTCCTCCATCTTGCTGTTGATGTCTGTAACACCTAGGCTTCCACGAATGCGTGAGCTTTTTATTTTGTCTCTTAGGGACACACCAGTAGACCATCTTAGCATGCGCATTTCAGCAGTTTCTAGTTGCCTAGAGTAAGAGTTATACATCGTCCAGCATTCGGAGTCATAGAGGAGTGCGGGTCTGACAATCGTTTGGTATACTTTTCCTTTTAACTTGACTGGCATTTTCGGATCACATAGAACTCCCGTCATTGATCTAAACTTCATCCATCCCACACTAATTCTATGTGTTACATCTGCTGCACATCCTCCATCGCTATGGATGAGTGACCCAAGATACTTAAAGGAGTCACAATTTGGTGATGTTTCTTTATCCATTTGTATTACGGGAGTGACAGCATTTGTGTTCTCGAATGGTAGGTACAGATACTCTGTTTCCTTTCTGCTCAGTCTCAATCCATTGTCCTCCAAGATTCTTCTCCACCTTTCCAGACTATTTTGCAGGTCTTCATTGAGGCACACGTTTGTTTGTATTGGTGAATTTATTCCCGATTTTCACAAAATATCTCTGATGTGGCCGATAAGTGCTAATTACAATATTATTAATATTATATTTTCATTCAATGCGTAAATGTATTACGGAGGAATACCTAAAATCTGGACCCAGTATTTATAATATTTATAGAGATATTAAAGTGTTTAGAAGCAATGTGTACTAGTTACACATCATTCATTCATTCAACGTAGCAAGATCTTTTGTTGAAAAGCTATGATACAAATTATTTGTTATAAAACTTGAATACGTCTTATAATAATATACCATTAGAAAAAAATATTTTTACGATACAGTATTTGTTAAATAATTTATTGGTCAACTTATAATAAATCCGAGACGGAGGGCGGTACTTTTTTGAGAAGTTGCTCTTACACAACATTAAATTAAATTGTCCAGCAGGTGGTAAGGAGGGACAAAGTAGGCGGGAACATTGCAAAATAGTGTTGCAGAGATATAAATGTATAAGGTTGAAGTTGGTTGGCCTCTTAGTCGAGGATTCTCATGGCATTCCAATGTCGAACTCGAGCTGTTCCTCTACGTCGATCATGTGATCTCTTGCGAGAGAACAGCCCAATCTTAAACGCGCTGTTGGTGAGAATTTTTGAGAAAGGAATTAAATTAAATCAAACACTATTTATTCCACTTTATATAACGGTATAACCCTACTTTATATAACGGTATAACCCTACTTTATATAATGGTATAACCCTACTTTATATAACGGTATAACCCTACTTTATATAACGGTATAACCCTACTTTATATAACGGTATAACCCTACTTTATATAACGGTATAACCCTACTTTATATAACGGTATAACCCTACTTTATATAACGGTATAACCCTACTTTATATAACGGTATAACCCTACTTTATATAACAGTATAACCCTACTTTATATAACGGTATAACCCTACTTTATATAACGGTATAACCCTACTTTATATAACGGTATAACCCTACTTTAAATAACGGTATAACCCTATTTTATATAACGGTATAACCCTACTTTATATAACGGTATAACCTTACTTTATATAACGGTTATACCCTACTTTATATAACGGTATAACCCTACTTTATATAACGGTATAACCCTACTTTATATAACGGTATAACCCGGTTTCGAGGTTTTCGCCTCATCATCAGGGAGCACAATCAAGACTGAATTATGTTTGAACTCGTACCGATACACATATGTTATCTAACGGCAACAATTTGGGTTGGATATCGTGGGTAGAAGGAGACAGGAAATAACTTCAGCAAGCAGCGTGAGATCTTAGGAATGTATGCATTTTTTTTACATTTCATAATATAACGAAACGAGACGTCTTTTATTTACTCTAGTTGACATTCTACTGAGAGCAAAGCTATCAAATTATAACTGTAACACCTGTTCATGATACATTATCCTGACATTGTTATAGTGTCAAGCTCACATTCAAAAAGAGATTTTGTTTAGTTAAACATTATTAACTCCACTTTATATAACGGTATAACCCTACCGGTTTCAAGGTTTAAACTCCCATCATCAGGGGAGCACAGTCAAGACTGAATTATGTTTGAACTCGAATCGATAAACATACACACTTACCTAACGGTAACAATATGGGTTGGGGATCGTGGGTGGAGGGAGGTAGAAGACAGCTCCAGCAAGCAGCGGTAAGATCTTAGGCCTCGGCCCCACAGGAAGGAGCCTCGCTTGATGCTTAGAGCTATGTTGCGAGTTAGGTGACATATCCTAGCGAACCAACGCTCCGCATACTATCGCAATGGCCACACTGCACGCTTCGCGCCACGTTGCATGACGATTAGTCATTGAGTGAATCTCCTAGCAAACAGACGTGTTGGTTAATTCACAAGATGGCGGAAGTTTTAATGACAGCTGTGTATAAAAGGGAGACTTTGTGGAACCCATCGAGCAAATTTTACAAAAATGTACCTGTAATAAAATCACTTTGTTATAAAGTTGCACATAAAGTAAATAAAGATGGTAAGTTGTATTGAAATTGGTTAATTTTGAGAGTGGCATCGTACGTTGACTCAATCGCTCCCAACTGTCAAATGAATTTGTGCATAGCACTTTGGTGTGGCCAGGCATGAAGTCACCTAGTATATGTGTCACGTAAAATCTAGCTTAGCACCTAACGAAGCACTTTGGTGTGGCCCTTTGCCTTAGGAATGTATGCTTTTCCCAGACGTCCATCGTAATGTACTGACTTGGATATTTATAAGGTCTGTAATCTGTCCAATGTATTTTCATTACTACTGATATGCAAAAATTTGGCATCATCAAAAGAATATTTTTAGAATATGAAAATATATTGCACAGATTCAAGACTCTGGAAATATCCAAGTCAGTTCATTGGGATAAACATTTGGCAGATATATACACTCCCAAGATCTCACCACTGCTTGCTGAAGTTGTCTCCTGCCTCCCTCCACCCATAATCCCCAACCCGAATTTTTACCGTTATAAGCGTGTACCAGTTCGAACATAACTCAGTTTGTTTATGCTCCCCTGATGAGGAGGTTAGGTTAGGTTAGGTTAGGGCCCATTAAAAGATCTTTACGGTTGGTTGGAAGAGATTGCCTTCTTCTCCCTGGCTCCATCCCAACTCACTGTCTGCGAAGACTGTTGGGGTCAGCTCTCCTCGTCCTCATGTTGTATGCTCTTCTGTCCCGGACTACGTCCCCCAGGCCGTGCCTCTGCATCAGGTTATCTTTTTGCACCACCCATGAATTCTTTGGTCTTCCTCTGGTTGTTATTCGAGGAAGATCCATGGAGATTGCCTGGTTCACAATATGATCGGGTGCTCTGCGTCCAACTTGCCCATACCATCTCAATCCATCCGCCTCTCCTCCATCTTGCTGTTGATGTCTGTAACACCTAGGCTTCCACGAATGCGTGAGCTTTTTATTTTGTCTCTTAGGGACACACCAGCTGACCATCTTAGCATGCGCATTTCAGCAGTTTCTAGTTGCCTAGAGTAAGAGTTATACATCGTCCAGCATTCGGAGCCATAGAGGAGTTCGGGTCTGACAATCGTTTGGTATACTTTTCCTTTTAACTTTACTGGCATTTTCGGATCATATAGAACTCCCATCATTGATCTAAACTTCATATGGCAATCTTGGAAGAGATTGCCATATAGCAATAAACTCGTCAGGTAAACAAAAAATAAAGTCAACTAGAGTATATAGAAGACGTCTCGTTTCGGTATATTATGAAACGTAAAAAAAATAATAATAACGCACGATTGTAAAGTTACTTTTTAAAGATGGAAAAAGTCCATAAAAAATTAAACGACGCGTCGTTTACATGCTGTTTACAGAGAATATTTTCCGTCGAAAATCGACTAAAGATGGTCCTCGTCAAGACAGGCCAGCATTAGGACTCGCTTCAGAAAATTTGCGACAAGTGTTACGCGATAGAAGGTCAAAATCAAAAGAAAAAGCAGCAAGGTATGGGCTTTGCAAAATAGCAGCAAGGTGTGGATTTTGCAAAATAGCAGCGAGGTATGGACTTTGCAAAATAGCAGCGAGGTGTGGACTTTGAAAAATCACAGTTCTTCACATTCTGCCCGACTGTAATATTTTATAGTAAAATAATCTCGACTATACTCAAGAAAATGTAGCATGGTCTCTGTGACGTTTGAAATGTCATGTCTCAAAGGGATGGGGTAAAATATTTTATTTTACAAATCGAATCGTTTTTTTTTTCATAAATCAAAAAATTGTTTTTCTCTAAACTGACGTTTTAATTTTCCTAAAACGTAATTTTCATTATACTGACTTTCTAATGTATTGTATGATTTGTATCTATATTTAAATAGGGCAAGAACCACTATGGATTAATACTAATTACGAACACTTAATTTCACGTATAAAAAAATTGAAAATCCAATTATGGTATATCCCATCCCTAGCCAATGCAGACTAACGTAGTGACTTTTGACAAACGTCACCAAATATTATTTAATTTAACAAACTGACATATTTTTGCTAATTTGTAACAAGATATATTATTGCGTGTACAAATTAGTTGGGTCTGTTTTTATGTGTTCAAAAATGCATTTATTTCTAAGCAAAATGAATGAACAGATCAATTAAAGTATTGTCCATCGCTGGCTACTACTTTTCCCATCTCTCAGGCAATTTTCGAATTCCATCTTGAAAAAATGACTCGTCTTTTGGGCGATCGAAGTTTGGAGCCAATTTTCGGTTTCTACGAAAGAAGAGAACGGTGACCTGCCAAATCGTGCTGCATCCTTCAGAACAACCAGTAATCAGAAAG
Organism: Odontocerum albicorne; assembly: GCA_949825065.1. Classification (NCBI taxonomy): domain Eukaryota; kingdom Metazoa; phylum Arthropoda; class Insecta; order Trichoptera; family Odontoceridae; genus Odontocerum; species Odontocerum albicorne. The sequence continues at coordinate 39,906 of CATKWJ010000010.1, read as the reverse complement.
AGCAATGTCCAGGGAATGCAGCGGGTGCGGTAAAACATCCCATTTGAGCGTTTCCAAACATTTTTTTACGACTTTTGCGACATGAGGCCGAGCGTTGTCATGAAGAAGAATAACTTTATCATGTCTTTGCTCGTATTCCGGCCGTTTTTCTCGCAATGCACGGCTCAAACGAATTAATTGTAGCCGATACCGATCACCCGTAATGGAATGGCCAGGTTTCAGCCCCTCATATTAAACAACACCCCTTTGGTCCCACCAGATACAGAGCATGATCTTCGAACCATGTATGTTCTGTTTTGGTGTTGATGTTGAGGTCGATGGTAACAATTGATTGGGCTTAGCGTAGTATTTTTTCTTCTTGGGGTTGTCGTAGAATATCCACTTCTTATCTCCAGTTACAATCCGATGCAAAAAACCTTTTCTTTGTTGCCTTTGAATCAGCTGCTCGCAAGTGAAAAATTGCCTTTCAACGTCTCTCGGTTTCAGTTCATAAGGCACCCTATTTCCTTGTTTTCGAATCATTCCCATGGCTCTCAATCGTACGGAAACGGCTTGCTGAGTCACTCGCAATGATTCTGCAAGCTCCTCTTGCATTTGACACTGATTTTCTTAGAGTAATGCCTCTAATTCTTTGTCCTCGAATTTTTTTGGCTGTCCAGAGCGAGTCTTGTCTTCGACGCTGAAATCTCCATCCTTGAAACGTCGAAACCATTTCTTACATGATTTATCTGTTGGAGCAGCGTCACCATAAACTTCGACAAGCATTCAATGGGCTTCCGCTGCACTTTTCTTCCAATTAAAGCAGAAAATTAAAACCTCCCACAAATGCTGCTTGGTTAACACAAAATTCGACATTTTCAACACTGTACAAAACAAGGTTTTTACATGAAACTCAAAGCGATATAAACTGAATATTATTGGCAGATGTCTAACCTCTCTGAAACCGCCAAAATCGGCTGTCATTATGAACCATTCATAACAGCCAGAGCCATCTTTTGGAAACGGACCGATCTAATTTGTACTCCTAATAATTTGTCATTATTGTCAGTTTTATGTAATGTATTTACCTAAATAACTTGCTATTTATCAGAATCGAGGCTTATATTAAAGTTGATAAAATAAATAAAAATACTGAACGTCGTTACAAGGCTGTATTGAGGAAAATTTGCGAAACGTCACAGGGACCATACTACGTTTTTTTACTATAGTAGAGATCCTAAAACCTCGATAAATTATCCACATAATGCGTACATTAAATTTACTTTCTTAACCGTTAAAACACCTTGCGTAATGATTTAGTTTATACACGTAAAAGGTTATTTCTTGTGTAAAACAATCAAATAGTGAACACAGTCCTGTTTTATACATTATTATCCGTCGAGCCTCAGACGGGACAAGGCTTGTACGTGAAACTTTGTTATTTATTTAGTAAAGTTTAAATTGAATCCGCTTTAATACCCCGACGGTATGTAGCCGCACCTGTTGAAAATTGCTTTTTTAATTGCTACTTTCTGCAAAGCGATACCGAGTCCGGTCCTGGAATGCGTTGGAAAAATACGAGTACATTTTATTCCTAAATCGTGACTTTATAAGTACCTGTTCGTTTGGGTTCGGGTTGCATTTTCGATAAGATAAAAAAATGTACGAAAAATTCAGACAAGGGATCGGAACGTTCCATTAACTATTCCCTTCCTGTGCTAAAAAAATCGCGCGTCCGGTGCTGTGTATTCAATACACATCAATACACATGTAAAAATGAGTTATTTAAAATCGGAAAAATAAGAATATTTATAACCAATCGCTTAACTTTGAAGTCAAAAGTGATAATAATTGAAATTTTATTGCTTAAAACATAAAAAAAAAACATCGGCTGACGTTCACAAAACGGGCGAAGCGACCATCTCAAACGAATGCCCGAAAGCTACTGAAGCGAGAGAAGTGAGCGAACTGAGATTCTATTTCTTGCGTTCTCATATACCGAAGTAGAGTGAGAGTGAGAAGTGAATAGCGTTGCTTCTCACCCATAGCGGTTTTTTAGAATGCATATACCCACGTCACACACTGGCATACGTTTGATTGTATTGGTGAATTTATTCCCGATTTCTACAAAATATCTCTTTGGCCGATAAGTGCTAATTATTAATCATATTATTTTTTCATTCAATGCGTAAATGTATTACGGAGGAATACCTAAAATCTGAACCCAGTATTTATTATATTTATATAGATATTAAAGTTTTTAGAAGCAATGTGTACTAGTTACATATCACTGGGAAGGAAGTGGCCTGATGGTAAGACACTTGTCTCCCGATCCGGAGGTTGCGGGTTCGATCCCCGCTGGAACCCAGATTTTTTAAAATAGGATTCCACTTTGGTTAACACTTAGGACCTATAAAAACATCTTTCTGGTTGGTTGAAAGAGATTGCCATATGGCAATAAACTCGCCAGGTTAAAAAAAAGGGTTAGTAAATTAGTATATAGTATTCATTTGTCATTGAAATAATTATTATAGTCAAACCACAAAAAAATACGTCAATGTTAGCACTAATATGCTGATGTGAACCTTTATTTTAGTTGATCTCTTTGTGACCCATTGACTTAAGTGTCTCATTGACTTTATTTCCTATTGCAACAATATCTTGTTCCACCTTTCTGTCACCTGAGAAAATACTTCCCGAATAGCAGAATTCTTCTCGAGTTCGAGTTCAAGTTACATTTTCGACAAGATAAAAAAATGTAGGAAAAATTCAGACAAGGGATAGGAACTTTCCATTAAACAAATAAATTTACGCTTATTGATAGCAACACAGTACTCATATGTACATGTGTACATAAATACATTCCGAAATCGCACATACACGTATATCTCAAGATAAATAGCAGAAAGTACATTTAAGAGAGAAGCTATCAAAAGTTCTGGGCTCATCTCATAACGTCCCTCGGTCGAGATACACCTCCCCAATGGGGCAAGCCTGGCCGTGAGGATATCTGATGTCTTAGAACCCACTCTTGCACATTTAATTAAAAATAAATTACACTAAAAAAAAAAAGTAAACCCAATTATGTTGGTTGTGGAATCGAACTAAACTAATCTTACCATACAACGGGTTGAATGTGAATATAAGCTCTATATAAAGTACTTAATTGTCCCGCCACCCCCTCATATCTCGTTGAAAATATTCAACGACCTTCCGATCATAGACTGGTGTTTCTCTTCAGATTGCCTTTCGACTTTTCCATTTCACCTGTCATAAGAATGACGAGTAAAGATGCTGTCCATGCTGTTAGACTTTGGAAGTAGTTATCTATCATACACCCCTCTCTTCTTCTCCTGGCTCTATCCCAACTCACTGTCTGCGAAGACTGTTGGGGTCAGCTCTCCTCGTCCTCAGGTTGTATGCTCTTCTGTCCCAGACTACGTTCTCCAGGCCGTGCCTCTGCATCAGGTTATCTTTTTGCACCACCCATGAATTATTTGGTCTTCCTTTGGTTGTTATTCGAGGAAGATCCATGGAGATTTCCTGGTTCACAATGTAATCAGGTCCTCTGCGTCCAACGTGCCCATACCATCTCAATCCATCCGCCTCTCCTCCATCTTGCTTGTGATGTCTGTAACACCTAGGCTTCCACGAATGCGCGAGCTTTTTATTTTGTCTGTTAGGGACACACCTGCTGACCATCTTAGCATGCGCATTTCAGCAGTTTCTAGTTGCCTAGAGTAAGTGTATCGGACGTGTATGAGACGTGTGCGGTCACCCTTGTATGTGGTATAATGATAAAGACATTGATGTGTAGATCTGTATATGAAATTGACGTAAACCCTTATATTTGTATTAGATCTGTATGTGAAAATGATTATGTACTATATATGTTTGAGATATATTTTGTGTATAATCATTGTATATGTAAATGTATTTGTTGAAATATTGTGAAATTTATTATGTTTGTTTGTATGGTCTCGTATTTATGTTTGTTTGACTCCGATCGTGTTCGCGACCGCAAGGAAAATAAAAGACTTGCGGGCGAGCCGTCGTGAGTAGGTCTCGGCCCGGTCGGCCTAAGCAGCGCTCAGAACCCCGAAAGTTGTTGTATTTTGCAGGTAACGGGCGCTTGTGATGACCGACGGACCATTAATATAGAGGGTCCCCTGTTTGCGAAATTATATTCTCAGTAACGACCGACTTTACTGTGTTTTACTTTGAGACCCGCTACTTCGACCTGCCTGAGAGGAATCTCTCCACCCCGCTACCTTCTTCTGCTTCTGGATCTTCGCTTTGGAATTCGCTACCTCGATTCTCTGAGCGCGGCGCAGCAACCAACGTACCTACGCTACAGTCTATTTGTACCCTGTGCGGTACAGTAAGAGTTATCCAGCATTTGGAGCCATAGAAGAGTGCGGGTCTGACAATCTATCATACACCCCTCAACTGATTAAATATGAAAAACCGTCGAAATACTTACGTACTGTTCCTTCTAACATATATAACATCCTTAACTGTTCCACTATCCCTTCATTTCGGAGCCTACCGTTGTGGATCGAGGGGTGTAGAATATGTTTAGACCTAGGTTGAACTAGATTATAGAATTCATAGAATATGTTTAGACTTAGGTTGAACTAGATTTATATTCACGTCGTAGTCTGATAGTGACTTTATCAGAGAGGTGGGGTGGCTCGATAGAGAGGTGTAGAACCTCTCAGTCAAAGAGATCACGAGTCCTCGAAATGGTGAGGCCTGCATCTTCATAGAACCGTTTATTATCAATTCTGTCTATAACACTTTTTATATATGAAAGAAAGGCTACACACCAAGGGTCCTCTCTTTTTCCTGGTCTGCTTTTTGTATTTGCATTTAACCGTTACTTTTTACATTGGGTTCAGATCCCAAGCTATACGCATCCCTAATAATTAAAGTTACATTTTTTCCTTATTCCTCCCATACTCAAAGCCGGAATTATTTTCAGTTAGTCCCCTTTAGCGAAAAACCACTCCCCGGTGGGTTCAGAGGAAAAGAGGGATAATCTGTTTGCTAAATTGTTGGGAAAATAAAAGAAAAAAAAAGGTTTTGACCCTTTCCCGTGTGTGGTATTTGTTCATTATGATTTCCTTGTCTTTTAAAGGACAGTGTTTTTTTTTGTTGGAATTGATTTATATTTTATTTATTTAAGATTTTCTTTAGTTTAGAAGACATTCAGTTAAGCTTTTTTAAAAAGATATTTTGTAAGCCAGAAAAACGGTATTTACACGTTTGAATTCATTAACAAAGATAATGCAATAATTATACATATTTCGTTTGATGAAGTGAATATTTTCAAAGTCTTTGTTTGGTTAGGTGAATATTTTCAAGACTTTGTTTAGTTAGGTGAATATTTTAAACCTAGGTTTGGTTAGGAAAATACAATATTATCATGGTCTACATTTGTTTGGTTAGGTGAATATTTTCCAGACTTTGTTTGGTTAGGTGAATATTTTCAAGCCTTTGTTTGGTTAGGTGAATATTTTAATACTTTGTTTGGTTTGAAAAATATTGTCAAGGTCCGTCTTTGTTTGGTTAGGTGAATATTTTCAAAACTTTGTTTGGTTAGGTGAAAATTTAAATCCTTTGTTTGGTTAGGAAACTATTATCAAGGTCTATCATTGTTTGATTAGGTGAATATTTTCAAGCCTTTGTTTGGTTAGGTGAATATTTCCAGCCTTTGTTTGGTTAGGAGAATATTATCAAGGTCTACATTTGTTTGATAAGGTGAATATTCTCAAGACTTTGTTTCGTTAGGTGAAAATTTAAATCCTTTGTTTGGTTAGGAAACTATTATCATGGTATATCATTGTTTGGTTAGGTGAATATTTTCAAGCCTTTGTTTGGTTAGGTGAATATTTCAAACCTTCGTTTGGTTAGGAAAATATTATCAAGGTCCACATTTGTTTGGCAAGGTGAATATTTTAAAGACTTTGTTTGGTTGGGAAATTATTATCAAGGTCTATCATTGTTTTGTTAGGTGAATATTTTTAAGCCTTTGGTTAGGGGAATATTTCAAACCTTTGTTTGGTTTGAAAATATTATGAAGATCCATCATTGTTTAGTTAGGTGAATATTTTCAAGACTTTGTTTAGTTAGGTAAATATTTCAAACCTTTGTTTGGTTAGAAAAATATTATCAAGGTCTATCTTTGTTTGGTTAGGTGAATATTTTCAAGGTGAACCCAGCTGAACTTATAAACATCTATGTTTATAAGTTCAGCTGAGTCTTTCTTTGGTATTCTCTAAATCTCAGCTCTTAACTGGAATATTAATTGTTCTATTTTATTATTTATTTAACATTCCAGTCTGGTTTTCAATTGTAATATATTTATTTCAAGACTTTCACATCATCATCAGGGGAGCACAAACAAGACTCTTGTTTGAGCTCCCTTGATGATGAGGGGAAAACCTTGAAACCGGTAGGATTACACCGTTATAAAAAGTGGAATAGACAATATTTGATAAAAACCAATTACTTGTTTATTTTAATATTATTTTTATAATAACAATTTATGGTATAGTGATATAATTCTTAGTGTATTGTATTACACTTTCGTTGTATACAGTACAACCTGGCAGGCTTATTGCCAAGTGGCGATATCTTGTCTGCCGATCCGGAGGTTGCGAGTTCGATCCTCGCTGGATCCCAGATTTTTTTTTAAATAGGATTCCTGTCTGGTTAACACTTAAGGCATATAAAAGCATCTTTCTGGTTGGTTGGAAGAGATTGCCACATGGCAATAAACTCGCCAGGTTAAAAAAAAAAGATGTTAAAGGGGCCTTAAATTAAAACCAAACTGGAATCTTAAAAGAAAATTAGTTTCCAACGGGAATCGAACCCGCAAGCTCCGAGCTGGGAGACAGTCGTCTTATCAACTAAGCAACGGAGGTCGCCAGGTTTGCACTTTTCTTCCAATACGGAGAGAGCTTACTTCTTTCTGTTAGATAGCGGCATGCCCGGTCGGCTGAAAAACAACCTTCCTACAATAATAATTTCCTGTCGCACCAGATGCCTTCTTCCTGCTTTAACAATAACCTACCCTTTCCAATGACGAGACACAATATAACTTATTAAGGTATTTATATAAAATGTCACATATAATTATATAAAATAATTCAATGTATCAATTGGTCTGCCCTTATGTCGTCAGAAACTAGCAAACACGGCCCACGAGCCTTTACCGAATACCAGTTTTCTCACACAGTCTAAATAGAATGGCCACCCCTGCTATAAAGCAATAAACTTTCAAATGTCTCATAAAAAATCCAGATATAATATGGAAAGGTAGAAGTTTTCTAGGAAGAATATTATAGAATGATATACAATTTAGTTTATCCTGCCGTTGCTTTCTCGTAAGAATATCTTGAACACAGGTGCGTTCCGTACAATAATTGTTGCAAGGTGTTTATAAAAAAACTATTAAGAAACAGCGAGAATAAAGTTCTTTTCTAGAGCAATTAACTAACTTGGACGTGTCTGGAACAGTTACGGAGATTAGGAAGTAAATAAAGGTTCAAAATAGAAAGAGAATTATTCAGTTAAGTTTAACTACACTGAGTAATTTTTCTTTTTTAATATACTATGCGTATCCAGAAAGTAAGTGTACTGAGGCTCTCACGACCGGATGGATTTTATTTTCGACATGTTGGCTACACTTCCGTGTAGCCTGACCCTTAGACCAGTTCGAAGTCAGTACGTTGAGAAGTGTCGACGCGACAACATGTTTCGTGAAAAATGTCAATCCAATCTCCCGCCAAGTGCGAAATACGCGGCGTCATCCGTTATCTCGTTTGGAAGGGAAACCTCCGGTTGAGGTTTATAATGAGGTGAAAACTGCATATGGTGATAAAGCTATGAATCGTACGAGTGTGTACAAGTGGTGTCGCGAGTTTAAAAACGGTCACGTCACACCTCTTCACCCTCCGCGAAAAAGTTCAAAACCACAATTTCAGCCAAGAAAATCATGGCATCCGTGTTTTGGGACTGTCAAGGCATAATTTTAATTGAATATATGCCTCAAGGGGAGACCATCAACTCTGCAAGATACTGTGAGACCCTAAAAAATTGCGGAGGGCGATTCAGAACAAGAGGAGAGGCATGCTGACAAAGGGAGTCTGCCTGTTGCACGACAATGCCAGACCACACACGGCCAACGCCACGAAGGAACTGCTCGCCTCGTTTAAATGGGATGTCCTGAAACATCCCGCGCATTCCCCTGACCTAGCACCTTCAGATTATCTCTTTACCTCCCTGAAGCTGCACATGGGTGGAAAAAGGTTTTCAACCGACGAGAAGGTAAAGGAGGAGATGGAGAAGTGGACGGAGGGGTTGGCGGGAAACTACTTCGAAGAAGGCATCAAAAAGTTGATACCCCGCTTCACCCCCTGCATTGAGAGGAATGGCGACTATGTCCAAAAATAGCTTACGTATGTACTACGCTAACCACGTAATTTTTTTGTTTAAATAAAAAAAATTGTAACCTACAAAAATTCAGTACACTTACTTTCTGGATATGCCTCGTACAATCCACTTACACTAAGATGATTTTCTTCAGGCTTCTCTAAGGGCAATTCAAACTCTTATGAATTAGTTTTGCTGATGTCACATGACTCCTAAGGATTACCTGGAGAGATCACATTACAAATGACGAGGATCTCAGCAGGATCGAAGGAACCAGACACCTGTCAAACATCATATCGGAAAGGCGTGCAGAATGGATGGGTCATATGCTGCGACATGAAAATCTCCTGCACAATATACTGGAGGAAATGACTGAGGGATCGATTGGCAGAGGGCCCCCTTGCCGGGAGTATCTGGAGCAAATATGCCAAGATATGGACTGCACCTCCTATACAGAGCTCAAGAGGATCGCTGAAGACCGAGCGGAGGGGAAGAGGAGATGCAGGGCTTTGCTGCTAACCAATCCCCAGGATTGAAACTGAAGAAGATATCACATCGACACAGGTGGATGGATTGCAGCTAGAACAAGTACGACAATATGTATTCTTAGGACTGTACAACAGCGGTACAAAGACTGTAAACAAGGTATGTGACTGCCGCTCAATACTCGAAGATTCCGGTTTACTTCTTGCTTTTCCTGTGAAGAGTAGCAGGGTGAAGAGATTCCTCTTCAGCAGGTAGAAGTTTGTCATAAATAAAACACAATAGACGTTCCAGAAACTGAGAATATATTATGCTCATTTTTCGTTCCTTATGTGCAACCGATCGCTCATCGTAAGACACTTTATTCACCCGTGTATGCCATCACGGCTTACTAGATGCTTGCTAGACACAATGTATACCGCGCGCTCTCTGCATGCATGGGCTGTTTGATTATTTATAATGATTATTGCGAATGCCACGCATAAGGAACATTTCATTACAATAGGTACAGATATCAACTCTACAATATTTACACAGCAATCACAAAAATAAAATCATATATTTTAGGTGACGCATACGTCCGATACAAGGAAAAAGTACATTTTTGTCATTTTTCGTTCCTTATCGTAAGCCCCTTTATTCGCCCGTGTATGCCATCATGGTTTACTAGATACTTGCTGGATACCATGTATACCGCGCACTTTCTGCATGCATGGGTTGTTCGATTATTAATAGTGATCATTGCGAAGGCCACGCAAAAGGAATATTTCAATTCAAAAGGTACATATATCAACTGATATACGTTGTCAAACTCGTTCGAGGAGCTGTGAGCTGTCCAGCATTACTACAAAGATTAGCGTTAAATGTTCTTAACAATTACACTAGACTGCGCCGGCAAGAACTGTTCTCAATAACATACGCAAGAACGGGGCCTTCCAGCCGCTATGCTATGCCTGTTGGAAGGGCCTTAACTCTTCTGAACGGGACTGCTTCGGATATTGACATATTCCATATCACATTACATACCAAAAGCAAAAGTAAATTATCTTCTAAGATTGAGCGCGTTAGAAAGCACTCATCAACGTATTTAACTGACTGAATATATGTGTAACATATGTTTGTGTGTATATACTCGTTTGTATGCATATGCATTATTTTTTATTTTATATAATTTAAAAAAAAAAATAATAATATGTAATTTTTCTTCTTTTTTAATGTCGTGTTTTTCAAAGTAATTGGGCTAAGCCTATTTTAAAAAAATAAATAAAGAAACTCTACAATATTTACACAGCAATTACACAAATAAAATCATATGTACTCGTATAACTAAGGTGACGCATACGTCTGATACGAGAACAAAGTACTACATTTGAAGATTGCATAATCAAATTGTGCACTACATTTGAAGATTGACAGTTTTTATATTCAGGTAACCTCCGACGGTCAAATCAAGAAGACGTCTAAATTCTACCTGGGAGTAAATTCGGTTCGGAACTCGAAAAATAGAAATTTATAATATTAAATTTATTTTATTTCAACGGTCAAAAAATAACCTTCCTGACACAAAGGTTGAAAAAACACACAAATAATTAACATTGTCATGTAAGCAGTGGTTTACAATAGGAAAAAAAACAGTACATAACTAAGAAAATCCATACGTACAATTCCATACGTACAATTCAATCAATCCATCCCGGCAAGAACAACTTCTTCACTTTACTTCTGTAAGTAGCTAATGTTATATAAAAATCCATACAATGTCCATATTGATTACCCAATCTTTGTTTCTTTTTTTTTTATTTATATATTTTTATTTTATTTATTATGAGAGTTGCTGACTAATATTAAAATCCGAAAGGTGTCCTACTTGTGTCATGTACTTAGAGAAGCAAAGTACAAATGACTGCACCTGATCATCCAAGGCAAAATAGAGGGTCGAAGAGGTGTTGGTAGGAGACAAATTTCCTTGCACCGCAATATACGTGATTGGACTGGCATAAGGAGCGTTAGGGATCTTTTTCGGGCTGCCGGGGACAAAGATGCCTACTCTCAGGTGATAGTCAACGTTGGGGGGACTTGACATGACTCTAGGAAGACGAAGAAGATTATATTTATTTGTTTTATATCTCACTTTATATGAAAAGGAATGTTCGGATTTTTCTACATGTGGAGTTTATGGGCGTATGCTCACGTATGTTATATGTTCATCGATTTCGTGGGGATGGATAGTCATTTAAACGCTTTTTTGCGACCATGAAACTTACTTCATTTACTTTAATCTGGTTGATTTGAAGAGATTGCCACCTGGCAATAAGCCTGCTAGATTTTATTTGCAATAAAAGTGTTAAATAAATAAATATTCAGAATTCAGCATTAGTCTACAAATAATTGACTGATATACCATACATAGATACTATAAGATACTGTCACTATTTCTAAGGGATCGCGCAGTGCCATTAAGGGGGTTGGGCCGCGGAATTCCTAGCATTTTAATTTTCTTATTATTATTTATTAATATTTTTATCGTCATCCTTTACTATATAACTTAGACGATTTTTTTGTGTTATTGACAGTTTATCTCGCTCTACGTAACTTGTTTTTCTTTGACCATTTCTCTTTCTTTGTCTTTTAAGTTGTGTTTAAATTTTAGTTTTAAATATATTGTGTTTATATTTGAAATAAAAATGTTCATAGAATTGAATACATTTTCAATATTCTTTTACATTTCATCCGATCCGTCTTACATATCATCTTTCCGCAGCACAGTTCAAGTGTTTACGGTGTTCAGGCGCTCAGTTGATACGATTTGTTGAATTCTAGTGTTTATTTATACACGTAATATAACGTAAGTCTGCCAGTTTGATTTGATCACAAAAATATACCACTTGAGAGTAAATGCCGTATGAAGCGACGTATGAAGTCCCAACCTCACTTATCTATCAAGATCCTTTGGAGGGCAAGGGGATCTAAACCGGTTTTTAATAAGGCAAATAATTTATGAATTACTGATTTCGATAAGTAAATTGTATGAAAAATGTGAAGAAAAATGTCTAAGGTATTTAATGTTATGAAACCCAAATGGTCACGGTGAAAGAAATGTGTATAAAGAAATGTTAATGCGACATACGCATGTGTAAGAAATGAAAGATTAGATGAAGTAGAGGAATTCTACTGTTTGAGCAGTATTTTCCATGGTCGTGGAGCTAGAAAATAAAGTCCAGCTCCAGATATTTTTAAAGTTTACCTTCGACTCCAACTCCAGCCCCAACTCCAACGCCAACTCCAACTCCAACTCCAACTCCAACTCCAACTCCAACTCCAACTCCAACTCCAACTCCAACTCCAACTCCAACTCCAACTCCAACTCCAACTCCAACTCCAACTCCAACTCCAACTCCAACTCCAACTCCAACTCCAACTCCAACTCCAACTCCAACTCCAACTCCAACTCCAACTCCAGCTCCAACTCCAACTCCAACTCCAACGCCAAATTCAACTCCAACTCCACCTCCAACTCCAATTCCAATTCCAACTCCATCTCCAACTACATGTCCAGCTCAAGTTCTAGCTCCAACTCCAACTTCAGCTCCAATTCATGCTCCAACTTCAACTCCGGCTCCGACTTGCCTCCAATTATAGTATATAATCTTCCTTGTTATTTGTTTAGCCAAATACTGTTAATTCCACTTTTTATAAAAGTATAACTACTGGTTTCAAGGTTTTCACCTTATCATTAGGGCAGCACAAAAAAAAACTGGATTATGTTCGAACTAACACCGACATACACACGTATCTAACGGCAACAATTTGTATTGGTGAAAACCTTGAAACCGGTAGGGTTATATTTTTATTTAAAGTGGAATTACCAGTGTTTGATTAAACAAATTACAATATCTTGAAACCTCCACAAAATTTAAAGTCAGAGTCGAATTTAGAAAACGATCTTTCGACTCTGATTTTTACTCCACAAAAAACCAACCGACTCTACTACACCGACTTCATGACTCCGAATATACGACTAGGACATTACTGGTGTGCACACTTAAAAAACAAACTACGGCACAGCTTTGCCTTCCAACTGAATTGACGTTGAAATAAAGAGGGGATCCTCGACTATGAGGATAAGCAACGACAACGACGATCAGCAACAACAACGAGGATCAGCAACAGCAACGACAACAACAGTAAAATAAAACAATACTTCGTTGTACTCGTATATAGTGAAAGCTACGAACCTTGGCTGTGGCCATTCGAATATCAATTTCACGCATCTGCACGAGTATATGGTATGTTTAGAAAAACATCTTTGGTATAAAAGCAGTAGAAAACTTAAACAAAGGCAAACAACAAAGAAACCTTTGTAGATCTTATAATATATGACCCGTATAACCCATATTACTTGAGTTAAGCATAATATGTAACCCATATGACTTTAGGTAAGCATAATAATATATGTAACCCATATGACTTTAGGTAAGCATAATATGTAACCCATATGACTTTAGGTAAGCATAATATGTAAACCATATTACTTTAGGTAACCATAATACGTAACCCATGAGAATTTAGGTAAGCATAATATGTAACCCATATGACTTTAGGTAAGCATAATATGTAACACGTATGACTTTAGGGTAGCATAATATAATATGTAATTGCATGGAGTGGAATCAGGGACCCTCAAAGTTGGTAGTATGTTATGAACCGACTGGAAGCATTCGAAATGTGGATACACCGGAGAAGGACGAATATGGTCGGATACCCTGGACGGATATGGTCAGCAACACGAGGGCTCTTCAAAGAGCCAAAGTTGATAGAGAGTTGCTGTCCTATTTGGGTCATGTACTTAGAGGAGCAAAGTACAAATTACTGCACCTGATCATCCAAGGCAAAATAGAGGGTCGAAGAGGTGTTGGCAGGAGGCAATTCTCCTGGCTCCGCAATATACGTGATTGGACTGGTATAGGAGCGTTGGGGATCTTTTCCGGGCTGCCGGGGACAAAGGTGCTAACTCTCAGGTGATAGTCAACGTTGGGGGGACCTGACATGACACTGGGAAGAAGAAAAATATGTAACCCACATGACTTTAGGTAAACATAACATGTAACCCATATGACTTAAGGTAAGCATAATATGTAACCCACATAGCTTTAGGTTACCAAGATATACTCCACCAATATAGGGTGAGCCCAGCCACGAGGACACCAGATGTTTTTCAGTCCACATCCTTGCACATGTAGATTAAAAAGAAAAATAACAGAAAATAAATAAATAACAGAAAAAAAAAAAAAAATTAATCCACAAATACCACTTCGTACTCCTATATGTGTGTAGTGTTCATATCTTCTTCTTCTTCCTAGTGTTATATCATGTTCCCCCAACATTAACTTTCACCTGAGAGTAAGCATATTTGTCCCCGGCAGCCCGAAAAAGATCCCCAACGCTCCTTTTACCAGTCCAATCACGTATATTGTAGCGCCAGGAGATTCGCCTCCTGCGAACACTTCTTCGACCCTCTATTTTGCCTTGGATGATCAGGTGCAGTAATTTGTACTTCACTTCTCTAAGTACATGTTTATATAAAATCATAAATTTTGATAAGCCTCCTAAAAAGATGTAGCCCGACAACATCAATGTATATGGTATATATTCTGTTCTCAAAGTATAATAGAGCTCTGGAGCGAAGAACGCCAGATTTTTTTCGCAAATCGCGTAGATATTTGTTTAATGTGATGGAAACGATGGCAAATAAAATGTTTTTTTTATGACCACAGAATAATATGAGAAGGAAAAAAACACATTAAAAATGTAATAAGGTCTCTTTGCAATAATGTCGAGACAATACGGTCCTGAGACTGAGAGCGGACCGCAATATATCACGATAGCCCGAAGGTTGGCGACCTCTGCCCCAAACACTTGCGTTGAATTATATTTATAAGCAGTTTTATTATTCTGATGGTAAATTCCTAAATATCTGGACCCAAAAGGGACGGCCAACATTTCTTTATAACGAATGCTTTATTTTGGGGCATCAAATAATTATTAATATTTGATGCTTTAAAATGCGTATATCTGTAAGCATTGAAATTATTTTTTATCAAACACTGTTTATTCCCCTTTTTGTAACGGTATAACCCTACCGGTTTCAATGCTTTCACCTCATCTTCAGGGGAGCACAAACAAGACTAAATGCTGTTCGAACTGATACCGATATACACGCTTCAACGGTTGGGGGCTGAGGGGTGAGGGAGGCATGGGACGATTTCGGCCAAGAGCGGAGAGATTTTTGGGATACAACTGTTTACCCGATGTTCGGATCGATGTACTGACTTAGAAATTTCTAGGGCCTCTAATCTGTCCAATTTATTTCCGTCACTACTGATATGTAAGAATTTGGCATCATCGATAGAAAAAGTATGGTTTTCACGGTGACAATGATTAGCCATTTCAGAATAAATTAGAGGATTTGTTAAGGCGGATTTGTGTTCACGAAATCTCTTTTCAAAAGATCTTCCTGTCTTTCCTATATAACAATTATCACAGTCAGCACATAAAAGTGTATACACACCACTGTTGCTAAAAATTCCATTTTTGCCTTTCCCATTAAATAAGAGTTTCCGGAGATTAAAATTAGTGTAAAAAGTTGGCTTTATGTGACTTGGAATATTTTTGGTTATTTCGTATGATATGTTTTTTTATAAATAGGACTTTCCTCCATTTATAGGTTTTATGCTCCCCTGAAGATGAGGTGAAAACCTTGAAACCGGTAGGGTTATACCGTCACAAAAAAGAGGAATAAACAGTGTTTGATAAAAATAAATTACAATGTCTTTAAACCTCCACAACGTTAATGCCTTAACTATAAACAACATATCTGTTAGCAGATTATATGGTTTAGTAGTGTTGGCGGACAGTGAATTGAGAAGAAATCGTATTATAGCAGCGAAGAAAAAGGTCTGAAAATGAATGTTACAAAATCCAAAGTAATGTTGATAGAAAAATGTGAAAGAAAACGTAATTGCGACATATTGGTGAAAAATTAAAAAGTTGCAGCAAGGTGAGGAATTCTGGTATATACTGAAACATTATGTTGTATCCATGTACAGTACTCGGCGGTAAGTAATACACATCGGGCTTAAGAAAGAGACTGTCGGTCATAATCGGCTAACTTCAGCTTTGTAGAGCTTCGTCCCTGTCGCTTGATGTTACGGCCTTTTGCAACGAAAACACTTTTATAATTTCAACTGTGTAGTTTTATTTGTATGAAGGTTGAATTACACTGTAGTATAATATTAACAGTATTATAATAACGATGATGTTAATATCTTAGTGGCTTTAAGAATAATGATCCTGCCTCAGATATGACGTCCTATTTAAATCAAAGATAAACATACGCGCGAGCCCTTGATAGATAAAAAAAGGAATGTTTCGGGTATGTTATCTTTGCCCTTAAGGTCAAATCGATATCAGGCGATTAATCTCGTTCGCAGTGTTCTTCCATTTAGTGATACCAAATCTTCATTGAATTTGGATAGGTAACCGCCAACAAGATAATAATTTTTAACATAATACATTGAGTTAAGTTGACATACATGTAATAACACTAATATTTATAGGTCCTAGATTACATAGTACAGAGATATGGTAGGGATACATTACGACATCGATAAGCTTAACGTTGGTTTGCATGATAACTTATAATAATTAATGGAAGTGGATAAGAATATACGATAAGATAACATTGGTTTTGGTGATTACTTAATATTTATTGTATACGATAATAGAGATACATTACATTGACAACGACTGACAAATCGCGACATAACACGTGTATGAATGACAGAGACGACGCTCTACAAAGCCGAAGTTAGGTGATTACGGCCGACAGTCTCTTTCTTAAGCCCGACGTGTTTTACTTACCACCAGGTACTGTAGCTTCCTTCATGGTATTTACTTTTGTCTGTTTTTTTTAGAAGAGATTGCCTTTTGATAATAACAGGTGTCATCATCGTTGCTGGGCTTCGTAGTCTTTTCGAAAGATTCTCTCGGCTACTTCAACGTCAGTCTTGAGCTGCTGTTCCCCGTCGATCGTTTGATCTTCTGTGAGAAACAGGCATATCCTGGGTGCGCACAAGCTCACGCAGATGTCACAGACATACGGATTTCGATGTGTTCCTAGTTCACCGCTCTTCATTTTTACGTTGTCCTTTATATTGTCCATGCTACGAGACTCTGGAACCAGTTACAAACCAATGTTAGACTCCGTCTTTGGCATGCTTTAACCTGATTCACTAAAAATATGGTAAATCCCGTCAGGCTGAACATATTATTGACTTGCCAGAGATTGTGAAATATAACAATTTAAACATTTTTTATAAATAGAAATCAACATTTTTAATTTAAAATTTCTTCAAGGTTGTCACACGCTCATATTAACACTAGACTAATATCCAATATGCATATAATATTTCACTACACAACGACGACCTCCGTGGCCTGGTGGTAAGACACTTGTCTGCAGATCCGGAGGTTGCGGGTTCGATCCCCGCTGGAACTCAGATTTTTTTAAATAGGATTGCAGTCTGGTTAACACTTGGGGCCTATAAAAAACATCTTTCTGGTTGGTTGGAAGAGATTGCCACATGGCAATACACTCACAAGGTTAAAAAAGAAACAATGAAGAAATATGTGTAATTACCGCGTTTTAGTTCACTGTTATACATAAAATAATCCGATTTCGATATAAAATGATGAAAAAAACATAATAATAAAAAACTTGAATAAAGGACCAACATACAAAAATAAGTGAGATCGTGAATTTTATAATCAAAGACTACAAAGAATTTCGGTTATAACTTTAAAAATAAACATTCCTAAACGGTGACGTCTACAATTGTAAAATGGAACTGTCTTTGAAATATGTCAATAAGTGGTTCAAAGATGATTTGAAACAATATAAAATGTTTACACATGATTTGGATAGACGTCCATGCTTCTTCTTCTTCCTCTTGGTCTAGATCGTATGACCTGTTTGTGACGGTGGGCTGTCCTGGGATGATGACGTCCAGCTGTCCTTCCACCTTTTCGGCGGCCATCCTGGTAATCTCTTGCTGTTAAGGTTTTCATTCTTAACGATTTTTTCCAGTCTTATATCCTCCATGCGGTCCACATGATCCCTCCAGAATCACCTTCTGCTTCTTCTCCACCTCACTATGTCTTCAAGATGTCAATGCGTGTGCTGATTTATAAATTTGTCAATAATACTGAGATGTGACGCAGAAATTTTGTACGAAAATATTGACGAGATATCTCGTCAATGACGTGGCGTGCACATATGTATGTAACGAGATATCTCGTCAATGACGTGGCACGCATATATGTATGTGACGAGATATCTCGTCAATAACGTGGCACGCACATACTCGTATGTATATGACAATATATCTCGTCTAACGAAGAAAACCGGTTAAGAAGCGACTGAATTAACTCGTATATAACGTGTTTCATTCCTGATTTCTTTTCCCTCTCCATCTTTCATATCTTCTTTTTTCTTTAATTGAAGATATCTCACATTTACCATGTATATTGTTCATAATTTTTATTGAAATAAATAATCATTTGAACATTTTTTGACATGTTACTAATGTTTACTAATTTTGACATATACATTGTTTATAGTTAAGGCATTAACGTTGTGGAGGTTTAAAGACATTGTAATTTGTTTTATCACACACTGTTTATTCCACTTTTTGTAACGGTATAACCCTACCGGTTTCAAGGCTTTCACTTCATCTTCAGGGAAGCACAAACAAGTCCTTCATGTTATATATTTCGCCACCAAATTATTTTTACACTGAAGTGTTCTGTAGCAACTTGTGGCAATCAGGTTCTTGTGGCAACCAGGTTCTTGTGGCAACCAGGTTCTTGTGGCAACCAGGTTCTTGTGGCAATCAGGTTATTGTGGCAACCAGGTTCTTGTAGCAATCAGGTTCAGTTTATAACACAAATTATTTTTACATTGAAGTGTTCTGTAGCAGCTTGTGGCAACCAGGTTCTTGTGGCAATCAGGTTCTTGTGGCAACCAGGTTCTTGTGGCAACCAGGTTCTTGTGGCAACCAGGTTCTTGTGGCAACCAGGTTCTTGTTGCAGCCAGGTTCTTATGGCAACCAGGTTCTTGTGCCAACAAGGTTCTTGTGGCAACCAGGTTCTTGTGGCAACCAGGTTCTTGTGGCAACCAGGTTCTTGTGGCAACCAGGTTCTTGTGGCAACCAGGTTCTTGTGGCAATCAGGTTATTGTGGCAACCAGGTTCTTGTAGCAATCAGGTTCAGTTTATAACACAAATTATTTTTACATTGAAGTGTTCTGTAGCAGCTTGTGGCAACCAGGTTCTTGTGGCAATCAGGTTCTTGTGGCAACCAGGTTCTTGTGGCAACCAGGTTCTTGTGGCAACCAGGTTCTTGTTGCAGCCAGGTTCTTGTGGCAACCAGGTTCTTGTTGCAGCCAGGTTCTTATGGCAACCAGGTTCTTGTGGCAATCAGGTTATTGTGCCAACAAGGTTCTTGTGGCAACCAGGTTCTTGTGGCAACCAGATTCTTGTGGTAACCAGGTTCTTGTAGCCACCAGGTTCAGTTTATAAAAAAATATGTACAATATAAATCCTTAAACCGACCCTGTAAATTATGTACACATGGATTCACCACCAACATCAAGAAACTCTAATCAAAGACGACGAAGTAAAAAGTACTAAATTAATACGACAAAATAGTTTTCATCTGTTAAGAAAGTGTTTTCCCTTTTCTCAATTTAGTTACATTGGAGATTGTATCGTATAGTAGAGAATGAGCTTAATTCTGTATGAATTATATATTTCTAATACAGTGTGTTTACAAGTTTAGTAAACAGTTTTAAATAAATAATATTTGTTATTTTTGTAACCTTATTTATGAAATAGATTGCACAAGTTTTGTTTATTTTTAGATTTAACGAGTTACGTGTAAATATTTTCGCGAATGATTTTTCATACATTATTGCATATCATCGCGCCGTGTCCCTGACGGAACAGGCAGAGAGAATAGATCTTCAAACTTTTCTATCCTAGTATTCAATTTTCACGTCTTCCACATTAATACATTTCGTTATATGATATACTATACGAGTATAAAGGGTCTTTCGAATTGAGCGTTTTTTTTTTAAATCAATTTTTTTTAATTCTTGAATAAAACACACAATTTGCTTTGATTTCAAAAAACTTTTAACTGGCCATTGAAGTATAATGTAATGACGAACTCCGTGGCCTGGTGGTAAGACACTTGTTTGCCGATCCGGAGGTTGCGGGTTCGATCCCCGCTGGAACCCAGATTTTTTGAAATAGGATTCCAGTCAGGTTAACACTTAGGGCCTATAAAAACATATTTCTGGTTGGTTGGTTGATATTGCCCCATGGCAATAAACTCGCCAGATTAAAAAAAAACTATAATATTTAAACAAAAAAATTATATCCGCCAAATGTCCACCTCTTGCAGCTCCGCAGATGTCCACTCTTTTGTCAAAATTTTCGATGACATTTTGGCATAATTGCGGTTCTAACTCACCAATAACGCGAATAATTTCGTTCTTCAGCTCGGTAATTGATCGGGGGTCATTTTTATGGACCTGATTTTTCACGTAACCCCAAAGAAAATAATCCAACGGTGTCAGATCACGTGATCTTGGTGGGCAATTAACATCACCGTTTCCGGAGATTACAATACATAAAATAATTCAGCAATTTGAATGCGTCGTTGTATTATATACGACTCCATTTTTATAAATGTCATACATTACACTTCTCAAATGTCACAAGACCCAGGCAAGTTCACGACGCCATCTGTATTTTATCCAAGAATTATAATTACTTTTACTGAAATTACTTTTCTCGCGCTCCACTTAACTGTAGGAGATAGGAGTAGGAAGCTGTCCAAGAACACTTATCTGCAGGGGATAGGAGAAGGAAGCTGTTCAAGAACACTTATCTGCAGGGGATAGGAGAAAGAAGCTGTCCAAGAACACTTATCTGCAGGGGATAGGAGAAAGAAGCTGTCCAAGAACACTTATCTGCAGGGGATAGGAATAGGAAGCTGTCCTAGAGCACTTATCTGCAGAGGATAGGAGTAGGAGGCTATCCAAGAACACTTATCTGCAGTGGATAGGAGTGGGAAGCTATCCAAGAACGCTTATCTGCAGGGGATAGGAGAAGGAAGCTGTCCAAGAACACTTATCTGCAGGGGATAGGAGAAGGAAGATGTCCAAGAACGATTATCTGCAGGGGATAGGAGATGAAAGCTGTCCAAGAACACTTATCTGCAGGGGATAGGAGAAGGAAGATTTCTAAGAACACTTATCTGCAGGGGATAGGAGAAGGAAGCTGTCCAAGAACACTTATCTGCAGAGGATAGAAGTAGGAGGCTGTCCAAGAACACTTATCTGCAGGGGATAGGAGTAGAAAGCTGTCCAAGAACACTTATTATTAAGGAGTTGGAAGCTGTCCAAGAACAAATTAAGACAACAATAAATATTTAGTTGAAGAAATATCTAATAACTGTCATGGATTATTGTAATAAGGCAGGTGACCCTGGAGTGTTCTTCATGGACTGAAAATAGGATAAACATCCATCGCATAACACCTCTGTAGTTCAGTCACACATGAATCTAAAAAAATATTGAACAACCAGGGTAACATAACGCATCCTTACTTTACCCCTTTCGAAATATTAAACCATTCAGTCACGGTACCATCCACTCTAATATAATACATACATGTTCTACCTTGATGATAAGACTCCTTACGGGAGTGCTTTGTATATATATTTTTAATCCACTTTGCACGGATTTCTCCTGATACACAAAGAGGGTCTGCTTCTAGCGTTAGCTTAATCGTAAGGAAGAATATCAGCCAGGATTCTTCTCATACTGCTAGACGGTGCCGAGACTATATCAACAGTGTCATTCAGTTGGTTCAATATCTCTATACCACGCGTGACTGAGTGTTTAGCCATGATATTCGTCCTGTAAGTTGGTATGTAGAACAGAGGGTGATTCCTTGCACGGCTATATTTATTAGATATATATTAACTTAGTGCTTCTATTGCAGAATCGCGGGACAGTTAAAGCAACCTTGGAAAACCTTTATTAGGAATATCGCAATGGATTCTTGCCTTCTTGTTTCGAGACTTCTATAGTTACACACCGTGAGAAGTTTGAAATGGTGAGTATATTTTGGGTAATCCCCCTTTGTTCTGTACCACAGATATCTGAGGATTTTTTTGTATTTTTTCTATACTATTCTTATATTAGAGCTAATGAAGAGCCCAAACTGCTGATACATATTCTAATTTAGTTCTTATTAGATATAGAATGAGTTATGCGACCACGTAACTTGCTTCATTTACTTTTGTCTGGTTGGTTGGAAGAGATTGCCGCCTGGTAATATGCAAGCCAGATTGTATTTGCAATAAAAGTGTTAAATAAAAATAAATATATACGTTTCAACGTATATCTTAGTTGAAATTTGATTTCCGTTGGTACCCAAATTTATAAAAAGGTTTTAATCAAATTTTCATTAAGGCTTCGTTTTTAATATCTTCTAGTTTGTAGGAAGAAATTGCCTCATGCCAATAAACTCGTTAATTGGCACGATACAATTTTTACGGTGAAATTGTTATATAAAAAATTACGATATTCCTTTTGAATCCGTGTGTACCGAGTGGTTATAAAAATTCTCTCCCATACAAACGTCAAGCAAAAGATTGATTCATCTCTACAGAGAAACCTCGAAAAATAGGGATTATTTTTACTTTATATACATTTTGCTACCCCGAGCAGGCATTTAATCATTCCGCCATAATGCCCGCTGACTGGATACACGAGATTCCAACCCCTTTACCAATAAAATGTCATTTAGATGTCTAAGAATGATCTATTCAGATACGAGAATTTATACAAAATATTTTACCGCAGAAAAAAAAAAAGATGAAAGAAAAATGCGGACGAGGAAGGGGTTAAAAGTATTAAAATGTTCTTAAAAAAAAACGATTAAACATTTTTTTTCTCTTCACTCACTCCACTCTTCTAATGCAGTCTGACCACCGTGTCTGAGGACGGTCCACACTTCTTCCCTGTCTTGCGCGCCACTCCAGCACTCTCTGGGTCCGTCTATCGTTTGTGCATCTGGCAATGTGTCCCGTCCAGTTCCACTTCTGAATGGCGACTCTTGAGGCGACATCAGCTACTTTGGTCTGCTGCCTTATCCATCCATTGGTTCTCCTATTCCTCAGAGAGATATTTAACATCCTCCTATCCATGGTCCTCTGCGTCACCATGAGCTTGTGCATAATCTGTTTATTCAGAACCCATGTTTCCAGCCCATATGTTAGCACAGGAAGGACACAGGAGTCGAATACGGATTATTTAAGATGTCTTGCGTATTTTGGAGATTTTAGAACAAAGGACAGGTTTCCAAATGCAGCCCAGGCTTGGCCTCGTCTTCTCTCAGTTTCAGCATCTTGTTTCTCCTTACTCAGTCTTGTTGTATGTCCCAGATAAACATATATTGTATAATATGGCATAATATTGTATTTAATAGGATTTCATTGTATCTTATTGTACTGAAGTGCATGGCCGCGTGGGAACGCACTGGACTTCACTGCGCAAAGTCACCGGTTCGAACCCCGCCCTGTGATACTCCCCTCGAATGACACAGCCATTTTTCCCGCCTATTATTCGGGGATATAAAGATACCTGAACAGCACTGGTACAAAGACTAGGTACAGTACCCGGCGGTAAGTAATACACATCGGGCATAAGAAAGAGACTCGGCCATAATCGGTTAACTTCGGCTTTGTAGAGTGTCGTCTCTGTCATTCATATACATGTTCCGTCGCGATTTGTCAGTCGTTGTCAAGCGTTCTAGGGTGTGATCGCTCGGTGAAACGACGCTCTACAAAACCGAAGTTAGCCAATTATGGCCGACAGTCTCTTTCTTAAGCCCGATGTGTATTATTTACCACCGGGTACTGTATATGACTGCCGCTCAATTCTCAGAGATTCCGATTTCCTTTTTGTGTATTTGGAGAAGAGATACGTCTTTTGGCAGGTAGAAGTTTGTAGAAACAAAAACGCAGCAGACGTTTCAGAAGGTGAGTGTGTTTTTTTTTTTCTGTTTTTCGTTCCTTATGTTTAGCCCATTGCTGTAATCCCTTTGATTCGTATGTGTATGCCGCCACGGCTTTCTAAAATGCCACGTATACCGCGCGCTTTCTGCGTGTATGGGCTGGCCAATCATCTATAGTGATCATTGCAAAGGCCACGCATCAGGAACATTTTATAACAATAGATACAGGTATATATATATATATACACGTCAACCACAGATAAGGCAATTACAAATCTACTTATATGGTAACATGGAATGATTCTTTTCACATTCTAATACAATAATACAATACGATACAATTATATCCACAAAGCGATAATACAATACAATACAATAAAACAATAAAATTCCAAACAATGTCAGAGGTAATACTAATTCAAATCCACTCATCTATGTGACGCATACGTCCGATACAATACTTATGACTTCGATGATACATACTACCTTGATCAAAAAGTTTTAGGACTTTATTTCTTAAAATCGAAAATACAAGTTTATTCATCAAAATCGATATGGTCCCCTTCAAAGTACTCCCCATCGACTGCAACGCACTTACGCCAGCGCTTGATCCAATCTTCGAAACACCGCTGGTTCTCAATTGTCGGTATGTCCATCAGAGCCGTCTTCGATTTTTCACGATATCCTCTCGGGTGCTGTAACGCGTTCCGCGAAGCGGTTTTTTAAGTCGGTTGAACAGGAAAAAGTCGCAGGGAGCCAGATCAGGTGAATTCAAATGTTGTTGGATAGTAGTCGTGTTGTTTTTGGTCAAAAACTCATGGAAATCATGTCTTTCGCGATTTCAACGCGGTCCTTTTTTTGCATGAAATTGAGGTCTTTCGGCACCAGTTTTGCAGCGACACGTCTGAGGCCCAAATCACTAACCGAAATGTCTTGAGCGGATCCAGAAGCGATATTCAAGTCTTCTGCCAGCTCTCTGATGGCCAATTTGCGGTTTTCGGTCAACATTTATTTGATTTTATCGATGTTTTCATCGGTTTTCAACTGCCGCTGCGTTCGTCATCCTCGATCGACTCATGACCACTTCTGAAGCGTTCGTGCCACCGAAAAACCCTTATCCAACATTTCCAAGGTCTGCAAACCGTTA
This sequence comes from Odontocerum albicorne, assembly GCA_949825065.1. NCBI lineage: Eukaryota > Metazoa > Arthropoda > Insecta > Trichoptera > Odontoceridae > Odontocerum > Odontocerum albicorne. The sequence continues at coordinate 14,709 of CATKWJ010000010.1, read as the reverse complement.
AATCCGTTTTTCACACAAAATTTAATCCAAACTCGTTGATGCACAGTTGATGCCATTTTCAAACTTATAAAAAATCGAAAACACGCACAAAGGTAGATGTACTCAGTACAGCGTAACGTTTACAAATGTCAAGCTATGACGCTGAAATTTGAAGCAAAGTGTCAATGATAGATGTGGTAACCTTATAAAAAAAAGAGTTCCAATCGGGTGACTGACAGCTCCACACGGTGGCCGGTTCTAAAACTTTTTGATCAAAGTAGTATATATATTCTAAGATTCATTATTTTTAAACTAGGAATACCACATGAACAAAGAAATTATCCCTACTTGTTTAATGCAATGAAACTCTTGTAGATTTGTGACAGAAGAAAAACAGACGATATAGTACTGCTATACAAAATAATTCACTCAGTGATCGATGCACCTCACTTACTCGCGAGCATTTCATTTCCTATTCCCACTGCGAGTAGATCAACAAGACAGCTCAATCCCTTATATACCCAAAATTGCTATACTAATTATAAAATCAACTCCTCTATAATTCGTATGCAAAGACTTGGAAATGAGTTTTGCAACAATTTAGATATTTTTAATATATAGTATTCACCAGAATATCACAACAATATTAAGAAATAGTTACTAATTTTGTGCTCTCCTTTATTCACATAAATAACGTAATATAAACAAAACATTAAGGACAATACTTTGCCTCTTGCCTGAGTTGAGTAACCCTGCATCAACATGTGGAAGGTTTCCATTCTGCAAAGCAACTTGCATCTCGTGCTACAAGTGAGTCCATGTGTTTTCTACATCTCAATATCTATGCATAAAATTCTCGAAAAATCCAATTCTTCTTGTTTTCTGTAAGCGTTGTTGCACTAAAAACAAATCTAAGTTCTTTACCTCTATAAAATAAGTCTTCCACAATTACGTAAGTCTACTTGGTAAAATTTGGTAATATTTTGTGGTAAACATACATAACATATCATCATCATCATCATCATCAGCGTGTATCTATCCACTGCAGGATGTAGCCCTCTCCAAGTTGTCTCCACAAATTACTGTCCTTTGCACATTGCTGCCACATAATACTTGCATGCTTATGTATTTCGTCCACCCAGCGCGACTTAGGTCTTCTTACAGGCCTTTTTATACCTATTGGGTGCCACTGGATTACTTCATACGTCCAACGATGGTCTGTTGCTCGGGCGATATGTCCAGCCCACTTCCACTTGAGTCTTTTTGCAGCCTCTATAACATCTTCAACCTTTGTTTGGGTTCGTATCCACTCATTACGTTTTCGGTCTCTTCTGGTATAACCTAGCATGCACCTTTCCATGCTGCGTTGTGTTGTTTGGAGCTTTTGTATCATTCGTACTGATAAAGTCCAAGTCTCGCATCCATATGTTAGTACTGGCAAGATGCACTGGTTAAATACTTTCCGTTTGAGGCAGATTGGAAGCTTGCTCTTGAAGATGTACTATAGTTTAGTCGTCCAAAGGATATATTGAACTTAAATATTAAATGATTTTAAACAATGACTGTAAATTATTATTACATACTGTATATTGTATCTCCTGTACATATTAGTTTAAGATAAAGTTTTGTCAATAATTTTAAATACTTGTATAACCTGTCACATGTTCATTTGTATATAAAATACACTGTTGTGTCGTTAATTAAATTGAATAAATAATTTAAAAAAAAATGGAAAAAAACAAAAAGCATGCCGGCGTGCTCCGGTCATATCACATCAGTGTGCCATCGGATCCAGTTAATCGCTGCGGTTATTGAGTTTGCTGGTGTGCAGCAGCTCACTTTAAAAGGAGAAAAAAAAATAAAGAAACGCAGAACTCAACGGCCCAGCTTACTTTCCTATTGAGTCCTCGACTATGAGGTCCAGCTACGACGATGACTGGACCGAATTATATAACACTTATTAACCCTATGATGGTGTAAAATTTATTTATAATTATGGCGTTACCACTGTAGAGGTTTAAGGGCGTTGTAATTTGTTTAGTCAAATACGTTTTATTCCACTTAATATAATAGTATAAGCCTACCGGTTTCAAGGTTTTTGAATGACCAGCGAAACGACCTTTGCATACCTTAACAATTTGAAACAAACAAGTGTAAGGTCCACACGCCGGTCATTCAACTCACTATCAGGTGTGGAGCGCATTCCATGTTAGAGCGAGAAGGCAACACATCTGTCGCGCCAGTTCCCAAAACAGAATGATACCTACATATGACAAGAATCGTATTGTGAATGCAGAAACGAGACGGCGGTATATTGTGCGCGCATTCACGCACACATTCAAGAATAGTATAAATACCTACGTCTATCAATTAAATTTCTCTTTCCGCATTGCGATCTAAACAAGTTTTATTTATCAACAAACCATCCTCATCATCTCTCCTAAAACCTCATCATCAAGGTATCACAAACAAGTCATGTTTGTGCTCCCTTGATGATGAGCTGAAAACCTTAACACCGGTAGAGTTATACTGTTATATTAAGTAAAATAAATAGTGTTCGAATAAACAAATTACAAAACTTAGTAAAAGTCTTGCAGTCCAGACTATGGTTTGCGGAAATGTTAGAAAAGTACCCTCCTGAACGCCACACCATCTGCGTTGAAAATATCCACCATACCAGATGTGGAATAACTTAATTTTATTCACAACATTCATAAATTACAACGTGTTATTCTTATTATTACTTTATTATTATTATTACTTTTATTATTACACATGACAAGAAATATACACAATTTGAGAAAAAACAACAGGTAATTTGATTTGGACATATAATTTTAATGGATCTGGGTTTGTTGCCTTTCATTTGTCATATCCCCAGTAAACTAGGCTTTTGCCTGTATCTCACTGAGGATATTTAGCATGAAAAAATAAATCGATACTTCTTTCCGATTTTTGATAACACAAAAAAAACCCCGTTGCACGCTCTCATCAACCTGACAAACAGTGACACTCAACTACAACTGGAAACATCTTGCGAAACTCAACTCCTCACACATCATCACTCCAGAAAGACCAAAAATATTCATCCCACAATATACCGCACACAATCATAAGAATAAAAATCAAAACAAATTCAAAACAAAAAAAAAAGAAGAAAAAAAGAAAAACACACAGAAACACAAATACAAAAACATCCAAAATTAAAACAACAAGAAGAGACCCACACTCACATAAATCCTTTCTACTCGTCATTCATCCTGAAAGCCCAAGTACTCAAAATCCTGTCGCAATAACAACCACGCTCCGATCGACTGTCTAAATGGTTTTCCTACCTTTACTTTTATTGAAGTCGGCACGCCATTGTATGTAATGGGAGCCAAATAAGCATATTGCCTTTGGGCAAAAGAGGTTTTAACTCTAGGGATGGTGAACATTTCATTAGTTGCCATGCGTGTCATGTGTGTCTGCTGAGTTTGCATCTTCCCCTCCTCTCGATGGTAGTTTATTATTATTAAGTTGGTAGTATGAACCGACTGGAAGCATTTGAAATGTGGATACACCGGAGAATGCTACGGATACCCTGGACGGATATGGTCAGCAACACGAGGGTTCTTCAAAGAGCCAAAGTTGATAGAGAGTTGCTGACTAATATTAAAATCAGAAAGGTGTCCTACTTGGGGCAAGTTCTTAGAGGAGCAAAGTACAAATTACTGCACCTGATCATCCAAGGCAAAATAGAAGGTCGAAGAGGTGTTGGCAGGAGGCAAATCTCCTGGCTCCGCAATATACGTGATTGGACTGGTATAGGAAGCGTTGGAGATCTTTTTCGGGCTGCCGGGGTCAAAGATGCCTACTCTCAGGTGATATTCAACATTGGAGCGACCCGACATGTCACTGAGAAGACGAAGAAATTCTTATGAAGAAATTATTATTACATTGTAACAAATTGTAAAATTAATTTATAGTGTACAATTTGTTACACTTTAGCAAGCACACATTCTCAACAGATTAAACTCAAAGTTACAATGACAAGAAAATGAAATTTTCAAGACGATCAGCATTTAAAATTGACTTATCGTATTCTTTCCCTGGATTCTTGTTAAAATAGACTTATCGTATCCTTTCCCTGGATTCTTGTTAAATTGACTAATTGTATTCTTTCCCGGGATTCTTGTATAAATGGACTTATCGTATTCTTTCCCTGGATTATTGTTAAAATGGACCTATCGCATTCTTTCCCTGGATTCTTGTAAAAATTGACTTATCGTAGTTAAAATGGACTTATCGTATTCTTTCCCTAGATTCTTGTTAAAATTGACTTATCGTATTCTTTCCCTGGATTCTTGTTCAAATTGACTTATCGTATTCATTCCCTGGATTCTTGTTCAAATTGACTTATCGTATTCTTTCCCTGGATTCTTGTTCAAATTGACTTATCGTATTCTTTCCCTGGATTCTTGTTCAAATTTATTATGAAACGCCCACCTCGAATAGAGTCAAATTGATAACTTGTTTTACGGTCGTTTATTATGGATGTTTCTTAGAATTCCGTTTCTCTAATGACTTATCTTGTTATATTATTAAAAAGGAAACATTTTTCAATTAGCATTTCCTGTCAATTAATCGAGTAAATAAATCATATTTGTTTTATACAGTGTTTTGTTCCTAGCAGGGATACCCGACTATTATTGTCAACCTTGAGTACTCAAATTGTTTTATAATAATAATATCAAGACAATTTATACAGCGCCGTTTAAAGATCAAACTCACCTCAAAGGCACTGTACAAATAACTTAATTATACTAGAGAAAGTGTAGGATGGTCCCTGTGACGTTTGAAATGTCATATCTCAAAGGGATGGGGTAAAATCGTTTTCTTTTTACAAATCGAATCGTTTTTTTATAAATCGAAAAATTGTTTTTCTCTAAACTTCTCCTTATATCTCCTGCTCCCAGTTATTAAGCATCTCCTTATATCTCCTGCTCCCAGTTATTTAGCATCTCCTTATATCTCCTACTCCCAGTTATTAAGCATCTCCTTATATCTTCTGCTCCCAGTTATTAAATATCTCCTTATATCTCCTGCTCCCAGTTATTAAGCATCTTCTTATATCTCCTGCTCCCAGTTATTTAACATCTCCTTATATCTTCTGCTCCTAGTTATTAAGCATCTCCTTTTATCTCCTGCTCCCAGTTATTAAACATCTCCTTATATCTCCTGCTCTCAGTTATTAAGCATCTCCTTATATCTTTTGCTCCCAGTTATTAAGCATCTCCTTATATCTCCTGCTCCCAGTTATTAAGCATCTCAATTTATCTCCTGATCCCAGTTATTAAGCATCTCCTTATATCTCTTGCTCCCAGTTATTAAGCATCTCCTTATATCTCCTACTCCCAGTTATTAAGCATCTCCTTATATCTCCTGCGCTGACCACTGCGTTTCCTTCTATCCTCCGTCGGCTCGCCAAAGAGGACATTTCTTGAGGAAGCCTGTACTCAGGCATCAGGCCCGTGTCCAGACCTACGCAGGTGTACACACGACACCAGAACCTCGATGCTTCAGCAGTTAGCTCTTCTTAAAATTTCGTCATTTGATACCGTATGATATCATTGAATCTTCATTATTTGCCGGAGGACATTTTTAGACTGCACTAATATATCGTCTTTAAGGTCCATGAGTCGCATTTACGAGTATACATCGAAGATAATTACAGCTTTATAAACTGCTGTTTTGATTTTCAATGCTAGATTATGATCATCAAATACTCGCCCGCGCAGTTCATTCAACACTTACAACCTTGTCAGAAAAATGTTGACCTTTGTAAAAAATATTTATTTATTTAATTAACGACACAACAGTGTCTTTATATACAAATGAACATGTGACAGGTTATACAAGTACTTAAAATTATTGACAAATAATACAAAACTTTATCTAAAACTAACATGAAGATACAAAAAGCTGTAGTAATAATAAATTACAGTCATTATTTTAAAATTATTTAATTATTATATGTATATTTAAGTGCAATATACGTTATGTATGTATACCACAAAATATTACCAAACTTCACCAAGCAGACTTACGTAATTGTCCAATACTTATTTTAAAGAGGTAAAGAACTCAGATTTATTTTTAGTGGAATAACGCGTACATAGAACAAATATTGGATTTTTTGAGAATTTTGTGGGAATTTTATGGATAGATATTGAGATATAGAAAACACATGGCCTCATTAGTAGAACGAGATGCAAATTGCTTTGCAGAATAGAAACCTTCCTACATGTTGATGCAGGGTTACTCAACTCCAGAGGCAAAGTATTGTCCTTAATGTTTCGTCTTGTTATGACTATACTAAAGAAAATGTAGCGTGGTCCCTGTGACGTTTCACAAATTAGCTCCAATACAACCTTGTAACGACGTTCAGTAATTTTAATTATTTTATCAACTTTAATATAAGCCTCGATTTTAATAAATAGCAAGTTATTTAGGTAAATGCATTACATAAAACTAACAATAACGACAAATGAATACATTTTGTTACAAATTAGCAAAAATACGTTGGTTTGTTAAAATCAAATAATATTTGGCGATGTTCGTCAAAAGTCAATACGTTAGTCTGCATTGGCTGGGGATGGGGTATACGATAATTGGATTTTCGATTTTTTTATACATAAAATTAAATGTTCGTAATTAGTATTAATTCATAAAGATAGATACAAATCATGCAATACATTAGAAAGTCAGTATAATGAAAATTTTGGAATTAAAACGTCAGTTTAGAGAAAAATAATTTTTCGATTTATGAAAAAACGATTCGATTTGTAAAAAAAAAAACGATTTTACCCCATCTCTTTAAGACATGACATTTCAAACGTCACAGGAACCATGCTACATTTTCTTGAGTATAATTTATGATAATTCAGAATCAAATCCGCGATCCTGGACAGTAAGATAGGCGATTTATCCATTTCGTGTCTAAATGGATGATCAACAAATGAGCTTTTTAAAAATATATATTTATTTTGAGACCTCACAAACAATTTGTTATTTTTTTTTTAATGAAGACAAAGAATCGATGTTTGACTTCCTTGAAAACAAATATGCAAAAGCAATTATTCTATTCTCGGAAATAACATTCTAAGAAAAATGTATTACTGTGTATGTTATATTATAAAATGTATTAGTGTGTATGTTATATTATAAAATGTATTAGTGTGTATGTTATATTATAAAATGTATTAGTGTGTATGTTATATTATAAAATGTATTACTGTGTATGTTATATTATAAAATGTATTAGTGTGTATGTTATTTTATAAAATGTATTAGTGTGTATGTTATATTATAAAATGTATTAGTGTGTATGTTATATTATAAAATGTATTAGTGTGTATGTTATATTATAAAATGTATTACTGTGTATGTTATATTATATTATAATTTGATAGCAATAGATAATGAATCAATTATGTCCTCTTATAAATAAGAGGACATAATAAGAGGACGCTCATTTTTACATATGTATTGATGTGTATTGAATACACACCACCGGAACGGGTGGATTTTTTTCCCCTACAGGAAGGGAAAGGTTAAACAAATGTTTTATACAACTAAACTGTACATTTCGTAAGAATTAATTAGGACGTCAAAACTTTTTTTTCGGATACGATTTTCATTTTTTTCTCAAGCTGTCAATTACGACCCTTAATATTCTTATTCAAGGATAAATTTTACCCTTTTTAAGGCTCTCCATTCAACTCGGAATCATTTGTGCCTTTTATATTATAAAATAAAAATGACTAAGGTACTGTTTGATGGATTAAAGTTTCGGTCGATTGACTTTTTAATATTTCATTTTTGCTCAGTACACATTAACATTTTTGCTCAGTACACGTAACATTTTTGCTCAGTACACATAACATTTTTGCTCAGTACACATAACATTTTTGTTCAGTACACATAACATTTTTGCTCAGTACACATAACATTTTTGCTCAGTACACATAAGATTTTTGCTCAGAACACATAAGATTTTTACTCAGTACATATAACATTTTTGCTCAGTACACATAACACTTTTGCTAAGTACATATAACATTTTTGCTCAGTACACATAACACTTTTGCTCAGTACACATAACATTTTTGCTCAGTACACATAACATTTTTGCTCAGTACATATAACATTTTTGCTCAGTACACATAACATTTTTGTTCAGCACACATAACATTTTTGCTCAGTACACATAAGATTTTTGCTCAGTACACATAACATTTTTGCTCAGTACACATTACATTTTTGCTCAGTACACATAAGATTTTTGCTCAGTACACATAACATTTTTGATCAGTACACATAACATTTTTGCTCAGTACACATAACATTTTTGCTCAGTACACATAAAATTTTTACTCAGTACACATATCATTTTTGCTCAGTACACATAACAATTTTGCTCAGTACACATAACATTTTTGCTCAGTACACATAACATTTTTGCTCATTACACATAACATTTTTGCTCAGTACACATAACATTTTTGCTCAATACACATAATTTTGCTCAGTACACATAACATTTTTTTTTTAAATTTATTTATCTATTTTCTCTTCACTTCCCTACCTAATAATAATAATTATATAAAGACAAATTATTTAGCGCCGTTTAGATAATAAACTCTCCTAAGGCCAATGGCAAAATAATTGGAAAAAAAGTCCAAAAAGCATTTAAAATTATTTAACATTTTCAAACCTCAATCAATTTTAAGGTTTTAAAAAAGTGCAACATTATGTAACTAATTGCAACATTATGTCGCATAAGTTAAGATAGATGGCGCCCAAAACGTTCAAAGTCGATAATACAGTATCCTACACTTATTTGTTATCATTGGGAACAGAAATATACCACAAAGCTGTTCACAAAATGCATATGAACTCTGTGTCCATTACAGTGTACGCCAGGTCTCAAAAAGTTAAGAAATCTTCTAAAGCACTACATCTCGAAAACATTAATAATTATCCCTTCCTTGATTCGTAGTGTCTATGTTTCCACGGCATACATCTAATTTAAACGTTTAGAGGTATTAGTTTAGATAGATGGCGCGCAAAACACAATGTCGTATTCGTTTAGATAGATGGCGTCCTACACATATTGCCTTATCAGTTTAGATAGATGGCGTCCAAAACATAATGTCGTATTAGTTTAGATATATGGCGTCCAAAACATAATGTCGTATTAGTTTAGATAGATGGCGTCCAAAACATAATGTCGTATTAGTTTAGATATATCGTGTCCAAAACATTCAAAGTCGATAATACAGTACTGTACACTTCATTTATTATATTTTATTATTTATAGTTAAGGCATTAACATTGTGGAGGTTTAAAGACATTGTAATTTGTTTTATAAAACACTGTTTATTCCACTTTATGGTACGGTATAACCCTACCGGTTTCAAGTATACTGTTACAAAAAGTGAAATAAACAGTGTTTGATAAAACAAATTACAATATCTTCTATGTGCTCCCTGATGATGGGCCTTGAAACCGGTAGGGTTATACCGTTACAAAAAGTGGAATAAACAGTGTTTGATAAAACAAATTACAATGTCATTTATTATCATTGGGAACAGAAATATACCACGAAATTGTTAACATAGGGCATAAAATTATGTGTTCATTATAATGGACACCAGGTCTGAAAAAGTTAAAATATTTTTACATGTACAGGGGCGAAACGATGGATGGACGAGGGGGGCAGTACCAGAGCTTCGTTGAATGTGCAAAAGGGAAACATTGTGATTTTCTTATGTTGAGAACTAAAAACAATTTAATATTAAGAACCACTGATTCACGAAACTCTTTTTCAGAAAAATATTAGTAATTAAATGTGTACACATTTTTTAACTTTCGAAAATATAAAAGATAGGGTGACTTCAAGAACTTAAGTGTCATTGCACGATACGCCATAAAAAGCAATAAATTTCTTTAAGTTTTCAATCACACAGGATTTTATTTTTGCCCTACACATGTTTCTAAGTACAAAGTTAGGATGAACTTATGTAATGTATCTCGTCTAATGAATTCAATGTCCATTATAATGGATGTCAGGTCTCGAAAACATGAATAATTCTCGGAAACAAGAACAATTATCATTTCCTTGGCTGTTAGTATCTATGTTTCCACGGCATACATGTAATTTAAACCGAGGACTTTATAAATGTTTATTGAATTAATAATCAGCACAGTAAATTATGATGTCGGTTGCCTTCGAAACTCGATATTCCAAATGATTCGTATGGAATGGCTTCTGAGAATTGCCAACAAGCAATATCAACTCGCAATATTATAATGTTTTGAAATTTGATACCGGTTTCGGGAACCGTGTTTACACTTCGGGTTTATCCTGCTATATTACAATATTTACGTAACATAAACAACTTATATATGTAAATGTATTGTACAAGGGTGGATCAAATATAAACAAGACATTTCTTTAAGAGCGCATAATTTTAAACGGAGTAGGCGGCCGCTTCGAAGATATATCAGAAGTGAGAAAAGTGGTCAGCTGGCCTCGGCAGATTCTGTCATTAGTATGGCACACGATGTCTGAGAAAGAGGTGCACCTGTCGATTGTGCAATGCATAATTATCAAGTTTCTCGCTCGTGTAGATGTAAAACCGGCCGAAATTCTGCGGAGACTGACGGCACAGTTTGGGGATCAAACACTATCAAAGTCCCATGTGTTTGCTTGACATAAAGAGTTCATAAAAGGCAGTGGAAGGAGTCGAAAACGAGAACCATGATCCTCACCCGCTGACGAGCATTACCGAACAGAACATTAAAGCCAGATCTTCTGGAAGGCGACCAACGTTTGACGGTTTCCAAAATTTGTTCTGAGATAGGAATAAGTTATGGGAGTACTCAATCCATAATCACAAAGGACCTAGGGTTTTGGAAAGTGTCTGCTCGATGTGTCCCACGTCTTTTGACGTTGGTAAGTCGAAACAGCACGGAGGGGAGAAAGAAGTATAAGGCAGCCCCTGTGAAAGCCAAGACTCGGTTGTCAGCTGGTAAGGTGCTTGCGACCATTTTTTAGAACCTGCACGGCATATTGCACATTATTTTTTTGCACGATCGTTGCGTCATCAATGCGGCGTACTACTGCGAGTTTTTGAGTGAAGTTAAACTTGCTTATCGATGCAAAAGACGTGATCACCTGATACGATAAGTGATTCTTCTCTATGACAACGCAAGGCTCCATACTGCAGCTATAATATGCGATTATTGGAGGAAATGAGTTGAACACGACTGGAACACCCTCCCTATAATTCTTATCTATGGCCCTGCGACTTTCATCTCTTTGGGCTACTGAAAGAAGCTCTGGGAGGCCAACGATTCAACGATGAAGATGGAGTAGAGGGCTTGTGCGCAATTGACTGTTGACACAACCCACTTCTTTTAACGATGACGGGATAACAAAAATTAACGACCCACTGAGAAAAATGCATTTCTAAAGCAGAAGATTAAGAAGACGACCTCCGTAGCCTGGTGGTAAGACACTTGTCTGCCGATCCGGAGGCTGCAGGTTCGATCCCCGCTGGAACCTAGGTTTTTTTAAATAGGATTCCAGTCTGGTTAACACTTAGGACCTATAAAAACATATTTCTAGTTGGTTGGAAGAGATTGCCACATGGCAATAAACTCGCCAGGTTAAAAAAAAATGATTATGTTGAAAAATTATGTGTACTTGGTACTTTTCTTTCTGCTAATAAAAAAATTAAAACCAAAAAGTCACGTTTGTATTTGATCCACCCTCGTATAAAGAACATATTGACGACCTCAGTGGCCTAGTTGGTAAGACGTCTGTCTCCTAATTCGAAGGTTGCGGGTTCAAATCCCGCTGGAATCCAGATTTATTTAAAAATGATTCCAGTCTGGTTTTCACTTAAGGCCACATTCATGGTTGTTTCTTCAACATCTTTCTGGTTGATTTCCACATGGCAATCTCTTTCAACCAACCAGATTGTACTGTATACAACGAAAATTTAATATAATACAAGACTGTTTATCCTATTGTAAACATGTTACAAAATTATACGAGTATATAACATATATATGTTGTAGTTTTTCAATATTTTTCATAAAGGTCATTTTGACCGTTGAAATACAATAAAATAAAAACATATTTAAACCAGTTTTATTTTTTGCATAACTACTCTTTATAGTATACATATTGTATATATTTGTCTCTGTTTTGGGGTAGGCAGAGAGGACATATTACCATACTTTCCTAAATCAACACACATCCTTAGCCTCTTCCACATTCACACAACTTCAACGATTTCTCTGACATTCTACGTTTTCTTCTTTCAGAATATTATTTAATTGATTCAACCATACTTTTCTTGGTCTTCCTCTTACACGTCCTACACTCACATGTGTACATGTTTTTTTAGCCTTTCTTTATTAATTCGTTCTTAATGTTCAAACCATCTCAACGTATTCATCTTACTTACACATCAGTATTAAGTTCAAATTCATCCCATGTAACTTCATTCCGTATTCTGTCTTATATTGTCACTCCATCTAATCCCATATCACTTCTTCCGTATTCTGTCTTATATTGTCACTCCATCTAATCCCATATCACTTCTTCCGTATTCTGTCTTATATTGTCACTCCATCTAATCCCATATCACTTCTTCCGTATTCTGTCTTATATTGTCACTCCATCTTATCCCATATCACTTCTTCCGTATTCTGTCTTATATTGTCACTCCATCTAATCCCATATCACTTCTTCCGTATTCTGTCTTATATTGTCACTCCATCTTATCCCATATCACTTCTTCCGTATTCTGTCTTATATTGTCACTCCATCTAATCCCATATCACTTCTTCCGTATTCTGTCTTATATTGTCACTCCATCTAATCCCATATCACTTCTTCCGTATTCTGTCTTATATTGTCACTCCATCTAATCCCATATCACTTCTTCCGTATTCTGTCTTATATTGTCACTCCATCTAATCCCATATCACATCTTCCGTATTCTGTCTTATATTGTCACTCCATCTAATCCCATATCACTTCTTCCGTATTCTGTCTTATATTGTCACTCCATCTAATCCCATATCACTTCTTCCGTGTTCTGTCTTATATTGTCACTCCATCTAATCCCATATCACTTCTTCCGTATTCTGTCTTATATTGTCACTCCATCTAATCCCATATCACTTCTTCCGTATTCTGTCTTATATTGTCACTCCATCTAATCCCATATCACTTCTTCCGTATTCTGTCTTATATTGTCACTCCATCTAATCCCATATCACTTCTTCCGTATTCTGTCTTATATTGTCACTCCATCTAATCCCATATCACTTCTTCCGTATTCTGTCTTATATTGTCACTCCATAAAAATCTAACACATTAAAGTTGGCCCCTTAATACTATTGTGGACTATCATCTTAGCATATTTTGATACTATTCTGTACGAGTATGTATAATTTAGTGCCTCATTGACTTTGTTTCATTTCGCTATACGCTGTTTGACATCACCTTCACCAACACTTCCATAATTTGAGAAAATACTACCCATATAGGAGAATTCCTCAACTTGCTAAAAAACACAATATACGAATATATGTGCCCTTGGAAATAAACATTGAAGCAAAGTGAATCGTCTCAACGTTGAAGCCGTGACTTCTTCATCATCATCCTGTCGTGTAGGTCATGTCTGAGTATTGTGACTCCCATGATAGCATCCGACGGCTCCCTTCCATCCATCCGCGCACTCCGCGGCTCGAAGGGCAGTTGTCAAGGGTAGTCCAGTTGCGTCTCTCACTTGGTCAGTCCAACGCATTGGAAATCTTCCGTTATTGACTTCTTCATAATCCCCACGAGAACAGCCAAACTATTGAACTACCCAATTTCACTCTGGCCATGGGAGCTTTAACCTTTTCCTTCCTGTGCTAAAAAAATCCGCGCGTTCCGGTGCTGTGTATTCAATGCACATTAATACACATGTAAAAATGAGCGATTTAAAATCAGAAAAATAAGAATATTCATAGCCAATCGCTTAAATTTATTAAATTTGAAGTCAAAAGTGATAATTATTGAAATTTAATTGCTGAAAACATGAAAAAAACCATCGGCCGACGTTCACAAAATGGGCGAAGTGACCACCTCGAACGAAAGCCCGCGAGCTACTGAAGCGAGCGAACTGAGATTCTATTTATTACGTTCCCATATACCGAAGAAGAGTGAGAGTGAGACGTGAAAAGCTTCTCTTCCTCACCCATAGCGGATTTTAGAATGAATATACCTACGTCACACACGTTTGATTGTATTAGTGAATTTATTTCCGATTTTCACAAAATATCTCTGATGTGGCTGATAAGTGCTAATTATTATAAATATTATTTTTTCATTCAGTGCGTAAATGTATTACGGAGGAACACCTAAAATCTGAGCCCAGTATTTATTATATTTATAGAGATATTAAAGTGTTTAGAAACAATATGCACTAGTTACACATCACAGGGAAGGAAGGGTTAATGCCAAATTATTTTGCGTCAACCCTGTCCCTTCGCCTAGTTGCAGTTTTTGCGGCCATCTAGATCAATCCGCAGAGCACATTCTGTGGTATTGAAAATCGAATCAATAATTTCCTAAGTGAACTCCACTCAGTTTTACACCGGTTCATCTTCGGACCGATT